>ML791627.1:608960-637021 GCA_009831015.1 Picea engelmannii | reverse complement strand
GTAGTGTGCATTACTCCTTGAAGGTGTCAATTCAAGAATCTTGTACTCTAACACCACTTATTATGACCCATATCCAAAATAAAGAATGATAAACTTATATACACCAATTGTAGATGTCGAGCATAACTCCTAATAATATCAATGTTGACAAGTTGCATAATAACTCCAAATATATTAGAAATTTCAATAACCCCAAATACATCCATATACCATGATCACATGTTAATGTGTATAATAATTATTCTATTAAGATCCTATATATATTAGTCCTCACTCAATATTCAATAGTCCTAGTACCTAGGTGACCTCCTATTTACTTATACATGTGAACCTTTATATTGGTCAGAGTGCCATAACCTATGCTTATTAGGTTCAAAAAAAGATAGTGTGGATTTTGCAGGAATCTAAGGAAAAGTGATTTATTTTCAAATGTGGATACTGAACTCATAATTTCCCAACAATATTATCCTTTTCTAATATTCAATAAGCCACAAGACACTATTCAGATCCTAGAAAGTGGGGTGTTGTTAAAGCCCCTATTAGGATTCCATTCATCTTACATCATGTGGTTTTCCCCCTAGAGTAACTAGTTCCTCCCTACAAGACGGTCACTATATCTTTGGTTAAGTTACCAAGCACATAGAAGAAAGTTCGAGTGGTGTTGTAGGGGCTAGTCGACCTCGCCGACTAGACCTTCCAGTTGACTGTAGTAGTCGTTTAGGAAGTCAATTGAACAAATAGTTAAAGTCGACTGACCAAGCAGTTAAGGAATGTAACCGACTAGTAACTATATGCCACATATATATACACTATCATGTAATGGAAAGAGAGAGTTTGTTCTGGATTCATAGATAATAAAATCTATTTATGGTTCTCCCCCACTTGTGTATGTTCTTCTATATGTTTCTGTGCTCTTGTATATAATGTTGTAGTGTATAATGCTCTATGTAAGGATCTACTGGAAACCTTCTCATACTTTCCCCTAGACTACAACATTGGTTCCATTGCCAGTAGCCTTGAACTTGGGCATGCACAAAAAAAATGCACATAGATGCTACCTTTTGAAGACATACACGAATGGTGAGAGCGTAAGATTACCAACTACATAAAAACTTATGCAAGAAGAAATCGACTGATGCTCGCTAAAGAATAGACAATTCTTCTCAGAAACTCATGAATGATTTCTGAAATCCATTCTAGAAGCATTATTTTCATATCTCAATCATCCTAATGCATAGACCCACTTTCGATGAGTAGTTGATGCACAATATCATAAACGGAGGAAGAACAAAATTAAATAAGTGGGTCGAGAGAATTGCCGAAGTATACATCTAAGATCAAGCATTTGAAGATAGAGATTTAGTCCAAACCATCAAGAACAAATTCTATACAGAATCACATGACGAATTTGTTTGCATTTTCCCTTTCCCGCTGCATAAATTCCTCCAAGACAAAGGAGTTAGAAAAATTGTCGAGTACTAACATGATCCAGGTGGATATTGGTGGCCACCCACCTATTCCAACTGGCTCCTCTTGACAATTTTTAGTTCAACACGTTCTTCTGTAATTATTTGTAATTGTAAGTTCTACACTTCTGGGGCTATATGAGGCCCTACACATCTTCCAGGTGGATATTGGTAGCCTCCCACCTAATCCAACTGGCTTATTTTGGATGTTTTCATGTCAATACACCTTTCTGTACTTCTAGGGTTGTTTTGGGGCCCTAAACAATTTTTTTTTGTCTTGCCATAGTCAAACTATAGACAGAGTTAGAGTTTGATGACATAATGTGTAGTTCTCAAAAATACCTTTCTAATGAGCTATCACGCGCCTAAAACAGAGGTCGTATGCAAACGTTACGACCCCGGGAAGTTGAGGTACCAACTTACCCATTGAGGCCCACATAACTTTTGGCGTTTCATCTCCTAGGGTTAGGTTTTTGGATTTCTAGGGTTTTTTCATTCATGAGTAAGGTTTAAAAGGCCTCTGGAGCTTCATTGTAATCATTCTACTCATACAGATGCACGTAGCAATCACATCTCTTCTTAGAGATAACTACCACCATTCGAGCAAGTTCTTTTTAGTTATGCAGTTTTATAGTTTCAACCTATTTTATTTATTCAATAGAAGTTATTGTTCACTAGATATCTATTTTTGTTCTCAATATCTCTGTGTTATTGTATTCAATATGTTATTATTTTCGTTCCACTCATAAATTTGGATTAGTGGTATCAGAGTGGTCTACTCTTCATTTATTTTTCTTCGTGCATGTCCCTGACAAGATCTGGGTAAAAGAAGTTGGGACTCAAACCAGTCGAGCCTTTGCAATATCGGCCACACCGAGCCCAACAACAACCCATGGGGGACGAGAAGAAAGATGATGGAGCAGAAGATCCTTTTAAAATGTTTCTTGAGGAATCCCTTGCGTGACAAAATAATGAAATGATGGACAACTTTGAACAGATCCTTCGACAACTGCCCATAGAAGACACATCTTCATCAAGCGACCATGCAACCCCCTTCAAGGTACAAGTAAATTTTGATATTCCATTATTTGAAGGATCAACAGATGCAAATGCTATAGATAAATGGATGAATCTTCTTGAAGGGTATTTTTCGGTCCATAATTTTTCCGACAGGGAAAATATTACTTTTGCACTCCTCAAGGCCATCCCCCATGTTAAGGACTGGTGGGATACTTACTCTGAGAAAAGGGCCATAGAGGAATCTGCAATATTTGTGGTCTCCCCCACATGGGATTCCTTCAGGGATTCCATTAAATAACAATACTACCATGTTGGAAGCTACGAGGACCAGTACACAAGATGGACCATGCTACATCAGGAAAGGGACCAGACAATACCAAATTTCACCAATATTTTCCATACCTTGTGAACCAAATTGGGTATAAAAAAATCTGAATGACATCTGGTTTTCAAATACCATGGTTGTATGCATAGATACATGCAAAAAAAAAATGGAGTTTCTGGACATCGCATCATTAGGTGCAACTTATAGATATGTTGTCAAGATCGAGCAGAAATTTAAGCAGAAGAGGTGAGAGTTTGGATCTATAAACTCCTCAAAACTGAAGCAGGTAAAAGGTGGCCCCAACCCACAAAAACAAGGGACAAAGAAAATATGGTCGCTATCAATACAACCAGTCCATGCCGCAACCCAGGAAGGGTAATGATAATTCTAAGAAGGACACAAGAAAATGGTGTGAATACCATAAACTCCCTTGGCACAACATCAAAGAATGTCGCTCCAAGAAGTCATTGGTGGCCGAGTTGAAATATTCCCAGTCAGAGGCAGATTCTGACTTCGAATCAAATCCAGAATGTGGGAAGCGGATCCTCGATGTCGAACCTAGTGCCACTGTTTCTACCACCAAAGTCCAACCAAGTGAACCAGAAGACCTAGAGGAAGGAGAATGCCTCTTTCACTCACATATGTGGGTAAAGGGGACTCCGTTGCATTTCATTTTGGATAGCGACAGTCATAAGAAGCTAATTTCAAAAAAGGTCATCAAGTGGCTAGACCTGCCGATAACACCGCACTTGCAACCCTACACCATCGGCTAGCTTTACCAAGGATGAGATCTCCGCATTAGCCAACAATGTCATATGCCCTACAACATCAAGCCCTTCAAAGACAAGGTATTGTGTGATATTTCTCTGCTTGAATTTTGTGATGTTATTTTAGGCCAACCATATTTGTGGAAGTGACATGTTGTGTATGAGTCTAGACCCTGCAGTGTTATTATTACTTTGGCTAGACAATTGTACATGATACCGGAGGTAGCACCACCTATCGCTATTTCTTTAATCTCTACTAAGAAATGCAGTAAGTTTATTTCATAGACCGCGAAGTTTGTCTTCTTTGTGATCTGTTCTCACAGTAAGAATAAGGTCGCCACCACATCCGTGACCTCTACAAAGAGCCTCTATTTTCAACAAAAGAAAGTGGAAGAGATCATGGAAGAGTACAGAGACATCTTCTCCTCACACATCGGGGTACCGACACATTGCCAAGTTAAGCATTCAATTGATCTAACCCCTGGTGCACCACTGCCTAATGGACCAGTCTATTGTCGCTCGCTAATGGAAAATGAAGAAATCAAGCACCAGATTCGAGAGTTGCTTCAAAAGGGGCACATCCGAATCATATCCTCCCCTTGAAAAAGTCTGATTGTGCTGGTGTAGAAGAAAGAGAGGACCTAGTGAATCTACATTGATTACATAGCATTAAACAAAATCATAGTCATGAACTGGTACCCAATTCCCCGAATTGATGACCTTCTTGAACAACTCAAGGAGGAAAAGTTATTCAACAAGATTGACCTAAATTCTAGCTACCACTAGGTTCCCATCGAACTAATTGATGTATGGAAGACAACTTTCAAATCTAAATAAGGTCTCTTCGAATGGTTGGTCATTCCCTTTGTCTTAAAAAATGCACCAACAACTTTCATGAGATTGATGGATGATGTATTAAGACCCTTCACCAACTGTTTTGTGGTGGTATATTTGGATGACATCCTCATATTTAGCAGAACTTGGGAGGGGCACATGCAACATATTTAACGGGTTTTTGGCACTCTACGACAACATAAGCTATATGCCAACTTGGAAAAATGATCCTTTGGCATGAACACGGTCCAATACTTGGGACACATTGTTGATGAGCATGGGGTACATGTGGATATAGCTAAGATCCAAGTCATTCATGATTGGCTAGTCCCAACCACACTAACTGAGCTTTGGAGCTTCTTAGGACTTGCCAACTTCTACCAAAGGTTCTTGTTGGGATTCTCCCATATTGCATGGGCCCTCAACCAAGTAACCAAGGGTGGTGGAAAGGAAATGTTTTCATGAGATAAGTCAAAACAACAAGCATCTGATGATCTGAAGCATCGCTTGTGATCATATCTATTAGTCTGCTTACCTGATCTGCAACAACCATTTGATATTGAGACTGATGCCTTTGACTATGCTGTAGGCACATTTCTCACTTAGCATGGTAATCCAGTAGCATATTATAGTGAGACACTCTCAAATACTGTCTAGAAATACCCCACCTATGATAAAGAAATGTATTACATTGTGCAAGCCTACCATCAATGGGAACATTGCATTCTGGGAAAGGAGACAATCATCCACACTGATCACAAGCCTCTGTAGTTCATACAGACATAGGGGAAGTTGCAGAATGACTGCCATCAAAAGTGGTCCACATACCTACAACAATTCCAACTCAACATCAAGTATAAAACAAGGAGCACAAATCATGTCACTGACTGCCTCAGTCACCCTCCCATTGCTACACTCACCACAGTGCTCCATTCCTTTGGGCATGAGGCATCTGAGTGGCCCCAACTTTATCAGTGTGACCCTAACTTCACCACCACCTATCATCTCTTGGGTACATGAGTGAATGTCACCGATTTTCACATCCATGATGGACTGTTATTTCATCTGGTCCACCTCTATGTTCCCACAAGCGAGTGTGAAGAGCTTATTTGGGAGGACATTTTGGTGTGGTGAAAACTGTGGTCGTTCTACATAAACATTATTATTGGAAAAAAAATTGACAAGACGTAAGAAAGTATATCAGATCTTGCACTGCCTATTCCATTGCCAAGCCAACCATCAAGAAGCAAGGCTTATACACCCCTATTCCTACTCGTGAGAGGCCTTGGGAATCCATCTCGATGGATTACATGTCTATCTTTCCATCCACCAAACATGAAAATGATTGTGTATTTTTGGTGGTTGATCGGTTTTCTAAAATGACCATTATCACAGCCTGCAAGAAGAGCATCAAAGTGGAAGATATTGCCAAGATCTTCTTCGAATGGGCGTGGGTCCATTTTGGGATACCACATACCATCACCTCAAATCGGGACAATAGGTTCCTCGACACATTTTGGTCGAGACTCTGGTCATTGTTGGACACCAACCTCACTAAATCCACTTCTTTCCACCCCCAAACCTATGGCTAGATGTAACACCCTGTTTCCCCCAGTCTGTAAAAATAACTATATTGGCCAAGAACTATGGCAAACTCAAAGATGTGAATGTTTGATTTGATGGACCTTTGTATAAAAGGTTGATGGATGTAAATTATGTTATGAATATGTGTTGCATGACTGCTGGGAGGGGGATGTGATAAAACAGACCACGATGGATAATGAAAGGTGGTGGAAGGGACCTGGAATGGTTGCGTTAACTTCCACCGAACCAATACCATACTGGTTTTTACTTGCTCAAAAACCAAAGAAACTCTCTGACCCTGGAATGAATTTTCCGTCAGGAAGGTAGGTGGGGAGGCTCCTCAAGAGTTAATGAGGGTATGGGGGCGAACCACCCATCTGTAGAAGCTCTCAGACCTGACCACAGATGGGGGAATTCACACCACACACAATCTTGCAGAGAAAAGGAAAGACAGGAAGTGTGGTAAAACACAGGGAGAGAGAGAGAGAGCGCGTGCGACAGGGATCATGGAGGAGAAACTCTAGAAACACAGGGAGTTCTGAACATAGGAGAAGGAGAGTAACCTTCATCCTTGAATTCCATTGAGCTGGAAGAAAGAGATTTAATCTCAGAGTGTCATGGTATAGCTCGGGGGTGGCTAGTGGTAAATCCTTTTGGAGTCACTGAGCCTACGGTTGGGTGGAAACGAGAACCCCTCTCAGCAGTCACGTCACGTCTGGTGTTTCTGATAAGTGTTTATGTCTTGTATTTGAATTGAATATCCTAAATGCATGCTTATGTTTATACGCCCATAAATGGTTCCTGTATAGAACTGTGTGCCTTGTGTTTTGATTGGAAACAATGGATGCATGCTTACACTTATATGACCATAATCGTTTTATGTATAGAATGAATAAGTTCACAATACGAGTTCGTTCCATTGAGAATTGTCCCATCTATTTGACTCGTGCTATGTCCTGGTTTAATTTCCCGAAGGCACCTTTTCCCGGAGAGTTCCCTCTCATTCCAGAGTCGGAGTGATTTCCTTGAAAAGACTACCATTATAGTAAACCCATGAGTTTACTTTACCCCTATCACAAATTTCATAGCTTAGAGAATTAAGAATGCATTTTAGTTAGGTCACCAAGCCTAGGGATAATTACCCAAAAGAACCCTCTGAAGGATCATGTGATTTGGGTCTGGAAACCCTATGCCAAAATAAGTTAACTCTCGAAATTTCGGAGTCGCGGGAAATCGAAGTTCCAAGAATTTAAATCTCGTCACCAAAGTTCAAAAGGGAATAGCGAATCCAATAAACCAAGGCGGACCCTCTCATTTTCTAGACGAATAGACGAGATCCGTTTTGGGAGTAGCCCAGGATCTTCAAGACTCATGAATATAGAGGAGAAGCGTAGATGTTAACGCCTCGACCCCCCTCAGTCTTTGCAAGTAGTGATGGAACCAGGGTCGTTGATATAAGTTAGATCTGAACCGTTGGCTCCTTTCGCAGGATCGGGGATTGCGAGTTGGGAGAACAAGGTTCTGCCTTGGGTCTCAAATCCCCGATGATTTGGAATACGGCTGAATCCTAACCGTCCACTGTGGAGGACATGTGGCGAAGATCCAGAAGCAGTCGGGGTTTCGGGACTTAGGCATAGAAGAGTGGCAAAGAGCGAGGACTCGCAATTGCCGAAATCGCAAGTCATTCTGGACCATGGGATCTGGGGTGACAGGTGTTAAAGATCTAACCCATCGGAGATTGGGCACTGGGAGAACGAGAGTGATGACTCTCCTGGATTCACGAAAGGAGGAGTCCCGAAAGGATATAGACCGTCCATTTGTAGAGGACGCGTGTCGAAGATCTAAAGCCACCGGGGTTCTGGACATCGGGGAATTAGGAGTGAAGACCCTGCCAAAATCCCTAAAAGTAAAATGTAGGGATTTAATCCGGGCCGTTGATCAATTCGACGATTTGGACCGTAAATCCGTCTGGTACCGGAATTTCGGGTTTTGGGGATTGAAGGAACAAGGGTTCCTAGCAATAGGAATCCCGAAAGCTGAGTTCTGGTAGCGCCATTTTGGTGTTAGCACGTGTTCATGGAGGTGATCACATGGAGTAGGGAAAAAGGGGAGCCAAGGAGCTCTTTAACCCCGTTTTGGGTTTCGACATTTCAAGGGACAGGGAGCTAGGGAAAGCTCGCACACAAAAATCCCGAAACGCGAAAGCCGGAAGCGCCTTTCTGGTAAAGTCTGTGGTCATAGCCAATGATCACATGGAGGAAGATAAGGGAAGGGATGGCATGTGCTAGGTCCTTGTAGAAATTCGGGGATTCTATCCCTCGAAGAAAAGATGAAAAATTTAGTTTGTCGTAGTGGGTGTGTGACAAATTGGTATCAGAGCATGGTAAAACACTTGGCCTGCTTGGGCTCATGAATGAGTCACGTAGAAAAATCCATTTGAAGTACTCTTAAAAATAGTAACCCTCTATCTTAACCCCCTCTTACCAAAAGTTGAAGTTAAGAATGTTATTAAAGGAAAGAATGAAATTTCTATTGTGTGTATGCATTTGAGAAATGCGAATTTATGTGTTGGTTGTGAACGAATATGATGATTGGCTAACAATAAGTGTTTTATCTGCATGCAATCGAACAACCAACTACGGAAAACTACAAACATATAGGATGGTGATGCGCCACGAAGTGGGGGTTGGCTCCCACAATAGAGATGAAGATTTTGATGAAGGGAGGGCTGTAGAGACCCCTCTACATCTAGCTGAGACTGTGAGGAGCCTCATGGTCGAACTACAAAGCTGCAAGGCCGACAATGAGAGGTTGATAAAAGAGTAAGAGAAACAAATGAAAATTAATGCAGTCTTGCTGGAGAGTTTATCTGACATACAAAGACAATTTTAGCATGGCCCTGACACCAGTCACGCGGATCAACAACAAACAAAGAGGAGTCAAAGTCCACCTGAGATACAGAAACGTGGTATTTTAAGTGGCCACACTGGGAAGAACACCTCAAGAAAGGTCCACCCCAGAGATAAGGGACAAGCGTCAGACGATTCCTCTAGAAAGGAAACTGGGAACTTGGAGGGATCTTCTAGTAGCAGAACTACTTCATATTCCCGAAGAAAACGAAAGAAGCGAAAGCATTCCAAAAGTCATAATCTCGAAGAATTCAAGAAGGCCAAACCACCCTCTTTCAATGGTGAAATAAAGAAGGGAGAGGAAGCAGAGGCATGGCTTCTTGGACTAAAGAAGTATTTTAGAGTCCACGACTTCTCAGAAAACTTGAAGGCCTGAGTAGCCACTTTCAACTTGAATGGAAAGGCTTCCATTTGGTGGGAAGACCTTAAGAATGTAAAAGGGATTCACGGAGAGGACCTATCTTGGGAACGGTTTGAGAAATACTTCAGGAATAAGTATCTGTCAGAAAATTATTTCGATGAAAAGACTAAAGAATTCTATGAACTCAAGCTAGGGAAACTCACCATAGAGGAATATGTCAGCAGATTCCTCGAGTTGCTGAGGTACGTACCCTACGTAAAAGAAGAAAAGGAAAAGGTGCAACGATTCATCAGTGGGCTACCCAAGGACTATCAGAACCGAATTGAGTTCAACGAACCAAAGACCCTAGAAGACACTATCCGAAATGCAAGATATTGTTATGAACAATTTGGGCTTCGGACAAAACCTCGTGAAGGCTAGAAACAAAAGAATAGTTCGGGATTCCAGAAAAAGGGGTTTAAATCCCCAAGGTTTAAAAAATACAAAAAGGATTCAAGGATGAGATTCCCAATCCGAAGTGTACACCAACAGAATTTCCCCTCCCAGAGCGGAAATAAACCTTTTGGATCAACCCCAGGAAAGATTGATAACCCAAAGAAAGAACCCTTGAAATGTTGGGGTTGTGGAGAAGAACATTTACTGAGGGATTGCCCGCACCGACAATAGAATAGTCGAAGAATTTACAACGTCCAAGAGGCTACCACCGTCAATGACATGGCCAGGAGTATGTCGCCGATTTATGCAGCCATGTATAATAAACAAGTTGACCACCAAGCTTCAGTGGTGGAGATGGAAGGTATGATCACCAACCACCTAGTGTCTATTCTAATTGACCCTGGTTTAAATTTGAGTTATATAGCCCCTCAGGCTGTTGATAAGTGTAAATTGCAGTCACATAAACATGCCAAACCATGGTTGGTACAGTTAGCCATTGGCACCAAGAGAAAGGTAGCAGAGGTCATACCAGCTTGCCAATTCACTATGGGTGAATTCTCCACCCAAGCAACCCTTAACATACTACCCCTAGGATCGTATGACCTGTTGATTGGTATGGACTGGATAGCCACATATAAAGCTAGATTGGATTGTTACCATAAAACCTTAGAATGCATAAGTGAAGAAGGGAGAAGGATAACCCTTCAAGGGATCCAGAAACCTATCTCGTTGAGACGAATATCAGCCCTTCAAATGAGAAAGTATTGTTGAAAGGGATGTCCACTATATGCGATACAGGTGTTGAAATCAGTTGAGGATGACAAACCAAGCCTCGAACACCACTCCATACTAAGAGAATATAGAGATGTATTTCAGGAAGAGGTACCGGGTCTACCTCCGAGAAGGGACATTGAATTCTCGATAGAACTTGCACCAGGAGCGGTGCCAGTGTCTAGGACACCCTATAGGATGAGCACACCTGAGCTAGTTGATCTTAATTTACAACTAAAATAAATGATGGAAAAAGGCTATATCCAGCCCAACGTGTCTCCATGGGGAGCACTAGTCCTGTTTGTGAAAAAGAAAGACAGTACCCTCCGACTATGCATAGATTATAGACAACTCAATATGGTAACCATAAAGAACAAGTACCCCTTACCCCAGATCGATGACTTGTTCGATCAATTGGGAGGTGATTCCATATTCTCCAAGATTGACTTGAGATATGGATACCATCAAGTCTGAATTAAGGGTGAAGACATCCACAAAACCTCCTTCAAAATGAGATATGGTCACTACGAGTTTGTGGTAGTACCATTTGGATTAACCAATGCCCTTGCCACTTTTATATGCTTGATGAATAATGTGCTCAACAAATTCCTAGACAAATTTGTACTGGTTTTCATTGACGATATATTAATCTACTCCAAGAATAGAGAGGAACATGAGGAACATCTTAGACTTGTGCTCCAAGTACTAAGAGAACATCAGCTCTATGCCAAATTTAGCAAGTGTGACTTTTTCCAAAAGCAAATACATTACTTGGGCCATGTCATATCTGAAGAAGGGGTAGCAGTAGACCCTGACAAGATCAGGTCTATCATGGAATGGCCTACCCCAAAGGATGTTTTGGATATCAGATCCTTTATGGGCTTAGTAGGATACTATAGGAGATTTATAAAAGGATTCTCCAAGATTGGTTGTCTAATCACTGCCCTCCAAAAGAAGGGAGATAAATTCATGTGGACACAAGAATGTGAAGAAAGATTTCAATCCCTGAAACACCTTCTGACCCATGCACCCGTGTTGAAGATTGCTGATCCCAAAAACGACTTCCTCATGTGCACAAATGCCTGTAAGGAAGGGATCGGAGGATTCCTTATGCAAGAAGGAAGCGTAGTCTGCTACGAATCCTGAAAATTGAATGAGCACGAAGCCAACTATGTGACCCATGATCTAGAGCTGGACGCCATAGTGCATGCCTTGAAAATTTGGAGGCATTACCTCTTGGGAAGGAAATTCATACTCATGACAGACCATTGTGGATTGCGACATCTATTTGACCACCAAAAACTCAATGCTATACAAGCCAGGTGGATGGCCCTTTTTAGTGAGTTTGATTTTGAAATCAAACATATCAAGGGAAAGGAAAATAAGGTGGCCAATGCCCTTAGCAGAAGTATGAAAACGATTCATCTGGCAGTGGTGAGCACCTGCGAGACCAACATTAGGGAAAGAGTTAAGAATGCACAAGAAACAGACGCATTCTTCCAGACCGTGACCTCATACCTAGAGCAAGAACCTGCAGGACTAAAGTACAAAGGCTACTAGATGTTAGATGGAGGTCCAATAACTTACAAAAATAGATTGTATATTCCAAACTGTGATGACTTGAAGAGGTTCATAATGGATGAACTACATAAAAGACAATATACTGGTCACCCAGGATACCAGAAGATGATCACGGCCACTGAGAATCAATTCTATTGGCTTGGAATGAAGAAAGACATAGCTAAGTATTTAGCCAAATGTATAGAATGCCAACAGGTTAAAGCAGAACACCAACACCCAACGGGATTATTACAACCTCTACCAATCCCAGAATGGAAATGGGAGACCATCTTCATGGATTTCATCACCGAATTACCAACATCGGCCAGGCAGAATGATGCCATCATGGTGGTGGTGGATAAACTCAGCAATTCCTCTCATTTTATCCCCGTCAAATAGACTTGCAAGGTAATAGATATCACCAACATATTCATGAAGGAAATATTCAAACTACATCGTATGCCTAAAGAGATCGTGTTTGACAGAGACACAAAATTTACTTCCAACTTTTGGAAATCCTTGATGGATGGTCTAGAGACCAAATTATTGTTTAGCACAACCTATCACCCTCAAACCGATGGACAGACAGAAAGGGTGAACCAAATATTATAAGACATGCTAAGGATGCATGTAATGCATCAACCTAAAAAGTGGGAAGATTACCTGCCACTGGTGGAATTTGCCTACAACAACGGCTACCAAGAATACCTGAAGATGAGTCCTTTCGAAGTCCTCTATGGTAGGCCATGCAACACTCCAGTCAATTGGAGTAATCCCGTAAAAAGGATTACTATTGGACCCGACATGTTGAAATAAATGGAACAACAAGTAATTCAGATAAAGCAAAATCTGAAGGTCGCTCAGAACCGACAGAAAAGTTACGCCGTCAGAAAGAGAACTCCAAGAGAATTCCATATGGGAGACCACGTATATCTCAGAGTTAGGCCCAGGAAGATTTCCCTGGGGATGGGAGCTTGTGCCAATTTGGCACCTCGGTATTGTGGACCCTTTGAGGTTCTAGATAGAGTGGGACCTGTAGCCTATAGGCTAGCACTTCCTCCCTCAGTAAAAGCACATAATGTTTTCGATGTTTCATTATTGAAGAAATATGTACACGATTCTAATCATATAATTGACTGGTCTATGATCCAGGTGGAACCAGAGGGAGAATTCCTACCAGAACCTCAATGCATACTAGACAGAAAGGAAACCCCACTTAGGAACCAAACCATTGCACAGGTCAAGGTGCAGTTGAGACATTTTGGCCCAGATGAGGCTACGTGGGAAATGGAAGATGCCATGAAACATGCATATCCGATTTTGTTTACCTCGGTACATACACGTCATATTGATAGATAGAACATCGAGGACAATGTTCCTTTAAGGGGGAGGTAATTGTAACATCATGTTTCCCCCAGTCTGTAAAATTAACTATATTGGCCAAGAACTATGGCAAACTCAAAGATGTGAATGTTTGATTTGATGGACCTTTGTATAAAAGGTCGATGGATGTAAATTATGTTATGAATATGTGTTGCATGAATGTTGGGAGGGGGATGTGATAAAAGAGACCACGATGGCTAATGAAAGGTGGTGGAAGGGACCTGGAATGGTTGCATTAACTTCCACCGAACCAATACCATACTAGTTTTTACTTGCTCAAAAACCAAAGCAACTCTCTGACCCTGGAATGAATTTCCCGTCAGGAAGGTAGGTGGGGAGGCTCCTCAAGAGTTAATGGGGGGATGGGGGCGAACCACCCATATGTAGAAGCTCTCATACCTGACCATGAATGGGGGAATTCACGCCACACACAATCTTGTAGAGAAAAGGAAAGTCATGAAGTGTGGTAAAACATAGGGAGAGGAAGAGAGAGCACGTGCGACAGGGATCACGGAGGAGAAACTTTGGAAACACAGGGAGTTATGAACATAGGCGAAGGAGAGTAACCTTCGTCCTTGAATTCCATTGAGCTGGAATAAGGATATTTAATCTTAGAGCGTCGTGGTCTAGCTTGGGGGTGGCTAGTGGTAAATCCGTTTGGAGTCACTGAGCCTACGGTTGGGTGGAAAAAAGCACCCCTCTCAGCAGTCACGTTACGTTTGGTGTTTCTGATAAGTGTTTATGTCTTGTATTTGAATTGAATATCCTGAATGCATGCTTATGTTTATATGCCCATAAATGGTTTCTATATAGAAGTGTTTTCCTTGTGTTTTGATTGGAAACAATGGATAAATTCTTATACTTATATGACCATAATTGTTTTATGTATAGAATAAGTAAGTTCAGAATACGAGTCCGTTCCATTGAGAATTGTCCCATCTACTTGACTCGCGCTATGTCCTGGTTTAATTTCCTGAAGGCACCTTTTCTCGGGGAGTTCCCTCACATTCCAGAGTCAGAGTGAGTTCCTTGAAAAGACTACCGTTATAGTAAACCCACGAGTTTACTTTACCCTTGTCACAGAGTTCATAGCTCGACGAATTAGGAAGGAATTTCAGTTAGGTCACCAAGCCTAGGGATAATTACCCAAAAGAACCCTCTGAAGGATCATGTGATCTGGGTCTGGAAACCTTGTGCCAAAAGAAGTTAACTCTCAAAAGTTCAAAGTCGTAGGAAATCAAAGTTCTGAGAATTTAAATCTCGTCACCAAAGTTCATAAGGGAATAGAGAATCCAATAAACTAGGGCAGACCCTCTTGTTTGCTAGACGAATAAATGAGATCCGTTTCAGGAGTAGCCCAGGCTCGTCAGGACCCATGGATCTAGAGGAGAAGCATAGATGTTAACGCCTCAACCCCCCTCAGTCTTTGCAAGTAGTGATGGAACCAGGGTCGTCGATCTAAGTTAGATCTGAACCGTTGGTTCCTTTCACGGAATCGAGGATCGTGAGTTGGGAGAACAAGGTTTTGGCTTTGGTCTCAAATCCCCGATGAGTTGGAAGCCAGCTGAATCCTAATCGTCCACTGTGGAGGACACGTGGCGAAGATCCGGAAGAAGTCGGGGTTTCAGGATTTAGGCATAGAAGAATGGCGAAGAGAGAGAACTCGCAATCACCAAAATCGCGAGTCATTTTGGACCGTGGGATCTAGGGTGACAGGTGTCAAAGACCTAACCCATCGAAGATTGGGCACCAGGAGAATGAGAGTGACGACTCTCCCAGATTCACGAAAGGAGGAGTCCCGAAAGGATTTGGACCATCCATTTGTAGAGGACGTGTGGCACCAGACAAAGGTTCTCAATCAGATGATTGTGCACATCCTGCACATGTACAACTCTAAGCATCCACGTACATGGGATGAGAGTCTTCCCTATGGTCAACACAGTTACAACAAGGCTCTCCATAGCTCCACCAACCATATATCATTTCATGTGGGGCTGGGATTCCAACCCTTAGGTCCCATTGATGTTGCACTACCTCTTGCAAACACATAGTGATCAAAATCTGGACTAGGGGTCAAAATTTAGCTCAAAAATCAACGTTCTCAGAATTGATTCAAAACAAATGAGAGCGTAGCCTTCATCATCATGAACCCAACGCAACTTGTTTGGGTTCAAACGGATGTCGGGAGTGAGAGATATCGTGATCTATTCAAATCATCAAACAGGTAAAAAAAGGGACGTTGACTGTACAGTCCATACAGGATGACGTGGTAGAGGTCGTACGCTGACATGGTAGAGGTGACGTGGTAGAGCTGAGTTGGCACATGATGACATGGCAATTTTTGATTGGTATCTGAAGGCGAATGGTATTCTGACACGTGGCATCATTTGGACAAGTGTTTGGGTGCCACGTGGCACCCCGTTATTGGCTTTGGTTATTGTTTCAAAATTTATTGGAGTCCGTGGGGTTCGAACCTCGGACCTCCCCACCATGTAAAGCCTTTGAAAACTCCACATTACCAACGCGCCACGATTTGATACTTGTTTTATATATGATTTAATATATATAAGTTTGGTTTGTGTAATAATTGGCGCGACATCTGGGCCGGGGCTTAGCCCTGACCCACGGTCGTATTGTTTTATATATGACCATACCATATCGCGCGGGAGTTTTGTATTATGAATGGAGCCCTAGCCCCCAGTCAAACGACTCTCAAACACATGAACACAGCCAAAACAAAAGCGCGGGAGTTTAACACATGCCCGACACTTGGCGCTTAATTGTTGGCTTTGAATGTAGCTCTTTTTTTGGATAGCGCACGGTTGTATGGACGACCCATGTGTCCGAGAGCTAGGCGGTTAGGGGCTGGCGTGCCCATAACCGTCCTACAGTTTGGAACATTTTTGGTTATGTGTGTGTGCTGGGTTTAAGCACGCGTTTTGGAGCGTGTTCTTGGTTCAACGTACGGGAGGTGCGTTTTGGCGAACCAAAGACAACAAGCTTGAAGGAAGAGAATGGCAGGAGGCCTATCTTCTTCATTTTTTGGCCGAATGAGGTGCTGTAAAAGCCCAGCTAGGGGTTTTTGGACATTCTGAATCCATTGGCACTATTTTTACAACCATTTGAAGACTTCTTTTGTATGTTTTAAACCATTGAAGTTTCAGGAAGCTCTAGGGAGCTTGAAGCCCTCATTGATTGAGGTCATGTTTTGGTGAGTCCAAGTTTGTTTTCTGTGACTGAATAGTCATTTTTGGCTAATTGTTATGATATGAACAAATTGGGACAAGTTTCAGAGGCTTTTGAGGACTTTTATAGGTGTTTTTTCCAAAGAGAATCTCAGGGAAGCTTAAGGCCACATGTAGAAGAGGTCATGCCCGGATGAGCCATGATCCGTTTTCAGAGTTTTATTAGTTATTTTTGGGGTTTTTATGCATTCTGATCCCAATGGTATAGTCTATTTTTCCATTGGAGTTGAGAAGCACCTTGTAAAATAATTTTTGACAAATTAATCCCAGAGAGCCAAGTCCATTGATGGAGGCTCAAGGAGATGTAGCCCGGAGAGAGGTGAACTCCTTTATCATCTTGTTATTGTTGTGAGTTTGATGTTTTATTTGCTGCAAGTAATGTTGCTGTGTTTTTATTTAAAGTACATATTTAACCATTTAAAATAACATATCCTCACACATAAACATTTAAAAGAAGAAGCATAAACTTGGCACATAATTCATCTTGCACATTTTAACACATGAAGCAAGGTCCTGTAAAGTTTATTTTAATGAAGTAGAGGGTGATTGCATAGCATAACAAGTCAACCTTCTATTTTCAGATCACATAGGCATAATATTCCCATGTTCAGTCTGAGGCTGACAAAGCCACCAGATTCATTGAGCGGATTCAACACATTTGCCAATAGGTCCATGATATTTTGTAGAAAGCCAATGCTAAGTACAAGAAATGCCATGATCAACACTGTGTACCGCACCAGTTTCAGGTGGGAGACAAGGTCTGGTTACATTTTCATAAAGAGCACCTTACAAGGCCCCATCAGAATCTCCTCCCAGTTCGCTATGGGCCTTACACTATCTCCAAGGCTGTGGGTGGAAATGCTTTTGAGATCAACACTCCACCCTTCCTTGGATTGCACCCAATGTTCAATGTGGACCTCCTTCTGCCATATTTTCCACCATTATTAGACACCTCAGAGATCACAAAACAATTGATACCAACAAAGCTCAACCCTGATTACATGGAACATGCATCAACTGATCAAATAGTGGAAACACAGGTCAAGGGAACTCACTAGTAGAGGATCCATCTTTATCGACTTGTTTAGGCAGGGAAACTCCTACACCAAGGCAAGTGGCTCACCCGGGGCCAAATTCAACATAAATTTCCTCACTTGATGGGGGCACTCAACACAATGGATACCATTAATTCCTAATGGGGGAGGACTGATCCATGTGGATATTGGTGGCCACCCACCTATTCCAATTGGCTCCTCTTGACAATTTTTAGTTCAACACGTTCTTCTGTAATTATTTGTAATTATGGTTTCTACACTTTTATGGATGTATGAATCCACACACAACTTCCAGGTGGATATTGTTGGCCACCCACCTAATCCAACTAGCCTATTTTGGATTTTTTCATGTCGATACATCTTTCTGTACTTCCAGGGCCATTTTGGGGCCCTAAACAATGTTTTTTTGGCTTGCCACATTCAAACTATAGACAGATTCAAAGTTTGACGACATAATGTATATTTCTCGAAACGACCTTTCCAATGGGCTATCACACATCTAAAATGGAGGTCACATGCAAAATTTACGACCCCAGGAGGTTGAGGTACCAACTTACCCATCGGGGCCCACATAACTTTTGGCGTTTTATATCCTAGGGTTAGATTTTTGGATGTCTAGGGTTTTGGCATTCATGAGTAATGTTAAAAAGGCCTATGGATCCTCATTGTAATCATTCTTCTTAGATAGATGTGCATAACAACCACATCTCTTCTCAGAGATAGCTACCACCATTCGAGCAAGTTTTTTTCAGTGCTGCAGTTTTACAGTTTCAACCTATTTTATTTATTCAATAGAAGTTATTGTTCACTGGATATTTGTTTTTGTTCTCAGTATCTTTGTGTTATTGTATTCAGTTTGTTATTCTTTTCATTTTGTTCATAAATCTAGATCAAGACCCCCCTTGAAAGATCCCACTCCAAACTCCAATTGGTGAAAGAGACAAGAAGAGTGGGAAACATTCTTGGAAGCTAACTATAAAGATACCAGAGAAGATTGGGAATAATACTTAAATAAATGAGCATACAAGAAATGACAATGGAAACCATCGACTGCAAGTAAGTCGGGTCAGCGTTGGGGGGCTGGATGATCCATGGGATGAGATAAGTCAAGTCGAAGTTAAAGAAAAGAGTTTAATTGAAGTCAGACCACACCCAAGTTGAACATGCCCGAAGTCGAGAGAAAAATAACTAATTCAAATGAGAAATATTCACGTTGAACACATATTCATAAACCATCAGAGAATATTCAAAAAATAGAGAGGGATAAAAGGAAAAAGAAATGAGAAGAGTTGTGAAATGAGAGGGATCTTCGAAAAATCTCATAGAAAACCTACCTAGGTGCGAAAAATCACTGGAAAAACCCTTGAGAGCGCATCAACGAATCCTGGGAGGAGTGGAATCTTGCAATTGAGTATGGCAACCGATGGGGCCCAACAAGCCAATGAAATATTCGACACAGAGATCGAATATTTGGGACCTGCAATTAAACTCTCTCCTATAAGAATTCCTAGCCCACGTATTTTAGAATTCCTCCAAAAAAGGATTCACATAGACACATAGTCACATTGGGTGTGGTGTCGAACTGATAACACCGGTCAAATAAGAGATACAATGCTAATTGAAGCAAAAGAAAATGGTGAAAATCAACCAGAAGATATAATTCTTCATGTAAGAGATCTCATGAACGTCGTCCCCCTACCGAATCTACTTTTAGAAGATTCCAATTCAGTAGATATTGAAAAGGAACAGTCACAAGCCCGAAGAGGACAATTCATCAAATATTTAGATAAATCTTGTCAAACAGATGCTCAAAGCCCAAGCGAAGAACACACACAATTAGAAATTGAATTAGTTGAGTCAAAAACCTAAAACCTGATTCAAGAAATTAATTTGATCTATCATTCAACCTCGACACAAAGTCTTACAATAGTTCCATTCTTGAAGAAATCCCAGATAGTAAACATGGGTGTAAATCATATCCTAAGCATCATTGGTTCGTCTACGAGAAATTTTGGGATGCAATCGACATAAGTAATGAGGACAAACAAATGGCATGGTTCAGTGCCTCCCTTCGAGCCAAATCACTTACATGGTTTATGAATTATACGGACAATCAACAATGCTCAAAGGCATATATAAAGAAAATCTTCCTCAAGTTCTTTAAAAATCAAGATAGTAGTCACTTGGCAGCACAAAAATTCCAAGAAATCAAGAAAAATACATGAGAAATAGTCTCAGAATATGATAAGAGGTTTAAAGATTTATTATGTCAAATCCCTTACGCAATCGACGAAAAAATGCCGGTACAATGGTGTGTAGCAGGATTACTACAAAAGCTCATAATTCCCTTCCGAATGTATGATCTTCAGTCATATGAAGACATACTGAAAAAATCACAACGAATTGAATTGGACAACGAAGGCACCCTATCTTCGAAAATCACTGAAAAAAGACTGGAAGACAATCTCATAGAGCTACAAAAATTAATAAAAAACATGTTGATTGCATGCAACAAACTCTGCTGTATATTTTTCTCATGTGAGGGTCACACAAAAAATTACTGCAAGTTCAGTGATGCACTGGACCCAACATTCAGACACATCCAGATCAAAACATATCATGATATTTGTGAAGCCTCAACAAATCACACAATAATACATTGCCCACACAATCTAAGGAATACACACCCCAAGTGGTGTCATATATGCGAAGAAAATAATAATTGCACTCAAGAATGTCGGCTGGATGGAAATAATAGATCGAAAATTCATTCAGTATATCACACATAGGTGGCCGACCAACATGTCGACCAAGCAAATGAAAATGGATATAGAGGACAAGGTCGAGGTGGTTATCAAGGTCAAGGCAAAGGACGAGGAAATTTTGGTAGAGGACGTAGAAAAGGACATTATTATTGCTTCAATTGTTGGAAAAATGATCATATAATCCCAAATTTTCCTATCAAAGACAAAACTGATCTCAAGTTCTATAATATTTTTGGAGTAGGATATTATTCCCTAGAGGACTGTCCGATTGTACTATAAAAATTTATGAACAAAAGAAATGTAAATCTCTTGCGCACAATTCAAAAACAAGAGATTTTGAATTCGAAGAACCTTCATGAGATAACATGCCCAGGAGATGGTGAAGATACTTATCCAGAACCAACAAGTCGACAAAGGAGAGACCAAGATATATACCCCTATCCAAATCAACAAGACAAACCAATGTGGGAAGCAATGAAATTCTTCAAAAATATCGACCAAGATAAAATAAATAAGGGGAAACATAAAGACATTTATGATACGACGTTAGAAAAATTTATACAGTTGTTGAAAGAAAAGCAGTTGGTTGGTCGCTTGATCGACCTATTGAGTATTCTAAGAGAATATAAAGAAGACCAAAGATATGTTAAAAGTATGCACCAACTATCTCAAGAAAGAAATACCAATGACGTCGACCCACAAGTTGACCTCGAAATCGACAGACACATGATCAAGGAATTCATAGTCGATTTTGGATCTCAAGTAAGCATACTCCCAAGGAAAACATGGATTCAACTTGGAAAACCACTGCTACAACCAACCATGAATTTCCTAAAGCTAGTAAATCATAGCTTCATTGAACCAATTAGTACCCTTAAAAGCGTAATAACATCCATAATGGGAATACCGACGAGAGTCAATTTTGAATTAATCAACTTGGTCGAGGTTATCCCTGCCTATCCCACATTAGTCAGTAGACCTTAG
Source organism: Picea engelmannii (assembly GCA_009831015.1). Classification (NCBI taxonomy): domain Eukaryota; kingdom Viridiplantae; phylum Streptophyta; class Pinopsida; order Pinales; family Pinaceae; genus Picea; species Picea engelmannii. The sequence continues at coordinate 615,557 of ML791627.1, read as the reverse complement.
GGAAGAAACATGCGAGCTACAATATCCCTTGAAAGATATAGAATCAAACGGAAAGGGAGTGAAAGAAAAATTATAATCCCATTGGATCCAAAGGAAGGAAAACCTTAGGTTGAGACATGAGACAAAGCTCAGGAATTTCAATGAATATATCAAATAAATAATGAGCAAAGAGACAATGTCAAGCCAAACAAAAAAGTATAAATCCTAGTTGGGTCTCCCCTATCAATAGGACAAAATTGAAATATAGAATTGTACAACTGGAAAATGGAGAATTATGAAGCCCAACCAAAAGAATGCTGGTCAATAGAAGCAATTCCAATAACAAGATCCAAATCATGCTTCTCAGTACAATTTGTATCCATTGTGTCATAAATAAAGCTAAAGCAAACACCGACACTTATTCCGACTCATACAAACACAAGGCATCCCTTGCGGTTCAGTGAAAGTAACCCTCCGTCGGTGCATGTCGATGAAGTGTCCAAATCAGTCTGAGAACAAGGGAGAATTCAAATTCTAGTCGAGTCTTTCATGGGTCAAGCTACCTAATGGTGGGAAATGCATGCACCTCGACTTCAAACATGGAACAATACTACTTTATACTTTTTCGAAAGATTTTAGGGAAAATAATTATCGACAAGCTTGGACATCCCAACTTTCAAACCTAGGTTCGACTCGATAGCTCACATTCAACAATGTGAGGAGGAATGGAAAAAAGCAGGATACCGAGATGAACGAATATGGCCACACATGTTTATGAATACATTATCTAACATACCACATAAATGGTATAAGATCGAAGAAGTGTCTGGACATACATTCGATTGGAACGTTATCAAAAGTAACTTTGTTAAAGACTTAAAATTCAGATCAAAGGAGGCACTTCTGCAAGTAGCAACAAAAGAAATCAAAAGCCTTTTAGAAAAATAAAGTCCTAAGAAGAAAAAGGGAAAAATAAAACTAAAATAAAGCTAAGTAAGATTGAGAAAAATAATGTAACTAATAAGTTGGTTACTATAATTAGGTACAAATAAAGCGTTTGACAAGTACAATATATACAATAAATGTGAAACATCAAAGCATTCAAATGTGCAAAAATGAGAAGAGAACAAAGCCTCTGATCATAAAACAGAGATGAATTGTAGAAAACAAGAGAAAACTCAGTACCTAATCAATATTTGTGCCATTATCTAAACAAGTGAACTGGTTGATCCAGTGAAAGAACAATGCATCATCCGGTCGAACAAAAAACCTATAAGTGTGAGTCTCGAAGGACAATTGACCAAGAAAAGTATCAACCAAGAAAAATTAAAATCGATAATCCAAGTAACCAAGAATTCTCCAAGCAAAGAAGACATGTCTTTAAATGACCAAGTCTTAGTCGAATTAACAACAAAGAAGAAACCAACACAGTTGGATATCACGAGAGGAATACTTCAACCAACTGGAAGAACTGACTCGACCACGAGCATCAACTTAGAAACGATCAAATCAAGCATATAACCCGAGAAAGTGAATGCAACTTGACCAAACTGCGGGAAGGAGTTAATGACATTAATATCCCACGAGGCATCCTCGCCTGTTTAGACACCGCCGTCGCAATAGTCACCTCACACGAACAAGCAATTAAATTCGACATCATGGCCGATATGTGTGAATTATTGACGTCGTTGGACGAATTAAAAACCCCACTCCATCTTCCGTTTATAAATTTGGACGAGGCCTACGATTTTGCTTCTTTTTTATTTACACCAGATCATTTGCGCAAGCAGAGAATTGAACCTGAACAAACACACTTGACTCAAGAATTATAACTTGGCTCAATAGGAAATCTCATGGATGCCTAGAATGAAGGGACATGTAGAAAATTTTGATAAACCAGGCAAAAAAAGAATGGAAGAAATTGATTGGTTGCGGCACTGAAAAAACTTCATCTCTTGGGGAAAGGAAGTTAGAGAATGGAAAGAGGAAAACAATTTATGCGAACATGAAGGCATTATCCACAATCTGGGTTCACCACAAGTCGCTAAATTCAATGGATAGAAAGAAGAAGCCACCAAATTTCTTATCATACCATAATGGACATCTATGGTTAAAATATCTAGTCAGAATCACTGGAGGATTAATCCATAGGATAACTAGAATACCGCACAAGGGTGTACCCATACCCAAAACCTCAAATGCCAATGATTGGATCCAGACCTTCACAGGAGGGACAACGACCAATAATTATAAAGGGATGCTCATCAACAATGTCACCAATCCCGATGCTAAATGGACCTCTATAATAGTTTCACTATGCTTCACTGCTACAGGTCATGCCTCAGATATTAATATCACGATGTTGGAACCGATTGGCTGAATCTTGGAGTCAGGAGCCCAGTTCGACTGGGCAGAGCACCTTTCCACCCTCATACAAAGTAACTGAAAATATTTCCAAGAGAATGGTAGATTCCCATATTTTCTAATTTGGATAGCCATGAGCCAAATAGGGCTAGTTGGGGAACTTGCATTTACATCAAAACAGACCCCGACCATGAAAAATTATGCTTCCTTTGCACCGGGAGCCGTCGGGTCATCAGAGTCTACACCCACCAAGATAATGTGCAAGTGTTGGGTAGATCACATAAAGAATGTCGCTCACAAATGGTGAGTAGAACAAAAGGTTCGTCGAGTCCTACCACCAAGTGATTACATACAACTAATCCTCGACCATACTAAACTTTGGTCTGGTGTTAGTGGAGGTCTATATCTTGAAGAGATATAATATCGGCCGCAAAATCTCCAAATATGCCAGGAGCTTGACAAACAAATGGGGTTTCAGACACAGATCCCCCATATGTACTAAGTGATAGTTTTTCCATCCAAACACCATTGACTGATGGGGAACAAGAGGAAGAAAGGTAAGAATCCATATGCACTACTCCATTTGTTCAAAATCTTGACAATGCAGTCAACTCCCCAAAAAAACAGACTACGACTGAGAAAAAACAACACAAGAAGGTACTTAGAGGCAAGCAAGTCATGAACCCCATTGTAGTATCGGAGGACATCAACATCATTTGGAAATAGACATTCAAATCAAATACACCACTCAAATTTAGTGACCCATTAATAAAGGAGAAACTAGTCGCCTTCACAAATAGATTAGCCAAAAAAACTCGACAACAAGAAAAAGAACAAGTAGTGACAAAATATTTTGAAGTCAAGTATTGGTCCTCAGTTCAAAGAGATGATGGCTCTTGAAAAACAGGTAGAAACAATAACACAAAAAAAGATGAGGATGGCAGAGCAAGAAGAACAAAGCATAAGCCGGTCGACACCAGCTGCACCACATCGATCGGAAATTATTTGACCCAACCCCAACAAGACACCTTTACCAAAGAAGCAACGCAAAATTGACTTAACAAGAGAGTCACCCCCACCAATGTCTACACCATTCATTGAAGAAAAAATGGAAGCACAAAATATAGCAGAACATAAAAGGTTGTCTTCAGGTATAATCAGAAGAGACACTCTCTGAACCAAATCCTAATGGCAGTAACCAAGGAAGCACAACACATATAGGATCATAGGATCCCGACTACACCATTCAACCAGAAGTTGGAAGAAGCAACGTCATAAAATAAGAGGTTATAACCTTCCTATCTCAACCGAAAGTTGACCAGAACAAACAAAATCAGTTGGTCCCCTCCAACTCACACCACGTAGCAGGGATACCAAAGCAGACAGTGAAAGAAATAGGTACGGAAAATCAGAGACTAGTCGAAAACAAAATCGATAATACACAACCTATCCATGTAAATTCCATAGGCTCAATTCAGAAAACCCTTCACCAGAAAACCCTCATAAGAGTTAGTCAAATCATCCAGAGCATAATACCAACACATAAAAAACCATCCTACAAGGCCAAGGAGAAAATGAGGGTACCCAAAACCCTGTTGCTCAAAAGAACACTGAACAAAATCCAACGAAAATCGACATCGATAAAGTCATTGGTGCTGGATCAGACAAGTAGAAAGACCATCTAGATAAGGGCAGGAATAAGAAAAAGGATAAGCATAGGAAGGACAACACATAAAAAATCATCACTCTTACATCAATCAGGTTGGTTGGTTCAACATAACCTACTGTAAAAACAACATTTGACCCAGCGGTTGCATCAAATGAAAATATAATGGAATTGTATGAGGAAGCGTCTAAGGAAGCAATAACCGGATGGAAAAAATCCACAAAATATGGTACCCGACTCATGGATAGGAAAATAAAAGAAAAATAAGTATAAAAAGATGTCTCCCTAAAAGAAAAGGAAAAAATGGGCATCAAACAACATACATAAGGAGTTGATCCATTACTCACAATAAAACACCTGGTTGACATAGTCATAAGCATCGGGGCCAACAATCAAGAAAAGATTCAATACCCAAGGTAGGAGAATAAGGATCTGAAGCAGAAAAGCAATAGGAAATTGAGAAGCAACCAAGAAGGACTAGCTCACAAGACAACCACAATCTTGCGTGAGGAATATGAGAAATTCAAAGAAGTCCAACAAAAGCTGGATCAAGAAAATACATAGGATACAATGCTGCATATAGTACTAAACAAATGTCCAAAATATTTTACATCGAACTACAACAAATTAAAATCTCAGAGAATATTAGTTGAGGACCTAAGAAAAACAAGGTAATTGACCACTGATTCTAAAGTAAAGAAGCTATAACAAACCACATTACAAAAGAGAAAGCAACTGAGATAAAATTGGAAAAACAAGAAAAGGAATGGTTAAGAGAGGCATCCAAAGCACAAGTAGCCATAGAGCAAGCCACCAAACAACTAGACTAGTTTAAGAAGAAAACAAAGGAAGCTGAAGAAAAATTCAACCCAGAGTCGATTGTGGTACAAGAGGCCCCATTAACTGATAAGTTGGATTTTTTGGAAAAATTAAAGTCAGTTGGAATAGAAGCGCAACATATTATTGAAGAATGGCATGTATTTTCCCACCACCTGTTACTCACAACACCAACTATTTATCAGACAACATTTGACAGAGTGTCGCAACCAGAATAATTAGGGGCCACATCGACTTGCATAAAGGACTTACAATTTTTCAACCCTACAACTTCTGAGTTGAATATTCTATAGGTCAACCATCAATAAAGAACCTTAGAGATAATTATAGAAGGTTCAAAAGAATCTCAGATACATGTCAAAGCCAATTCTCTACCTCTTAATATATCTCTACATGCATGGGAAGCCCCCCAAGAAACATATCCTCAGACAATACATCCAACATACCAACCATGAAAAGAAACTCGACTTCATCAGGTCCTTGCAACACTATTTTCTTCTTCTTTTCTTCTCTCTGACATTTTGTAATAACCTCAAAGATGCCATAATGGGAATTTTTTAGTATTTTGTCACACTCCCCTCTTGTTCGGGATGAGCAAGGAATTGAGGAGGGGGGAGATGTTGTAGGGGCTAGTCGGCCTCATTGAGTAGACCCGCCAGTCGACTAGCCAAGTCGATTGCAGTAGTCGGTTAGGAAGTCGATCAAATAGACAGTTAGAGTCGACCGACCGAGCATTTAAGGAATGTAACCGACTTGTAACTGTATGTCACACACAAACACAGACATATACACTATCATGTAATGGAAAGAGAAAGGTTGTTCTGGACTCATATATAATAAAATCTATTGATGGTTCTCCCCCATTTATGTATGTTCTTTTATATGTCTCTGTGCTCTTGTGTATAATGTTGTAGTGTATAATGCTCTATGTAAGGATCTGCTGGAAACATTCTTGTACTTTCCCCTAGACTACAACAAGTGGTCTACACATCCAATGTAAATGGAATCCCACCTCTTGATAGGTGGTGGATGTTCGTCACTTAAAACGTATAAAGGAAGCATTAGTCTTCGGGAAAATTAAAAATCCTTTCTATTGGTCTAGCACATGATGAACCTTGGGAGATGTCAATTGGACTTGATGTCTCTCACTAGATTTTGAAGGTTTCAGAATCTTGATACATAGAGTAGAGAATTTTGTCCCATGTTCCTAGGAAATCCAAGGTTGGATTTTATGGTGGAAAGTTGCAATTCACAATATTGTAAAATTCATCCATGGATGGGGTAGGATGGCTGGTCAAAATATAAGGTAAAAGAATAAGGAAGCATGCGACCTTGAAGTAATGAAAACATTGTTAGAGGAGAACCTTTCTAATACTTAACTCCAATCAAAGGTGACCAAACTAGAGAACATGATCAAGTGTGAAGAAAAACATAAAGCAGGGGGTGTCTGAGTTAGGATAAGGCTTCACTGGATCAATGAGGGTGATGAACCCTCTAAGTTATACTTTGATTTCCTACAGGGTTTTCCGAAGCCAAGTGGAGTTATGGAAGAGGGTTTAAAATAAATACAAATTATATTTGGCTTGTGTTAGAAAAACAGGACCGCGGAGCAATAAAATAAAACAAATGCGGAAAACAAAACACAAAAGATACACAATACAAGAGAGACACAGATTTACGTGGTTCACCCAGTGTGGGCTACGTCCACCAGAGAAATTGCCAGGTCCTTCCTTTATTATTATCCAGCAAAT
>ML791627.1:578025-607985 GCA_009831015.1 Picea engelmannii | reverse complement strand
ATTTATGAATTTCTCAATAAGGGTCTTATTAATCCCATTCCCAAAAATGTTGCCAAGGATGCCATCAACGACTTTCAAATGGATTGTACATAATCATCAATAACTTATAACTCATTCTATTGGAGAGATAGTGAGTTGCTTGAACATATTTTTTTTAAACTCCAAGCACTTGTAATAGTGATCATAAATCTCGGTTTTTCCTTATTAGTGCTTATGAGACCCTTCCTAGGAGGACGAGGGTAACCTACAAAGATTGTGAGATATCTAGGCATCATATTTTGGGCCAATCTCTCTCCCTTAGTTATGTGAGATTGGTGCTTGGAAATGCTCCAATGTAAATTATAACATATCAATATAGAGGTCTACCTTTTTCTAGTAAGCTTAATATTATCTTAAAGATATTGCAAGTTGGTTGTGTCTTCTACTCATCATGTTTGTTCCCGAATATGTCTCAATTTCAAAAGTTGGATAATATTTTGACATATTTTATGTGGGCCAAATATGGTGGGGCTTGGGGATTGCTCATGATTCCTTGGCATTATTGCATGACAATCTTGGACTTACTGATATATACACACAAGAAAAACCCTAGAAATTGAATGGGCACTTAGGAGTCTTGATGGTGATGCCTTATAGAAACTTCTTTTCATGTACAAGGCACCTCATAGTATCCATATCAATAAAATATGAGGCCAATTTTCTAAATGTGGTATCATTGGATCTCCACAACATTTCAAGATACAAGACTTGTTTGTTGCTTAAGAGTATTTGGGAAGCTTGGAAGCATGTAGCGACTTGGCTCTCCTAGGACCATTTAGGGAGCAAGAGGGGATGAGATCTTAGTTTTTGACGTATTTGGACATGGTAGGTGTAGGGGAAGTGCATATCAAATTCTATGTAACCAATCAAGACTCTAGAAGATTGAGAAAGAAGGGTCTCTTCATTTGGAAAGATCTTTGAGACCTAGACATAAGGGAATGGACAAATTGGAGGGACCTAGCTCATACTAGCAACCTTATGACACTTAATAAAGTCATAATCTCGGAGTTGCAATTACTCTTTACAATGGAAGATTTACCTAAAATGAATGGTGATCTACATGGTCGAATTTGGATGGACTAGTTACAAGATTACAATACATCTATTTTTTTATTATAAATCCACAAACTTTATCTAACTCATGCATATGGAGATTTTGTTAGCTACCATTTTGAATAGGAGATGGGGATACCAAGATGGTGAATCCCACCAAATCATAGAACTTAATGATGTTTGGTCATACAAGAACCTAGCTGCAAGGAAGCGTTTCCTCTCCTCAAGCTCTTGTTCTTTAAGCTTGCTTCAGAGAGGAGCATACTCCCAGAATAATTCCCCATGACTAGAACATGGAAGAAGAAATTCAAAGTTTCTCATAATAAAAGGCTTAAAAAAGCTTAATAAATGGTAGAATTATTTGTCTATTTTAATTTACAATCTAAATTCTAAAACACATAATTATTTGTCTTTATTATGACCTATTTTGTAACCATTATACGTAGTTGAAGTTTGAATTGTTAACTATATATTACAATTCTTTAATCATGATACCCTACTTCATTTCATAGTTGATGTTATCCCATTTTTTTTTGACAAATATTATCTATTAAAACTTGATATTATGGTTCATCATATAATCACAATACTATAAGTTATCCCAACTAAATAATTATATAATCACAATACTATAAGTTATCCCTACTAAATAATTATATAATCACAATACTATAAGTTATCACTACTAGATAATTATATATTAAAGAAAATTATTATATATTAAATAAAATAATTATATAATCACAGTACTATAAGTTATCTAGATAATTATGTATTAAATAGTTAAAGTTTAATGATTATTATTAATCTACTACACAAATCTATGTTTTCATATATTCTAAAACTAATTCACCATTCCACATGATTTTTTTGAATACACATGCATTGGAATATATTAAAATATATGTTATATTAAAAAATGCTCCAGAAATAGACGCTTCAAGCTCCCACTCGCAACAACTATGTGCAAGAAAGCATATAAGCGTATAATGTTCACGTGATTGGTTTTACATCAAGGTATGTCCACTAAATCCATACTAGTTAGAACTGACCTAACAGAGAAGTGCCCTCATTGTGGGAAAAATGAGACAGTAAAGCACATCTTTCACTTTTAAAATGCAAAGAAATTTATATAATATAAATTCATTGGCATGCATCATTGCTGGGTCACTACAATGCTTTTATTCTAGGTCATTATTGTTGTCTTTCACACTACTTCCACTCCTTAGTATTGTACTCACTTTCAAAACATTTTAATAAAATTAAACAAAACTTTGTAATAAAATTAAAATAGTCAGAGAGTTTAAATATTAAAAGTAATCATTAATAAAAAAATAATATGTACAATAAAAGAAAATAAAAGAAAATAGTAGTCTTAATATTTTAGTTTTTTTAGGAAATTTATTTGTTTAATTTTGTTTAAAATTTAGTGAAAAATTGTTGGATCTTCATATTTGAGTGATTAAATTTGTATAATTTAATTGCTTCATGAGTTGGATTTTTTAACAAGTGAATCCATTTATATATTCAAAAATGCAATTTAAATAATAAAAAATTGTCATTTTGCTTAAATTTATACGAAGTTCCCCGGATGGGGTGATAGGGAGGTCTACGTCGCAGCAGATGGAGGCGGGTGGCGAGGCACGGGACGTAAGGGCACGTGAAAGGCTCGTGCCCCCACCTAGAGGTTAATTGCACCGTATTTTCAAAGCGAATGGGTTTAAATGCGCCCATTAACGCAACTGATCTACCGTTTTGGCTTCAAATTATGCGGTCGAATGCAATGTTGTTTGTTTGTTGCAGCTGGCCGCTAGCAGAGCTTGCTCTGCAGTGGCATTGGCATAAGCTCGGATTTTTTTTCTCCACCCATCCCTGCTCCCGCAGCGTGTACAATATCACTTCTGCCTCCAGAGTCCTTTTTACCATGACGCGCCCTCGAGGGAGGCCGAGGCGAGGCTCGCCCTGGAAGCCTCGGCGAGGCTCGCCCTGGAAGCCTCGGCGAGGCTCGCCCTGGAAGCCTCGGTGCCCATCCATCTCTCACTCTGATTCGTCCTCTTTGAGTTCTTCTTCTCGCAGTCAGTATGGCCATCCCTCAATTACCTCTCGTCGCGTGGAGCATGAGCACTCCTCCTCGAGAGCGTTGGTGCCTCGAACCGTCAGTCCCCCCCCTCCGGAGTTTCCCTATGCCCCTGAGCCCGACCCTCCACAGGCATCACGAGGGGTTGGGCCCCTCCCCCGAGACTCTCTCACCTCTGCGCAGCTGTGTGATAGACTGGCGAATCTCTTTGATTTGGTCTTTGGTATACGCCAAGGTGTGGAAGACCTTAACTTCCATCTCCAGGAAACGAATGTCAAGGTCGACCTCTTTCTCAGGACACTCACCTCCCTGCAAGACTCCCTTGCCTCCCAACAAAATGTAGACTCTCCAATGTAGAATCTCCAAGGCAGCTGCAGAGGCGAAGAAGGAAGCAGATCTAGGCGCACCCTCAGGCAGCAAAGGGGATAATACAGCGGACGACGGGGAGGGCGACAAGCTTTGGGCTGACCAGACCACTTACATAGAGGAGGAGCCCTGGACAGAAGATCTTCAGCCCAAGTGGCCCAATTATTCTCCAGGTGTCTAGCATGTTTAGTTATTTCGCAGAGTGTCAGATGTTTATATGTCAAATTTCCTCCAGTTTTAACGAAGTATCTAGGAATAACTTTATGTTCCCAATAGACCATAGTAGTACTGAACAGTATGGAGACTCTGGAACTTGGACTGGTTTCCCCTCTGTTGGGGCAGTCCTTTTTCTTCAGTTTGAATATTTTGTATCTTGCTCTATGTTTTTGCTTCTGAGAGGCACTTAATATATTAAACTTATTCACAATTTTTTTTTTATATGAAGTTGCCAAATTCAAACAAAAAAAAATAAAACTTTTATACAATCCAAAAAAAATAGCTACACTGTTACAATCAAATTATGCAGGTATTCTGGCAGCTAGTTCTTGGGATAATCTATTCAGCGAAGAGTTTGTCGAGAAGCTGAAAAAGGACCAAATACAAAAGCCAGGTGGAAAAACAATCTATCCCATAGGTTATTTTTAGCCTCGTGGAAGTTAAAAATACTTTCTTTCTTTCAAATTTGCAAAGAGGAAAGGGTGGAAAAACAATCTGTCCCATAGGTTATTTTTAGCCTCGTGGACGTTAAAAATACTTTCTTTCAAATCTACAAAGAGGAAAGGTTTTCTATTCATTAGAGATGTAAGCTCCGTGTAAATTACCATTGCAGATCCGGAGAGCTCTGTGTAAATTACCATTGCAGAGTCGGAGCAAGCCGCTGAGGTTCAATTCCTTTGAAAGATAACCTTTTTCGTTTTTCCTTGAGTTTCATGGTTAAGAACATGTGTTTCCTCTTAAGAGGTCACAGGTTCAAATCCAGAGAGGGGTAGGGTATGTATACCTTCGTAGACTTTACCAGTCAAATCGCTGGGCGGAGGGAGGTTCCTTGTCCCACAAACAAGGGGGTCTCATACACCAATTTAGTATGCTGGCTTGGTCATGACCTTAAAAATAGATTATTATTATTATTAATTCAAATAGTACTTTACATCCGTCCTTAATAGCAACTCGTCCTTAATAGAAACTCGCACTGTTCATAGGCGTCCCTACTAGCCATGCTTTCTTTAGTACCAGAAGCCTAAAGAATTCAACAATTTATCCAAAAAAATGAGATTAATTTTTGGTTGTACTTACATAATTCTGTGTGGAGTGACGAGCCGGTCCCAAAGTTGATACAACTTTAGTATTTTTAATGTGGCCTTGAATAAAGTGTCTACCAATTAAGTGTCACAGTTCTAAGTATCATCAATAGTTAATTAGAATTTAGTGTGTTTTTAATGTGTGGGAAAGAGTGAAGTGTCCCCACCATTAGTAGAAGGTTGACAACACCATCTATGAATTGATCAGTATAGTGTGTTTTTAATGTGTGGGACATATGGGAAAAAATAAAGTGTCCCCACCATCACTTGACATCACCCTTCAATCATAGTTGATTTTTATTGCGTGGGAGGGATGGGAGAATAAAGTGCAATACAAACTATCAAACTATCTTAGGATTTGGTATAGGAAGTGTGCATTGGCTAAGAGTGAAAATGTTCTAATTTTAAGGCATGATTTTCGGTTGAACTTGGTGATGAATCGTGCTTTTACCATGGAGTTTTCAATGGTTTATGGTTCTATCATGTTCCAGGATTCTAAAGAGTTGTGAATCGATACATAGTTTTTACCACGGAGTTTTCAATGGTTTATGGTTCTATCATGTTCCAGGATTTACTATGGAGTTTTCAATGGTTTATGGTTATATTATGTTTCAGGATTTTAAAGAGTTGTGAATTGATACATAGTTTTAGAAAATTATGAAATTAATCAAATTTATTAATTGATCATGTTTTTATCATGGGTTTTTTAATGGTTTATAAAGTCTTTGAATGGATTTATAATTTTAGAAAACTTTGAAATTAATTAAATTTATTAAAATTAGTATTGAGATTTTATGTCCAAATTGTTAATTGTTTATTATTAGGTATTTCAGTTTTCAAATATAATTAAAAGTTTCAATATTATGTAAAAAATACATTAAACAATGTTGATTAAAACATGAAAATTTATTTTGCTGGATTTTAGTGAAGGAAATTGGGAAAGAGACATTTTGTGCCCTAAGTAAAACTTCAAGTTAGGATTTATGTGAGATTATCTTTTTCAATTTGTAAAATTTAAGGAAAGATGTCCTTCTTTGCTTTTTAAGATTTTGTTTTATAGTAACAAACGATAAATTTGCGGAGAAAAGAGTGAAGATGCTCACTTGTGTTTGTGTTATTAATCTCATTGCCTATATATATTTTTGATAAAATCTTTAACAATGATGCATTTTCATTGGTACAATCTATGATATTTATCCGTTCACTTTGGCATCCTACCTTCTTCATGGGTTGCAACATTTTTGGCATTGTTTAAATGCTCGGGGAATCCAATGGTGCTACATGTAATGTACACATCTCCCACACTGAGTCTCTTTACAGTAAAACCAACTAAAAAAAGAAGAAGCTATGATACCAATTTAAACAATACATGCACACAACATGTAATACAAACTCATGCACCTAACAAAAGTTTTAAATTCATGAATGTATATTAATTAAGCATGCACGACAACATTCAGACATACAATACACAAATTAAAATGCAACCTTTACGCACAACATATAGCAATAAATAACATAGAATTTAGAGTGAAATGCACAACAATTAAACTCAACATTTAACGAAAATAAACATGGTGAATATGAGAATTTCTCAATTCCTAAGAATTAGGAACATAAACTCTATTTTTGTACAAGAGGATTCCATCATCTTCCAGTCTACATCTTTATGTTTCTGATGTACATTACCCTATTGTAAGCTTTCTTTAACTTGTGCATATTGTTGTTTTACTATTACAACTTCTAAGATTCTTCCTTTTAAATCTGTCTCGAACATACTAATGGTTGTAGCATGCATTTATTGCATCCTTTTGCTGAGTGCATCAACCATTTTATTCTATTTTCCCTTGATGTACTTGTTGGCACAGGGGCAGACCTATGGTTCAACGCTACAAGAGCGCACCAACAAAACCTTAACTACCGACCCTTTCGGCAACACCTGCGATGCAGATGAAGTCTCACCCGAGGTAGAGGCAGGGGTGGTTGCAGGACTCAAGCGTCTGCAACCTAAGCTAGGACACAGATATGTGATTATGTCACTTACAGAACACTTAGCATTGATCATTCATCAATATTCAACCCTTATTATACTTCACAGATAGCACAAAGCATCGTGACATTCATTTAGATCTAAATGATTTCAGTACTTAACAATAGTAAAACAGATCAGATCCAGTAGACTAGCACTAAGCATCTTCATACATGTCAGATCTACATTCACATACATCTAAGAAGCACAAAGCATAAATAGATCTATCTACATATATCAGAGCACTTAGCAAATAATCACATCAATGCATCTGAACAAGGCACAAAGCGGACAACACAAGATTTACGTGGTTCACCCCCACCCTGGGGCTACGTCCACCAAATCTTCTTCTCTATTATCGTCGACCAAGTGGTTACAAGCACAGAGCCACCAAAACCTACTGCGCACAGGACATAAGATCCGCGCAGCTTGCTAGATCCTTCTTCCTTGCGTTATAGCACAAAATCCTTCTACAAATTCTTAAAGTAACTTGCACTCAGCTTCTGCAAGTCTCATGTAGGCACTAAGCTCTTACAGACCTTACTTGCACTTAGCATACATCACATAGACATACTATTCGACTCTATTACTACTTTCTTATATTTTCCTATCTTCTATTTATACATACAAAATGGGCCTAAGTGTGGCTAGACCCATAGGCCAACATCCCTTTTCAATTACATATTCCCAAAAACCCAAAAAGGGACCCAAAAGTGGGCCGAGATTTTGCAATCTCTGCTTCGTTTGGCGCTCCATCTTCGACAGGTTGTCGAAGTCCCAAAAACGGTCAAATATGACCAAGTGTTCCCAAAACTTGGTCAAGGGCCAATAGGCCCCCAACACTAACCTGTGACTCGTCCCGAGTCACTCTGGTCTGAGTAATTCTGCCTCTAACGCCTCGATCTTAGCTTGAGATACTTCGACCTGCTGCAATGCTACAACCTCTTGCGCAGTGAACTCCTGGATGAGTGCATCATTGACTGACCCTTCTAGGCATTGTTTTGTTGTGATGATGACTTGTTCTAGCTCAGATCCTTGGATTTCAACTTCGGTGAATAGTTGGCATGCCTTCTCTTGCACTGGTTGAAGTTGTTGAGAGACTTCCATCACTTTGGTCTAGATCGTGTGGATCTGTTGCTGGGCGGAGCGTTGCTCTGGAAATCTCTTCATCCTTTCGACTGGTGACAAGGCCTTCAACTACACCTGTAGCGTATCTGCGTGCTGCTTCAGTTCTTGGAGCTGCGACTCCAATGCTTGTAACTCTGGATTCTTTGTGAGGCTTTCATAAGTCTGAGTGCTCCTAGAGATCAACTGCTTGCACTCCAAGGCAAGAGCTTTCATTCTGCCAATTGCGCTGCGAGTAGTTGCCTCTCTTAGGTATCTAATTTCTTGAGGAGTCTCAGGCACAGTACGAAGTTCCAGGTCTGTGATGCGCTGCTGGATCACTTCTTCAAGCTGTGTCACCTGCTGCAGAATTCGTTCTTCAGCTCGCACTTCTATGACGGTCACAGAGCGAAGTGCTCTGTTGACCTATTCCTTTACTTCTAGCTGCTCCGCGATCAACTGATCCTTGCTCTGCTGTAGCTCTTCTTTCTCTTTGTCCCACTGTACTTGAAGAGTAAGTTTTTCTCATTCGGTAGCACTGCGCTGCTCAACAAGTACTCCCTGTACCTGTGTCAAAGCCTGGGTGGCTTGCACTGTCTCTCCTGAGCTCGTCGAAGGAGAGCTTCAACTTTATCGATGATCTAGTGCAATTGGGCTAGCTCATCTCCTGGTTCTACTGTTCCTGCTATTAGAGGTGTAGTGGAGACTGTGCGGCTAAACTGGAATGCCTGCTGCACTCCTTGTAGTTCAATATCGATATGATTATACATCTACTCCTGCTTTGCTTCTTGCTTCTCTAATATATCCTGTGAAGAATTGTTCACAACTGCAATGTTGAAATTAAAATCATCCAATGTGAGGGTAGTCCACATCTTGGTTACAGGGGTTCTAGGTTTCTTCCGGGAGGAAGATTTTGGAGGTGAAACCTTCCTTTTCTTCGACGAGTCCTCTTCGTCCCTAGGTGGTGGTACTTCACCTTTCTGTTGTTCAATTTCCGTGCCTTCTATATCTTCGCCATCATCCTCTTCGTTTGGTGTGATAGAGGCAATCCTTACAAATGCACTGTCTATATCGTGAACCTCTTCAGGCTTCTTCATCTTACTAGGTCCGAGTGCATCCTGCGCGGCTTCCGGGCAGTCGAACCGATATATCAACCTCCAAAGGCTATATTGCTTCACCATGGTGAAGTGCCATATGTCACTGTTCTGATATCTCGACGAAGCTCCAATTCCGAAAAGTTTCTTTCTACGAGGTACCCTCTGGAACCTACTGTAACTTTTCAATCTTGGCCTTCTTCTTACTTAGCTTCCTAGCCTTTTTCCTAGCGAGATTTGTCTCAGTGATTCTCTTCCCATTCTGATTCTTATTTTCCTTGGACACATTCACTTCGCGCTGTTGAGATTCTTTCCTATGATTCAGGTGTATCACTTCTTCTTTATCTGGGGTAGAAATTTCAACCTTCAACATGTCTTCCGATGTTCCTGTAGCTTCAACATCTGGGCTTCTAGTGTCAAATAGCTTTGATCTGTTCTCCTATTATTCAATCAACTGTGCAATCTTCCGGGTCATGAAATCTTTTAACTCTTGTCTCTTCTATTCTAAGACTTCTTATTCTTCCTTCTTTCTAGCTTGATCTCTATCAATCCAATATTTTCCTAGTAACATGGTAAACGGGGTGCTATCTTCAATGAATTTAATAATCTCAAAGTCTTCCTTTGTCAAAGTTCCATTGACTGTCATAGGTATCTGAGCAAGCTTTCCACATAACATCATCAGTTTTTCTCTGAAGAGTCCTATTCCTCCTAATGAAGGGATCATAACAGGCTTCCCTATATCTTCCCAAGTTCTTTCTGGCATAATGTTCACTTGTGTATCTTCATCAAGGACAGAGTCAATGTCAAAGTCTCATATTCTTGCTTCAATGCATTCTTTTTCTTTGAAAATCTCTGATAGTCTAACATATCAGTGGTCATTCAGGGTCTCTTTCATTTGTATCAATACCTTCTCTGATTATTGTTGGGGTTCTACCTCTTCTGGATCTGCCTTAGGGTTTTCTTGATTCAGATTCATCTCTTCTAGCCTAGCGATCATTCTAGGGAAATCCAATACCTCATGGTCCATAGCTTTTCAACAAATACAACTAGATCTTCCACCAGGGCATTCCTTAGCTAGATGGTCTGGTTTTCTGCAACTGTAACATAGGGTTAATCCTCTTTTTCTTTTAAATTATCCCCAACCTCTTCTGTACTACGCACTAGGATCGTGGTAGCTAACCTGCAAAAAAATCTTTCTAGGATCCTGCATCCATTTGTTAGTCCAAGCATTCTTTCTATGCACAGGTATAACATAGCTATCACTATTCTTATCAGATCTACTCATATCAAACTTTCTTTCATCTATTAATGCCCTAGTTTTCAAACTAGGATAAACTCTATTAAACCTACCTAGATCCATACCTTAGAAACAAAAAATTTCACTTATCTTACTTCTACAGAGCACAAAGCCTCCAGATCTAAAACTTTTAACTAGTCTTTACCTTTATCAGAGCACTGAGCTTACAGATCTTACCTCTTTTTTGTAGATCTGACCTCTTTTCTTCATAAACTTCCACTTTTACCTTTCTTAGAGCATAAGGCATTCAACTATTGCTTCTTTTCTTCAGATATGGCCTTCTTTCTTTAGCACAGAGCTTCACGGGTTGAGTAAAAAGATGTGCACTAGGGCAACAGATCTACACACAGATCTTCCATAGTTTCCAATTGAATCTTCGCACAAAGCTTCTTTTCCCTTAGTTCCCAACAATCACAGTTTCAGGTCCCGGCAACGGAACCATTTGTTGGCACAGGGGCAGACCCAGGGTTCAACGCTACAAGAGCGCACCAACAAAACCCTAACCACCGGCCCTTTCGACAACACCTGCGAAGTAGATGAAGTCTCACCCGAGGTAGATGCAGGGATGGTTGCAGGACTCAAGCATCTGCAACCTAAGTTGGGACACAGATATGTGATTATGTCACTTACAGAGCACTTAGCATTGATCATTCATCAATATTCAACCCTTATTATAATTCACAGATAGCACAAAGCATCGCGACATTCATTTAGATCTAAACGATTTCACTACTTAACAACAGTAAAACAGATTAGATCCAGTAGACCAACACTAAGCATATTCATACATGTCAAATCTACATTCACATACATATAAGAAGTACAAAGCATAAATAGATCTGTCTACATATATCAGAGCACTTAGCAAATAATCACATCAATGCATCTGAACAAGGCACAAAGCGGACAACACAGGATTTACGTGGTTCACCCCCACCCTGGGGCTACGTCCACCAACTCTTCTTCTCTATTATCGTCGACCAAGCGGTTACAAGAACATAGCCACCAAACCCTACTATGCACAAGACATAAGATCTGCGCAGCTCGCTAAGTCCTTCTTCCTTGCGTTATAGCACAAAAGCCTTCTACAACTTCTTACAGTAACTTGCACTCAACTTCTGCAAGTCTCATATAGGCATTAAGCTATTACAGACCTTACTTGCACTTAGCATACATCACATAGACATACTATTCGACTCTATTACTACTTTCTTATATTTTCCTATCTTCTATTTATACATACAAAATGGGCCTAAGCGTGGGTAGACCCATGGGCCAACATCCCTTTCCCATTACATATTCCCAAAAACCCAAAAAGGGACCCAAAAGTGGGCCGAGATTCCGTAATCTCCGCTTCGTCTGGTGCTCCATCTTCGACAAGCTGTCGAAGTCCTAAAAATGGTCAAATATGACCAAGTGTTCCCAAAACTTGGTCAAGGGCCAACGATACTTGTTTTCGAAGTCACATTCACTAAGAAATTCCATCCATCTAGTTTGTATGAAATTTAGTGTTGACTACTCAAACAAGTATTTCATACCACTATGATTTGTCCTCAATTCAAATTTTTTGCCCATGATATAATGCCTCCACATTTTTGAAGCATGAACTATGGCTTCCAACTCTAATTCATGGGTAGCATAATTTATTTCATGCTCTTTAATATTCCTTGACTCATAACATATGACATGCCCATTTTGTGTAAGGACTCCACCAAGCCCTTCCTTGCATGCATCTATGCACACAACATAATCCTCATATGGATATGCAACCTATAAAATAGGTGCACTGGTTAATAAATCCTTTAAGTTCTAGAAACTCTCTTCACACTTGGTAGTCCATTTGGATTTTATTTTTTTTCTTTTGCAAGGAAGTGATCGAGTGTGAAATATTGGAGAAACCCACAATGAATCTTGTGTAGTAACCAACTAGACCCATAAATGATCTAACCTAAAAAATATTCTTTAGTGTTGGCCAACTTTTGATTGCTTCAATCTTTTCTGGATCCACTGCTATTCCATATTCTAAGACAATGTGGCCCAAATAATGGACCTGCTTTTGATAAAAAGTGCACTTGCTCAACTTGACATACACTTGGTACTCTCTCAAAACCTGTAGCACCATTCTTAAATGTTATTCATGCTCCTCCCCTGTCTTGGAATAAAAAATAATATCATCCAAGAAGACAATAACAAATTTGTCTAGGTGATTTCTGAACACTCCATTCATTAGACACATGAAAGTAGCTGGCACATTTGTTAGCCCAAATGAAACCTTTCCTGAAAGGTTGTCTTGCTAGTATAATCTTCTCTAATTCTCACTTGATGATTGCTTGATCTCAAGTCAATCTTGGAAAATATCTTAGCCCCCTTCAACTGATAAAAAATATTTTTGATCCTCAACAAAAGATATTTGTTCTTTATAGTAACCTTGTTTAGCTATCTAAAGTCAATACACAACCTCAAATCCCATCCTTTTTCTTCACACAAATATTTGGGGAACCCCAAGGTGAAACACTTGGGAGTATGTACCCCTTCTTCAACAACTCTTCTAGCTACATTTGCAATTCCTTTAGTTCTAGTGTGCTCATTTTGGACACTGGGACAACTCCAAGAATTAAGTCAATAGAGAAATCAATGTCTCTCTTTGGTGACAATCCCGAAAATTCCCCAAACACATCTTCATATTTCTTCAAAAATGGATAATCTTCAATACTTGGCTCCTTATCCTTTGCTAACTCTTCCATATGGGTTGCATATACATGGCACCCTTTCCTAAAACTTATTTTCAGCTACAATGCTTAAATATCTTTAACATATATAGGCCTTGGAATACATTGCACCATCCTTGAATTCCCATCCTCATCAAGGCATGATGTGAAGGTCGTGTTGTAGCAATCTAGGACAACATGATGCTTGTCCATCCAATCCATACCAATTAAGTAATCATAGGACCCAAGTGGTATGATATTGAAATCCACCTTAATGTTGACTGCATTCATGCTTATTGGGTAATCCTTGACAAGTTCATTGATTTTCCTCTTGGTTCCATTGGCTAGTTGAACCAACTAAGACTTTTCATGCTTACAACTCTTCAATTTAAACCTTTCAACTATATTTGGATCTATATAGCTATCAATAGCTCCATAACTAATCAAAATAGCTATGGTATGATTATCAATCTTACCTTCTACCTCAATCATGTGGGATTGATAGTCTGCTTGTGTATTTTCCAATGTTTCATAAATCCTTGGCATGCTCCTGCCCATATCGCCCACTGTATCAACTTCCTGGATGTTATGCACAATCCTCATCTTATCTCCCTTACGAGGGAAATATTTATACAAGTGGTCTCCTTCACATCCCCAACACTTTATGGGATGTTGTCTTGGCCTCTTCCTCAAGGAATCTATCATTTTATGTTCACCTTGTGTTGGTTGTCCTTGTTGATACAATTTAGCTAAGAGACCATTTTCTGCCACCCGTAGAAGAAAGTCTGTCAGGAACCAGGAAAACTTTTATATCGAGTGCAGGTAGAATTTATGATTGTGAATACACAACAAATTTCAGATTTAGAATTTGATGCTCTAGTCAAATTCTATATAAATAAGGAATCATCAACTTTACCCTTTTTGCATTTTCTTTGGACTTGGAATTTTTAGCAAAACTGGCTATCTCCCAAACAGAAGAAATTTGAGAAAAACTTCCTCAAGACAAAGTTGTTTGGATTGTTGACGAGGTAAAATTTCGACTAAATAGTTTTTTCCAGATTTGTGATCCAGGGTCCCTTTTCCTCTGAAGATTTCAACCCCCCCCCCAAAAATGTTTGGAATTATGTATCTCCACTCCAAACACTTTGGAATTATGCCAAAATACCAACTGGGTATTTTCATGTATCCCTTTTGGACTCACTGTAAAAATTTCATCAATAACAGACCCTCTGTCAAATAATTCCACCATGTTCTTTAAAAACCACTAATTTGCATTTTCTGGAAAATTTAAGTAGAAATGGATAGTGGCCCTCACTGACACTTTTGTAGCCTTCCTCATTGCTGATATATCCTTTAAATTTCATCTTCTTCTGAGTTTTTCTTCTCTAGTACTGTCCAAAACAAGTTTTTGGCTCTAGACATTTTATTTATTTATAAAAAAACATCATCTTAATGATTTGGCAATCTGGATGACGTGGCATGGAAAGTGGCTACTCATGTCCACTTTTGATCTCCTGATATGACCATGTCACCATCCTCATTGAAAAGAAAAATAATTCTTCTATCGACAAGCTAAAGAATTCCTCCAACGAAGATCTGCAGATTTCTCTTATCGGTGGTCTCCAAAATCCTTCTATCGTCTGTCGTTAAAATCATTCTATCGGTGAACCCCAAAATCCTTCTTTTTCGATGATCTATGAAAAACTTTCATTGGCGATCATTGATTTTCTTCCATCGAGGATCCAAATATTTCTCCTATTGATAGTCCCCAAAATCCTTCTATTGGAAAACCTTGAAATCCTTCTTTTTTGGTGATCTCTAAAAAATTCCATCGGTGATCTTGGAAAAACTTCCTTTTTCAGTGAACTCTATAAAACATATTTTTCGGTGAACTCCAAAAATTGTCTTTTTCAGTGAACTCCAATAACGTCTTTTTCGGCGATTTTTGAAAAACTTCCATTGACAATCTAAAAGTTTTTTCAGCTTCATTGAACTCCAAAAAAAGTCTGTTTCAATGAACTCCGAAAGATGTCTTTCTTGATGATCTCTGAAAAACTTCCATCGACGACCTAAAAATTTCTCCAAATTTCCGAACCCCAAAAACATGTTTTTATGTGAACTCTGAAAAACATGTTTTTCCGAGAACTCTGAAAAACGTCTTTTTCGACAATCTCCAAAAAAATTTCATTGATGATCTAAAAATTTCTCTAGCTTCGCCAAAATCCAAAAGACAATTTTTTTGGCAAACTTTGAAACACGCCTTTTTCTACAATCTCTGAAAATCTTCCATCGACGATCTAAATGTTTCTCCAACTTCGTCAAAGTTCAAAAAAATTTCAGTGACTTCAAATTTTCTTCATTGACGAACATAACAAATTGTTACATCGCTAATCCAAGGAATTTGTGACTTTGTTGAGTTGAATAATTCGTCATATTGGCGAAGTCATTTAACTTAGATTTTTTTGTCCAAATCCAGGAGGAATCTAGACCATTGATCTGAAGATTAAATTTGATATGGTTTGTTGGTTCACCAAAATCCATGTTGTGACCCCTTCCTCCCACCACCCTAGTACTTCCACTGTGGAACTTGTCATCTCATGCCATGGGTACAGTTGATGTCATCATCTGTACAAAATTTTTCAAAAATCCCCCAAAATTATAATTTTTGAAGGAAAAAAATCGGTCGAAAATGTTCATTTCTTTTTCGGTCACCATGGAAACTCTGTGCTTATCTCCCATGGATTAAATTGACCCCGCAACCATCAATTTGGCATCCCTTCACAAAATTACATGCATATTTCACCCAAAATTTGGGAATTTTCACTCTAAATTCCCGTTTTTCCCACATTTGACATAGATTGATACTCTGTAGCAGTGAATTGTTAAATTTGCGTTGGTATTTGGCCCATACAGCTCTGGTGTTGAACCAAAATCTCTGAGACCACTTTGTAATGTACCTAGCTCGCACACCGATTCCTGTTACGAAAAAAATGACTAAAAAAAAATCTAATACCAATTTAAACAATACATGCACGCAACATGTAATACAAACTCATGCAACTAACAACAATTTTAAATTCATGAATTTGTATTAATTAATCATGTGCAACAACATTAAGACATACAATACATAGATTAAAATGCAACCTTTACAAAAAACATATAATAATAAATAACACAAAACGCAGAGTGAAATGCACATCAATTAAACTTGGGATATAACATAAATAAACATGGTGAATATGAGCACTTATCTTATTAACAAATAGAAAACCAACTGCAAAGTACAAACGCTCCACCCAAATATAGACTTGTTTCTCCAGATCTCACCAGCAAGCCACCACCGATCTAGGGATATGAACCCACGAGAAGAAGGTGGTTCCTAAGGATGACTATTGTCCCCTCACAACAAGCAAATTCCTACAACAATTCCAATCCATTGGCTCTCTTTACCCTCAACCTACACAACCCAAGGAATGGGATCCCCTTATTTTCCATGTAGTCCCTCAAGCTATCCCACTTCCCTCCAGGGCTCCAACATAGGTTGGTCAATAAATTTATCTGCTAGGGACTCCATGAATTTACAGTTGCAACAAGAATTCTCATAGCAACAACTCACTTGCTCACTTTGTAAATCTCTTGCACAAAATCTTATTCACATTCCGAAAATCCTAATTTTGAAATCTCTATGAAATTACAGCTTCAACAAGTTATCTTACATGTCCACTATGGCTACCCTCAATCTCCAACAATCAAAACTCTATTTCTCTCCTTTTCCCAAGCTGTAAAAACCACTCTCTTTTCCCATTCAAATTTCCTTTTACCCATGCAAGTTGACTCTGATATACCCCAATGTTGATTGTACTTAGCCCGATTATCTCAATAAATATGTGAGGTGACTTTTCCCACCAACCCTCTTACATGTATTCACTGATTGGGGATTTGAAACACCAAAAGAGAAAATAAAAGGTTCATACACAAATAACTGAGAAAGGTGGCTAGGGATTAATAGACATGAATAATTGCTCCTCTTCGACCCCCCTCTCTTGTGCAAACTTAGCCAATGTGACTCCGTTCATGTCCATTTGTATCTGATGATACATTCTATTTTATTCATTTCGATATACAATATTTACATATTACATCGCTTGGCTCATGGCCATACATTGTATTTACAATATACATCACTAATTTGGGGATTAAAAATGAGGATGTTACACTAAACCATGGAATAATGTTGAATAAAAACCTTTAAATTAATAATTCAAAGTTGTCATAGAATAATGTTGACTAAAACCTTGAAATACATTCAAGTGGTGTGGGATAAGCGTTAACTAAAACACCTCACTTCTTGACATCTTTTCCACTTTCATGGTGATTTTTTCCAGCATGTATTTGGCTTGAAATTTGAAATTGCAATCCCACCATTCTAATGATTCCATTTCACCAAATAATAAATATGATCTAAGGGGTTTTGGAGGTCTCTGAACCGACCTATATCATCAAAAAATAAAATCCAATAACATATCACCTAGAAATCATAGATTTGTAATTTGTCTGATTCCAAAGAGTGATGCTTAGACAACTCCCTTCAAAGTTTCCATGTAATAATGAATAAAATATTTAAATACTTCAAAGTCATTGTCATGTTGAAATGGTTTGATATATGAATAGAATCACACTAGTTTATTAGATTTAGATAGGTGTTAATCATAATTACGCATCGTTCAAAAAGTGAAAGTTGTGAAGAAATATACACAATGTTCTATATATGAGTAATTTCTAATGTTATGGGATTTTTGGGTAATTTGAGTACCTCCCTAGACTAGGTAAGAATAATCCAAAGTTATTGTTTGAAGTACATTTGCACTCCCCTCATCCACACAGAGAGGAAATTGAGTTCATTCCTATGTTAAGTAAAAAGAATCTAGGGTTACTGTTCCAAGTACATTTGCACTCCCCTCATCTCCACACATGGGAATGTGCTCAATGATCTAATAGTGAAAAAGGTATTCCTCGAGAGAATATATCGGTTTTACTTCTGCAACATCAACTAGCCATCAAGAAAAATCTCTCAAAGTGAAAATAAATAAATTATACATGTTTGATGCAAAGTCCCATTGGTTATGCATCCGATTGACATCCATAACCACTTCAACATAAGCATAAGTTGTTCCATGATTGTCCACAATGGAAAGAGGAGACAACATGATTAATTGAGGGACATTGATTTGAAGTTGGATGTCAAAGTGCACAAGCACTATGGTAGGTCCAGTTTCCAAATTGAGAAAATGTGAACATGTGTTTAAGTTCAAAGAATTTTAGCAAAGAGGGTGTTTACTAATCAAAGGGATACTTCACTGAACAAAAGGATAGAGAATGCAATGCTTTATGGGTGGTATTACTCAACGGATAGAGGAATGAATTTTCTTAGTAAGAAGTTTGGTTTTCCATATCTCTAAGTACCAAGAAAAGGGAGTGGATCAAAGTCCCAACAAATGCCTCTTTGTTTCACCAAGCTTAAGGGAGATTGAGCACAAATATTCAAAAGAGGTGAAAGGACTATGCGTTAGCTCACCAAGCCAAAGGAAGTTGAATTCCTTTCTCAATAGTATGTTCTTAGTAAAAGAGAGATGCCTTTACTCAACAAAGAGGCAAGAAAATACATGTGTTGGATGCTAAGCAAAGGATGAGAAACAATACCAATGAAAGAACCAACCAAACATCAAGAAAAGAGGAGGGAATTTCATTGAACAAAGAATAGGGATTTGTCATTGTATTTTTCCTATAACAAAAGAGAACTTGGAAAAATCAGGGGGGTGGGAGAAGAAGGGAAAACCTTGGAAGCAAGTGAAACTATGGTAAATACATGAGATCCAAAAGGTAGGGAAAACCTATGTGAAGACAAAAAGTGGGATCAAACTTTCAAGGTATGGTTTTTTCCTCTTTAGGGGAAGGTTGATTAAAATCCATTAGCCAAAAATCGAAGAAAGATAAGGGAAGAGGCACCAAGAATATGTAACCAGAGTTCTAACTAGTGGGGTCTATCTAGAAAAATCCAACCAATAAAATATAGGAAGGTAGAATGGCATGGAGCCACTATGTGAGACCAAGCCATCCTTTGATAGTTGGTAGGTGAGTTCCATTCTAGAAACAATGTCAAGAATAATGGAGTAGTCGAATATTTAGAGAAACAAATTGGTTCAACTACCATAACGAAGAATAATTATATCTTTGAAGCAGGAGTTAAAGGAACAATTGCATTAAAAGAGGGCATTGGTTGATTGAAAGATCAATGAATAGAGTTTTTAGAGAGGGAGAAGAAGAGATCCATTACAAGGAAGACATCTAACTCCATCACCAAGAGTGCCAAATAGTGTAGTGAAACCCTAAGTGCAAAAGATCACATGAGTGTCATTAATGGTTATGAGTAATCCAATTGGCTCGGTAGTCTCATAATGAAATATCGAGTTTCTTCCCCAACAAGGTTCTCCAGGGAAAATATTGTTGTATTGTGTAATTTTTGTGTGTGGGGTCGTTGATTTTTTTTGGTGATTTGTTTTCTTAGCATTTAAAAATCTACTTAAAAAAATGCTACATAACATAATCACATTAGTTATTTAAATTTGTAAAGAATATGTAGTGTAGAGGCGTTCAACAATTTGAATTTTCACACTTGAATATGACCTAGATGTAGCAATGATATGTAAACCACCTTGAATATTCCAATGGACAATTCGTCACAACAGGTCTTTAAATTCTACAACAATGAAATAATATTATAATCTACTACTTAGTGATTACTTATGATTAAACTCTAATATTGGAACAATATTTTTTTCATTATGACAAATTACTCAAAAAATATGAATACCAAAGTGACAGAAATAACACGCCATTAACAACAAGATTTACCCTAGAGAAACTCCTGAGGGAAAAACTCTAGAATGAAATAAGGTTTGTGCATCGATATTTTATTTCTTAGATTTACAATTCAAAATACAAAGAATTATTGACTAACCATGGAGAAAATAAACATTGTGGCCTGAAATAGGATACTATAGGGTTTCCTTCTTCCTTTGCTATGCTCTAATATCCCACTAATCTTTGATGCTTAGTTACACAACATAGAATCATTAAAAATGGAAAGGAATTCTTATCTTTCCTAGTTGTTAAGGTTTTGGCACCTCCTATTAGTCATCAAGTTTAGGATTTTTGCATTCTCCAACTCCCAATTAATGTTAGAGTTTTGTACCCTCTAAATTGTTTTGAAGTGTAAACGATTACTAATGAGAGTTGAGATACCATACACTTGGTACTTTAATTGTTGAATAATATGTACTCAACTTGCTACAGGCATAACTTTCTCATACAAAGTTTGATTGAGGCGCTACTTGGAACATTGAAAGTTTTTTGTTGAGGAGAATAACATTGGAACATTGTTTACACTACTTTGGTCAAGATTTGACCCCTAAAAATATTGTTTAAGCCCTCAAACATGGAATTAATTTTTTTGACTACATCGAGTGGGATTTACGATTAGACTTGAAAATACCCCCTACAAGTCCACAACTTCAAGTTTCCACCCAATAAAGCACCAAACATGATGACAAAATATATAGTGATGCATTTTGGATTATATATCCCCATTTTGGGAGGCTTTTTGATCCCCAAAATATTTTACTTACAAAGGGGATGAGGAAAAATTTCCTCGACATTCTACTTGGAGAACCACTTTACCTTTCCCAATAGTTTCATTTTAGTCCAACCTCCCACAATGCTTGTGGACCCCTTGTAGTTGTTTTGGTATTCTTTTGTAGGATTTCATCTTCTATTAGCTCTTTTTTTATATCTAATGATAAGTATTCTATGGAAAGTAAGACTTGCCCCTAATTTTCTTCATTAAGCATGGATGGCTCATAGATTTTTAGATTCTCCACATTCACCATTGAATACTTGTGCATGCAAGGAGGTAGATTGATTGTGTAAGGATTGTTTCCTAGATTTTCCCAAACTTCAAAAGGACCATATCTCAAAGTTTCGATTTTCTTACCAGGTCATTGTACCTTTCTTTTTTCAGGTGCAAACAGACTTGGTATTCTATCTTAAATATGGTCTCAATTATGTGTTGGTCAAGTCTATCCTTTTACTTCCCCCAAGATTTCTTCAGTGTCTCTTGTATTTGCAAATGGATTCTCTTGATCTTAGCAATGGATTTTTCATCCTTTAGTGCTTCTCCCATAGTGTTTTCCTTATTCTCCCCATGTTTCCCATACACAACATATAGAGGAAAAGGTGGCAAATATCTTTACAAGTTTCAAAGGGGGACTTACCAATGGAAGTATGGACCGCTCTATTATTAGAGTGTTGAATGTAGATCAATTTCTCATCTAAAGACTTTGATGCATCCCAAATGATTCTCCAATTACCGTTTCTATTCCTTTATGCATCCCTTTAGATATGCCTTCACTTCTACTAATCCATTGCCTTATTTACTATGTCCCAAGAAGAGTAATATAAATTTCCTACTTGAGGTAATCAATTTATGTGTTTATTTAGCACTTAGAAAGGAAATCTTGAATCTATTTGTGTATGAATTAATTATGGAATAATCATCCTTGACCAAGTGGTATTAGTTGGCTCTCCTCACGATGTTAATGTCCCTCATATACATGCATGGGGATCCCAACACTACATCACATACATCTAGTGGTATCACACATCCTTATCTTCACTTTGAATAAGGTTTATGAAGTTTAGCACTCTCTCCACTATAGTACACAAATCCTTCCATCAACATCTCAATGGTGCTCAAATTTTATTCCCTAAATCAATTCCCAACAATGTCATCTTTATGGACTCATTTTTATGGTTCCTTGGATTCAAGTTAAGGCGCTGCATCTTCTATCATTTATATTTGGTGCGAACATCTATGTTATAGTGGTCACATTGTTTACTTGGGTCTTTCCATGGATGCACAATGGAGGTAGTGTTCTTACCTTTCCCTTTCCATTTATTCTTTCCCTCTTTAGAAGTACCCTACTGGTCTATCTGCAAACATGAACCACTTGGATTCCCTTTCTTCTTGTCCATCTTAGGGTATTGCACTTGCACATAGGTACCATCAATGGACATAGGCTTGACCTCCTTAAATTTTTATGTAGGCCACCCAAATACTTGAGGACCACATCGAGGTTCTTGGGATATATTCCCAACTAAATTGCTTATTTTCTAAACTCATTAGTGCACTCTCATACACATTACCCTTGCTTATATTGGTAGTAGTTCCAATAGGTACTTTGTTCCTCTTCATACACAATATGTGTTGGGTTATTTATTTGTCGTTAATAAACCCTATTGTCAATCCAAGATGTAATCTTATGAGCTGTAAACACAATATGTGCAGGATAAAGGGTGAAGCCTATCTACTCAAAATATTAATCCAAAAATACAAAGTACACTCAACTCATGAAGCAAACCAAGGAAATTGAAAGTAAATCTCAAAAAATTTAATCTTGCATCCACATATTTATATCAACATGGACAAGGGTGTTGCATTCTATGTCAATATGTGTAGTCTATGCATACATATGTCTTCTTATGAGATCTTGTTTAATCAATGAATACTTAAGACTTAAATGTGTGAGGGGATAACAATACCTAAGACTGGAAATCAAACCTATGAAAAATGACTAGTTCTTTAGTTTGAGGTTTCATTAATGGAATATAGTGAAATATTTCACTTGAGGTTTAAGTGTTCATGCAGTTGAGAGATGATTAACATGTCAAACTGAATGGGTTCTAATTAATGCAATCTAAATTTTATGAGAATGCATACCATTCAAGCTATCACCCAAATCAGTCAACATAAGAGTTGAACTCTTGCAAAATGTTACTGACCTAATCTTGGAATTATTAGCTTAGAAAGGAAAATGATGAAATATGTAAACTCATAAACTAAAGATGCAAATTGCTATGTCAAGTATGACAAGTCCTTATTGGTGAAACTACACTTTTGTATTTAGATTACTTGTCTCTATGCAACTATGACTCAAAAGAGATTATTTTCATTCATCTTGGAATATGCATTCACTCAAAATGAAATAATAAATAATAAAAATCATATCAAGACCATGTATTATTCTATTAAGAGCTTCTCTTTACGAGTGCTTGAAGTACTCTCTTCCACCTAAGTGTTTATGTCCTTATACAATGACGATTTCAACTCTCAAAGAGTCCCACTAACTGTGACAAACCAGGATCCTTTGAGTTGCATAAAATTTAAGAGAATCATAACACATGAAGCATCAAACTGACTGGAAATAGTAAGAAAGAATAAATAATAATTAAAATAATTGTTAATCTTTTTAAATGCAAGGCAAGTTACAAAGTTACTGTTAACAGAGTAATATAAATCAAACAAAAACTCTACATATAACACTACAAAGCATAATCCAATTAATATAAAATCTAACTAAAATAATGACTAAGCTAACAAAATACAAAACTAGCTATGCGTCCCAAGTTGGTGGGCCCTTGCCAACTGGTAGCAGGCTTAATTTCTTACAACAATGGGATCAAATAAACACCATGGATTCAAACCATAATTTGTGTTATAGAAACAAATTCCTCAATTTATAGTGCACGCATCAATACATACACAATCTTTTTGTGACAAAGATTAAAAAACAAATCAAAGTGATCACCAACAAGTTCAATTAGATATATTCACATGTTCAATGAAATTATGTTGCAAAGATAATCATTATATAGGAAGGCCTCTCTATGTAGGGATGAGAATGATACCTTTGATCTCGAATAATAGAGTATCAAAACAGTTACGATCTCAAACAAATCGAACTATCTTCGACCCGATACAACCATCCAGACATACTTAGAAATTATAGAAACAAAAAAAATCATGTCTTAATCTCACATGCTATTCTTATGACATGAAATTCATATGAACAGCCTTGTTGTCCAGATCTTGTTTAACAACCTTATGTGCTAGAAGGCGTTGACCATTACTTTGATTTCCAACTCATGCTTTCTTGAAGGATATTGAGCATGAACCGAGGGACACACACCATCCTGGCATCTAGATATTCAAAACCCAGGTGGTCATTTTCTATTTTAGCGTGCGCACATATGATAACAATTGAACTCAAGTACCATAACAACACTATGGGTACAAGAACTGAACTGAATAATTCATCATTAGGAAGGTTAGTTTAACAACTCATTTTAATTCATTAAGAACTTAGGAAATATAATAAAATAATTGTGCATTCTCCCCTTGTACACATCTACGCAAAATAATGAATTTATGTACCTCTTGCTTCAACTTCTTAATTTCCTTATTCTTCTTCTTCAACTTAACCACTGATGGATGAATGATAGAGTTTGAATATGCTACTTGTATTAAATATTCATGCTAAAATTCAGTTGGTGTGACATCACATTCAACCCGTTCAATATGTCCTCTGTCAAGTGATTTGGGAAATGGTTCAGGAGGTGGCATGGTGGGAGGATTTGGAGCTTTGACCTTTTGTTTCTTTTCAACCCTGAGTATTTCTCCAAGTTTTGGGGATTCCTTATATTTTCTTTCCAAAACAATTGGGGATTTATCCAATCTATGTTGTGGAGGAACAAGGGTTATTACCTTAGTGCCTTGTAACTTTCTATGATTTTTCATTTTCCTGGTAATTATATGCATTGGAGGTGTCACGATAGAAGGCTTGATTGAAGGGATATCCTTCAAAACCTTTTCCTTACATGACCTTTTTGGATAAGAGACGAATCCCTCAGATCCATGGGAGCGAATGTCTTCATCCAGACCATTTTTAATGTTGTTGACACTTTGTTCTCCATGATACTCTTATACCATTTCATTCTTTTGCAGTTTAAACATGTCATGGTTTATGAAATTGTCCCAAGAATCATTTCTATTATTCATCTATGCTATGATCAACATCTTTACCAAACCGTGATGATATAAAATTTTATGAGGGTTTTTATGATTCTATTTTACGTGGATTTCCATTTTACTTAGACTTTTGCACAAGTAATAAGGAAAATTCAACTGTCCATCATACTCAAAATGC
This sequence comes from Picea engelmannii, assembly GCA_009831015.1. NCBI lineage: Eukaryota > Viridiplantae > Streptophyta > Pinopsida > Pinales > Pinaceae > Picea > Picea engelmannii. The sequence goes on along the minus strand of ML791627.1, from coordinate 582,816 downwards.
ATCAAAATTCAAATATGGTACTGGAAGGTGAGAGCATACCATCCTTCAAACGTTAAATATCTTTTAAAAATTATCAGAGGCTTCATCCATTCATCTTTGAGCCATGCTCTAGGTACCCCTTTGGCCCAATTCACGTTATGTTGTGCATAATTCATGAATCAGTTGCAAACATCACACTCCATAGGATTATTCTTGAACTACTTTTCTCCTTCTCTTGGAAAACAGTGGCATGATCTATTATATTCTTTGAGAATTCCATTACCAACCCCCCTACTCGTGCTATGCGCCCATTGAAACTCTTGGAAAAATGAAGTGTCACTCGATCATAAAAGCCCTGGAACTTGGCAAAGAATTTGTGCCATCTCACGACCCTGAACAATTTTTGACATGCATTGTACTCTTGAAAGGCTTCTAGAGCATGCATTGACGTTGGTTCATGATGATCGACCACCATGATTACCACATAAAGAGAAACCCTTATTCTACACTTCTGAACTATGACAACCATGATTGGATAGGAAATTTATTCGAATTGATTAGTGGTTTCGAGGGTCTACAGAATTTGGTTTTTAAACGATATGCACATAACTAATTTGGAATCCCTTCAATGATTCAAAATGAGTTTCAATAGTCAAATTCATGCAAGTTCATGGATAATTATAGAAGGATTGAGCTTGTTTACATGATAGGAAGATAATTATACATGTAGATGGAGAATTTAGGGGATAACCATGTAATGAGCAGTCCTTAATATATGAAGACAAGTCTAGGGATATGAGCGATGCCATATGGTCGAGAGGATATGATTTTATGGAACATCATTATAGAGGATGACATAAACAAAGGTGATGGGTAATATGCCACATGGGTAAACAAATGAGATTTAGATGCTAAGGAAATGTAGCATATGAGTGTATCATGTGAGGGTAAGGGTAGGAAAGTTTAGGATTAGAGTGGCAATAAAAATGGATGCAATCAAAGTGGTATAGAGGTATTATAGAGGGATATGGGCAAAGCATATGAGTGTTGCATAATAAAATCCCCTTGTTCTTAATAAATTTAAAGAATTTAAAAACATACTCACCTTGGAATTTGTTATTCCTCCATACTTACATGGATTCATGATGAATATGAAGTTTGTACAAAAATATTTTGAAGCTAAATAGATGAATGTAATGAACACATTAACTATGGAGCTCTGTTGTTGGATCTGGTACAAATGATAGGTTTTAAACTAATCTAGGATATGTGTTAAGTGCACAAACCTATAAACTGAGAAGTGAAGACCTGCCACTACCCAAAATTTTCTCAAAAAATATCAAATATGAAGTTACAGGTGTTCTTGTACCTTTTATACAGTTCATGTACCAGAATGAGCAAAGACCCTTGAAATTAAACAAATGTTGTTAACTGAAGAAACTGAAGTTGTTGGAGTCAATACCACTGTTGCTAAAGATGTCATGATGTTGTTCTGAACAAAGAAGAGTGAATTTCAATTCTCTAAAACTTTTAAAATGTAGGAAATATGAACTTATTCACATTGAAACTGTTGGAGCCAAACTAAAACCATGGGATGGTAACTGAGTGCTAGTGGCTTATTTTTCCACCAAAGCACACCTGCTACTGAAATAAAATTGGATCATGGAGTCAAGTACTATGAGAGAAAAAGTAACTGGAATGAGAATAATGAAGCAAGGAGGTGGAGGGCCAAAACAAGACTGTGCCTCAAGCTCTGTAACAAGGAAGAGATATGATCCCTTAGAAAAATACTTGCCAAATAAAGAGATAACCCCCTCTTTCTGAGGCATTTGGCATGTTATTGCTATGCTGCACATCATTCCCCTTTTATTCACACATTGTAAACTGTTGTTAGAATCACGAACCAAATAATCTTCACCGAAACCAAAATCCTGGAAAAATTCTATCTATGTGAATGATTTTGTTGAAGTTGAACATAGAGAGAAATCATTGGATTACCAAACAATAATGAATGTTGTTAAACAATGTGGGACTACTCACCATTAATGCCAATGAGTGTTGAGGTTCCCTAGTACATCTTGCAAGGTACAAATAGATGAGATGAAGTTGACTCACCTGCAAGATTTGAAAAACAGGGAGCATTAAGGAATCCCCATTTCCTTCAGTGAGAGAACCTACCATTAATGCATGCAATACTCTAGGTACTATGAAAAAATCTCTAACTCTGACCCCAGATAATGTGTTGGAGTTGATGGGGAAAAGTTTGTTAGAAGGAGGGCCTTAATAAACCCCCCATCATCTAACATGAGAGAAAACATAATGATTTGAAGAATAAAAGGTTGAGCCAACACTTGTATGCCAAATTTTATTGTAGACTCGCCCGCCAACAACCTGATTTTCAAGCAATTCCATGTCTAGCTATGCCAACAAGTTGATTTTCATAACTATACTAATTTTCATCTTTACTTTTTTGTTGCTTTTCTCTTTTTTTTGTTCTTTTTATTAATTTTTTTCTTTTTCTCTCTTTTTGTTTTACACACACACACACACTCACACACCCAAAAATTTAAAAGAAAAACTCAATTAGAAGATAGAGAGGGGGAGAGAGACCCCCTATTCACAACCTCTATCTCTGACTATTGCAACATATATTGAACAAACTTTTCCTTGGACATAGGTTTATGGTATAATCTTAACCTATGACCATTCACCACAAAGGAAATCTGATCTTCATCAATTATTTTAATTCTCATTGAACCATTATCAAAGATGGTCTTGACCTCATATGGCCGCAACCAATGTGTAGTGAGCTTACCCTTGAAGGTTTTGAATATGGAGTTGAAGAGGAGGGCTCAGTCACTGGGTTTGAAGAGATTCTTTCTAATGAATGTTTCATGCCACCTGGATCACTGTTCCTAAACAATATTGGTATGTTGAATGTCATCCTTTTGGATTTATTCCAACTCATTCAACTGTGCCACCATTTTCTTCTGAGCATCTAACAATTCTTTATCCAATTGCACAATTTTTCTGAAGGTTCTTACTTGGAATTCAATGGGAAGGAGAACCTACTTTCCGTATACCATCTCGTAGGGGGTGAGTTCGATAATGCTTCTCCATGTGGTCCTATAGGCCCAAAGTGCCTTTGGAAGTTTATATACTTAGTCCTTATGATGCAAATGTATGGTATTGGTGAGAATGACCTCTAACACGTTTTTGGTGGATTCTACTTGTCTGTTAGCCCGCGGGTGGTATGGAAAGGACTTGCGGTGCTTTATCTGGTACTACTGGGTAATGGACTACACCAACTTTGACATGAACTGTTCTCCTTGATCTATTACAATCTCTCTTGGGAAACCATAATTGGTAACAATATCCTCGAAAATAAAACTACAACTGATTTTTCACTAGCTTGATAAAGAGATTTTTCTTCTACGCATTTAGTGACATAATTAGTACAAACTAAAATATACCTTTTCTTTCTTTATGCAGGAGAGACTGGTCCTACGAAGTCTAGATCCCACCTTTCAAAGGGATCAATAAGTACCTATGGCTGCAAGGGAATTTTTTCATCTTTTACTGGTCTCCCCATCCATTGGAAGATGTCGTAGCTACTGACATACCTTTTAGCATCTTTGAAGAGTGTTGTCCAATAGTGTCTCGGATGAATTACTTTCTAGGTGGTCCTTTTGTCAACAAAGTGGCCTCCCCATGGATCATCATGGAAGGATCGAAAAATTTAAAACATCTCATCTTCCCATACACATATTCTAATGATTAGGTCTGGTCCAGTACGAAAAAGGTCTCCCTCGATCCATGAGTAGGTAGCACTGAGAATAACAATCTGTTGATTCTCTCACAAAGAAAGGTGGTGTGGTAATTTCCCCGTGGCCAAATAATTTTCTACATCTGTGGTAGTTGAGGAATTGTTGGTTGAGGTGGATTCAATTGTGCTTGAATTGGAGGGTAAGAAGGTGGATACTATGGATAAGTCAGATAAGGAATTGGAAATTATTTTGGGGCCATATTCCCATAAGCATTCCTTTTCCATATTTGTTGACAAGGTTAGTTTTGGGTAGGCTATTGGGGCCATGGATGCCAGGGAATCAAATCATTCCATTGTTGAGGATAAGAGTTATAAGATGCATAAATTTTGATGAGGGGTGTTGTGCCATACCTTGTGCTCATGGTTGCTAAGGCCTCTTTTGTGCAACTTGAAAATATGGCTCGACTGTCTCATTACTTCCTCGATAGATGGATTAAAGTCCCGATAATGAGGGGAAATTATCTATATCATATTTATCTACAAAAACAACACAATTTTTTTCATTATTTAATGGACACTCTCTCAAAGGATGCCTCTTCCTACATTGAGCACAAAAAATAGTCAAGGCTACATTTTATTCTTATTATTTCTTTTTAATCTTTAGTGTATCTAGCTACAAGCTAATAGTACAAAGGATGTTCATTTTAAAGTTCTCTAATAATTTTCCTAATTCAATCCTTGTCACTCCTTCTTCAATATATTTAGTATCCCTTGTAAAAGTATCCCTCATTTCCTTACAAGATTTGGTTCTTCTTCGTGAATATCTCCTGCATAAATCACAAATTTCTGGAAATGGTATGTGAGAAACATCACCAGAACCCATAAGATTAAGAACTTCTATATATTCTTCTAGTACCCCCTTCAAAAAAATAGTCCTAATGGTATTATCATTTAAGGTACTTTATTTTATTTTCTGAAGGTTGTATAGGAATCTCTCAATGTAGTCTTCAAGACTTTCCTCTTCCTATTGTTGCATCTTAAAGATA
>ML791627.1:533266-555892 GCA_009831015.1 Picea engelmannii | reverse complement strand
TAATATCTTATCCTTATATTTAATGTCTTATCCCCTCCCGCATACGTAAATCATTTAATTAAACAAATTAAAATTATTAACCCTCTTAAATTTATTACCCATGTCATTGAATGTGATAGGTAATTAATTAATTAATTAATCAATTAATCAAAAGTTATAACAATTAATTAATTAATAAATATTTAATTGATATTATTATGCCAATCTTTGTTTAATTAAAACCATGTTAGGACAATTAATTACCTAATTAATTTTACTTAATAATCCCTAAGCATATACTCAACTAGGGTTGTTACACCCACTTACTAGGAAACCATGTCAACCACCAAGGTGAAATGAGGCAAAAGGTATAATTTTTGAGAACAAGTTTTCACAATCAAGAAAGGACTCTTTGCAACATGCTCAAATGCTTCAATTATTAAAATGAGACTTACATGAGACCATACTTGTTACCTCATGAAGCAAGACCTGTTGTCCTTTCTGGGCCAGGCTAGTGTGGTGGACACTACTATGCTGTTGACAATGAACAATGGTGTGTGACAAAGAGTAGGGTTTTTGTATGCTTAATGTGGGATCAAATGATCACATGGCTCTTGAAATTACATGTCTTATACCTACAGGCATTGAGACATCATATCCTTAGTTACCCTTAGGTTGGAGGGTAAAAAACCCCATAAAAGGATTTAGATATTTCCTATATTCTAATTCAAAATTTATGGGAAATGTTCCTTGTTATCACACAAGTTATAGGCTGGGAAAAGCCCAACCCAAACACAAAATTGTGACAACTAAGAGAACACCTACCCACTTTCACCTTCGGAAGGTATTCCCATCATTTTAGAGATGAAGTAATCACCTCAAGGGGGGAATCCCAGTGACCCTAGGGGGGAATGAGATGAAAAGTGGTATGATGGAAGTTTAGCCCATATGGATCAAGATATTAAGTGTAGAAAATTCTTGGGAAAGTGTCTTGATGGTAGCCAATGGTTTCCAAGTGATATGAGTACCTACAAAGGGTGATTGGACTTGCCTGAGACATAAGAAAATCCAAGTATGCATATAATATGTTAGGTGGAAAATCAATTTAAGATTTCTGTCCCTAATTGAAACAATAAAAAATAATATATATCAACAATAAATTGATAATAAGAGCTGCAAATAAATATGCTAAAAGTCTAGTTGAATAAGCAAGAGACAAGGTAGTAAATACTAGTTCCACTCAAGAATGAAAGAGCAAGACTCTAGCATGAAATAAGGCTGAAAGAAAAAAATGTTGCAGAGATGTAATTTGCAGACTTATGACTGTAGAATTCAATTTATTACAACAAATATATCGAACATCAAAACTTGCCAACAATCCACCCAAAAAGTGCGCTAGCCTTAGTAGATTATAGGGGAAAACTTTTAGCAACTTTAGACGGTTGAGTAGTGAGTTATTAATGAAAATGTGTTAGGGTTTCTATAGCCCTAATGGTTGTAGATAAAATTTTATAAAATAATAAATAAGTATTCAGTAAATTGAGATGCCCTAGTGGCTCAACCAAGCATAAAAAGCATAAAATTGATTCCAACTTAGACAATCTCAAAATCTTGACTTTTCACGTTTACCAAGGCAAGTAATTTAGATCTTGAATGAAAAATTCAGATTAGTGCCTTTAATATTTGGGTGAATGGAGTATTTAAACACAAGTTGGATCAAGAAGGTCCCCAGGGGTGTAAATCCTCTTACTCCCTAGGGTATGCCAATCAAGCTAGGGTAAAATATAGGAGGGTATACACACTCGTATTCCTCCTAGCAACGCTTGCAAAATGACTTGTAAACTTAGAAAAATAGATGAAGCTTAATGGAGGGTGTATCCAAGTAATCCTCCTAGGGTTTCAACCAATAATAACCAAGAAAGAGCAAGAAATAGCTAAAAAATGCAAATTTTTCCTTACCAATTTCAAGAAAGAGAGAGATCAAACCCTAGTTCTAATTAGGATTATTTTTGGCACGAAATGAGAGCAGAAATATAATAAATAAATGTACAGAGATATACCAGATATCCAAGAATACAACATAAATATATCAGAGATAACACAGAGCTACAACAATACACAATTTCTATTAATGAGCGAAATGTACAAAACTGTAGAAATATAGAGTGAAAAACTCGTTAGAATGGTGGCAGCTTATCTCTGAGAAGAGATGTGACAGCTACTCAAATTCACAAGAAGATGATTACAATGAGTCTCTAAATTCCTTTTTAACATAAATAAAATCCCAAACCCTAACCCCAGAAGATGAAAATCCAACAGTTTTGTGGACCTCGTTTTGGGTAGCTTGGTGTATCAACTTCTTGGGGGCATAACTTTGGCATACGATCTCCGTTTGGGGCGTATGATAGCTCGTTGGAAAGGTATCATAAATGAGATTAATTTTGGGGGATAAATTAGAGCCTTCAACTATCATTGAGGTGATATATCATGGAAAAAATTATTTTAGGCCCTTAAAATGGCCCCGAAAGTTTAGGAACCGAAAAACTGCTAAAAATAGTAAATTGCCAGAAAATTGTTTTGAGCTAGTTGGAATAGTTGGGTGGCCATAGATATCCACCTGGATCAATTTCACCAAGAAAAATACCATCATTTATCAATAAATCAAGCCTCCAAGAGGTTCACACCACCTTAGATCATCCATTCATCAAAAGGCAACACCAAAAACCATTTGCAAGAGAGATAAACTCCAAGAATCCTGAAGTCTAGTGAAAATTTCAGCTAAGTACTTCTCACAATGGAAGAGTTATGATATAATGAAATTCAAATGATCTCTATTTACACAAAATTTCTTAAACATAGTTTGTCCACTTAAGTTAGGGTAAACAAAAAATAAGGGGACAACAACCTGTATTTTGTCCCTTTACACAAATAATTCATTTTTAATTCAAACTTGAAATCTAAAAAGTGCACTATAGAAACCCTAAAATAATGTCACCCCTCTAGGGGTGATGTTTTGACCCTTTGAGAAAGTCATTGGAGAAGGAATTTGAAGTCGTTGGGGCTCATAGAGACTCCTTCTCATGTGCTATAACCTCCTCCCACAAAGTCATTCCAAGTGTCATCAAATAACAACTTCACCACCAAAACTCTAGCCTCAGTGATAACGTCAACTCCTCAAGGGTGACATTTTGGTCCCTCTAAGAAAATCGTTTGGTATGTGAGGGATAGGAAAGGTACTCCAAGTTACCCTCCAGGCCTCCAAAGGAAAGTCAGTGTGATCCGACATGTCGGCCCTTGGCATCCAACCTATGGGATTCAAGCCCCATGGAAGTCCAAGCTAGGCTTGTGCCTCCAAAATTGTCCACTAGCTGGGTCCTGGTAAAACAAATGGATACACCCTCCAAGGATCTCAAGTCAAAGCATCATGATGAGTAAAAAAAATCAATAAGAGAGCCATCTAAGCATGTACATCCAAACTACCTCATAAAAATAAACCAATGCTGAAAGACCATATGCAATTTTCCAAGTTTAGGTATGGGAGGGTTGACAAAATGACTTATTGGGTGAATCATTCCTCAAGTTTAGGTATGGGAGGGTTGACAAAATGACTTATTGGGTGAATCATTCCTCAAGTTTAGGGGTGTTTCTTGAGGGGGCCTCCTTTTAAGTCATGTGGATGAGGTGACATGGATTAGGGGAATAATTTTGGGCATGGGGTTCATGAAATACAATGGGTTTTAGTGTCTCACTTATGGGTGCCTTTGTAGAGGGTGTGTTGCACTTTCATTTTCAATGCAACCTTTTTCCAAGCCCATTTATTGGATTTGATTATTTTAGGATGTTTCCAGGTTGAATCCAAGGTGGGGATTCTACCTAAGAAATAAAAAATGCACACACCTTGAATCTACCACGGTCACATCATGCTTCCCCAAGTTGGAAACATGTGTGGGGCTTCTACCTAAGCATTAAAAACAATGCCCACACATGCCCCTCTCTAGTTGGAATTCGTTATTAGTTATTAATTCATGGGTCCCATAAATTTTTATGAGAGACATTTCATTTTCCTTAGGATCCCTAGGTGAGAATATAGAAGGTTAATGGTTTGAATTTATCTTTTTCCAGCTATAATCCTCTGGTCCTTCGGCCCCTTCTTCCCATGAAATGAGGGAAAACCCTTCTTGGGCTAGTACAACTGAAAATCCCAAAAGGTAAGGAGATGAGGGGATGACATATGGAAATGGACAAGTATGGTTGGGAATGGAATGATGAATAGTCAAAGGACCTCCCAGTAGCATCCCTATCCCTAAGGGTGCCCCACTTACTAGGGTTCAATGTCAACCACCAAAGTGAAATAGGGAAAAGAACAAAATGTCCAAGCAAACGTCACATAATCAAAAGCAGTAATAGATGCAACAAAGTCAAATGTCTCAAGTATCGAAATGATACACACCATAATATCTGACTTATACCTCATGGATAAATACCCAATGTATTATGGAGGCCAACTGATGTGGTGGATGCCATCATGATGAACCTAGAGCTATGGTGGTGATGTGGGTCTCTGTCTGTGAAAGTGGACACTGTTGGTCAAGTTGTCTCTTGGTGTTATAGAAAGATTTTCCTCACCATTTCTATCTTGCACATAGGGCCCTTTTCCATTTCCCTTTGCAGACTTATCATCCCCTTTTGATGAATCCAGAGATAAAAATATACATTTTTCCACATATATGCTCCCTATCTGCTATGCAAGATGCATATATGCTTGTTGATCCACTACAACCCGTGTACATCAGGATTTGTGCTAGAAAATACAAAATGAGGTCAGGTTTCCATGTCACGATAGGAGATCTTTGATCCTTGGCCTACCATATATTGGAAACGTTCTGAATTGACCCTTTAGTTGCATCCTGAAGGCTATAAGAGCACAATTTTGACCTATGGAAAAGAAGGAGAAAGTATTCAATTTTGAGAGCAAAGTTACTCTGGAGAAATTACTTCATATTGAGTCTGCATCCCTCTATCCCTCAAGTATGAACACATTGTTCAACCCCCAAGATCTTTCCCTATTGTTGAGAGGACCTCATTTCCTCTTTCATATGAGCTTGCCTTTGGTGGAGGATTGAAGTGGTGGAGACCCAGTTGGAAGGAACTTGGTTTCTTGGTTTTGAACCGTGTCGACACAGAAGTTTGTATCGTTGTCACTTCTGCTGATCAATTATTAATAGATATACTCCTTTCCCTTCCTATTGATATCTTGTATGATTATTATCCATGGGAGTGTTTGTAATGTTTATTAATGGATTATGCTATGTGATGTGCTAACCCCTTTTATATTATCACTGTATACTTGCTCTGCTTGTTTGTTGAGAACTTCTTGCAGGTATAAAGCTTTGGGTCAAAGTGCTCAATGGTGGAACATCATCAAATGTTGGATCGAGGTAGGCCTCTTTATTATATTTCACATTAGTTTATATAGCATATGTTGGAATTGAGTTGATTTGTAGAGTCATACATGTCTGTTGTGGTTTACCCTTGGCCATAGAGAGTTTTTCCCTTGTAACACTTGGTAATCCATGTCTGCAACCTGAGGTCCTTGAGAAATCATCTCCTTAGTTATCCCTAGGAATTTGAGATAACATCTAGATCCTATTTGGGGACATGTTCTTTCTATAGAGTGCATGAGAACCGTAACATCTCTTGGTAAGCTTGTGCCTACACTAAAACAAAACACTGTAAAATATGGGGTGAATTGCAACATCTCCTAGTAGACTTGTGCCTACACTGAAACAAAACAATATAAAATATAGGGTGGTTCTATCACCCTTCATCCATATACATCAAAATAGAAAATGAAACTAATCTACAAAATAAAATTTTAGCATTTTTTTCAAAAAATTAAGAACTAAACATAAAATGAATATGCAAGTAGAGAAAAATGAAAAAAGAAATGCATCTAAAATAACATGAGCAATAAATATGCAAATTCAAGGAAAGCAAGAGGACCTACCTACTTACCTGGGGCTTGGGCCTTGAATAAGTCAGGTGATTTGAATATAGGGCCGAAGAAGAGACCCATCCACTGGTAATGGCATCTTTCTCCCATCCAAAGCTGTCAAATAATACTTCTCTTTCTTAGACTTCTTCTTGATGATGTAAGGGAAAATCCATGAGTTGTCATCTTCCTAGTCATATTTAGGCTTTCTCTTCTTCTTGTCCCACATGAACGCAATGCTTCCTTCACTATAGTTGATTTAAAGTATTTTCTCAATGTATGGATAAGAAGGAGGCCCTGCGTTGGCTGCATTTTTTATGGCTTCTTCACATTTTTTTATCTTCTTTCTTCAGTATTTGGATAGATACTGGATCTTTCCCTTGGAACTTTGTAAGTTTCTCTTTTTATTCATCCATCTTTGGGAGAAGCATCTCTATGCAGTCTTCTTGCATGAAAGGTAAGTCTCATGGATCATAATCAATGGTGTCCGAAACCTCATCAAAATCATCCTCACTTGTATAATCAGGGCCATTGGGATTCATCGCATGCTTGTCATCTTTCTCTCTACTATACAATACCTCAAAGGTGTCATCTTCCATGGGTATATGTGCATGGGTGAGATCCATGCTGAGAAAACCCCCAAGAGAGACAGAGAAATTACTTGATAAGAGCATCCCCCAAGCATCTAGAACATCAATCACTACTATATTCATAAGGAGGATGATATGCTGAAACTCAATTAAAAATACCTCAACTTCCTCACATAATCCATAAACCTTGACCCTTTTACAATCAGTTCCACATATATTTCCATAGGATCGGGTCATCTTCAAACCAAGTTATTCCATTAATTTCAATGAAATGATGTTTGTTGAGGCCCCTAAATCTAGCATATAGTTGTTCAATTGGAGGACATTCATGCCCAATTAAAGATAGAAAGGAGGACTATTGTCCTTTTGCTGATCGAGAAACATGGTGTTTAAAATAATCGAAGGATATTCCTTCTTATTCAACACCCGTAATAACTTCAAGACTTCCCTCCTTACATGAGGGATTTTTCACATCTTTGTCACATGAACCATCATATTCAACTTTCCAAATATGGTCGCAACATATATGTTCAATTGAATCTCATCTGTTGGAGATGAATTTGGAATCAACTCATGTACTGGAGGTGGAAGCGGTGGGACCACCTTCTCTATAAATGGAGGAGGAGCTATAGGTTGTGATGGAGGGGATTAAGCTTTATTTATTCCGGTGTATGTCAAATATTCCCTCTTCCTTAGCTCCTTCCTCTGATCGTCTGTTAACTTATTTAAATCCCATAGTCTCCCCTCTCTTTCCCCCTGTCTTTTGGCTTCATCAATATGTTCCTATGTAACATATTCCTCTTGAAAATTAAAGATCATATCCATGAAGTTCATACTGTCAGAAGAATCTTCATCTCATTAGGGACACTCATCTTCTCTATGAGGTTCTTGGCATGGACAACACCACTGTGTTTGTTCTGTGTCAACCATTCCAACTGGTTTCAAAGTATCAGGGGCCTTTGCCTCTTGTTGATACCTTGGTTTCCAACCTGTGGCATCTCTTTGTTGTCTGGTAAACTGAGGTTTGGGGGTAGATTGATTTCTCTCCACAATGGTTAATTGGACCATGATCTGATTCTATTCTTGGAAAAATTGAGTACTCATTTGATCTATCTTTTGATTCAAGAGGGTAATTGGATCAGGAGCACTGCTACTGGAAGCCTTATTATTTATTTATTCTTTGACACGAGGATATTGAAAAGGATCAACCTTTGATTCAAGGATATTTTATTCAATATCTGCATTGTACTCTTTGGCTTGCGCCAAAGAAGTGGTCTTCTTTTCCTTCAGAATAAAGTGAAATTTACCATCAAATGCATTCACATATAGGAGACGAGCTACTGTTGTGGTAGGATGCAAATATGTCAAAATATTACTGTATAATCTGTCGAACCTAGTGTCAAAATCATCGACTGTCTCATTCTCCTTTTTCTTTATTTGATTTAATTGAGCTACAAGCATCCCATTGTCTTTTTTCATTGTCTAGTTTCTCTTGAACAATTTGGAAAAATATTCATAATATGATATGTGATTGTCAGGTATCCATCTGAACCACCTCTAGGAATCTTCGATCAAAGAAGGGGCCAATAGCCTCATGGATACATGCTCATGTCCCAATTCTTGATTTTCCATGTCTCAGCCTACGATGCAGAGATGATCGTCTGCAGTGGTGACATTGTTTCACGAAAAATTCAACAACCATTTGTGAGACTCTTTTGGATTTTTTTGGGGGTATCCAAGGACGGTGGACATGTTAATGGGTTTGTAAAGGTATTTTTCCTAAGGGTATTCCATTGGGGAAAGGGGAAGGGTACCATGGGATATATTTTTGACAACGAGAGGCTTAAGAGGAGACCTTCTTTAGTAAATATTAGAAGGTTTGAACCTCCCTAGGGGAAATGTCTTAAGGGAAGACAAATTTTGGGAAGGTGGAGTCACAAGATGAACTTCACGAAAATCTCATCAAAGGTTGAAAGGGAACATCCTTTAGGTGGAGTCATCACGAAAGCTAGGAAAGGGTTTGGGATATATTTCCAACATGTCGTCAGGGTTCGGAAAAGGATTCAAAATCCTCCTCGACAACTATGCCAAAATGTTATCGCACAAGTTGTAGGTTGGGAAAATCCTGACCCAACCACAAAATGGTGACAACTAAGAGAACACCTACCCAATTTCACCTTAGGTAGGTATTCCCATCACTTTAGAGATGAAGTAATCACCTCAAGGGGGGGATCCCGGTGACCCTAGGGGGGAATGAGATGAAAAGTGGTATGATGGAAGTGTATCCCCTATAGGTCAAGATACTAAGTGTGGAAAAGGCTTGGGAAAGAGTCTTTATGGTAGAAAATGGTTCCCAAGAGATATGAGTACCTACAAAGGGTGATTGTACCTGCCTAAGACACAAGAAAATCCAAGTATGCACGTAATAAATTAGGTGTAAAAACAAGTTAAGCTATTTGTCCCTAATTGCAACAGTAAACAATAATATATATCAACAATATAATGATAATAATAGCTACAAATAAATATTCTAAAAGTCTAGTTGAATAAGCAAGAGACACACTAGTAAATACTATTTCGACTCAAGAATGAAAGATAAAGACTCTACCATGAAATAAGGCTTGTTATCGCACAAGTTGTAGGTTGGGAAAATTCCAACCCAACCACTTGTTGAGGAAAAAATATGAAATGATCTTACTCAAGCATTTTCAGACTCTGCTTGGATAGAACAAAATAGACGGGAATATCACCCTATGTTTATAGCTAACAAAAATAACATCCTAAATCACAAGTATTAATTACAAGTGCTTAGGCTAGTATTTTATCAACAAAAAGATTGTTGGAATTTTAATTTTTTTTGTAATTTTTTGAACATATCATTTGCTGAAATAATTGTAAAGATAGAAGTAAAATCACCAAGATGATAATCAAGACAGATGAGACATAAAGAAATCCTTTATTTCATTCAAATTCACCAAAGGGTCATTTTCTTTACAAAATCTCATGCATAAATTTTGGACCAAAGTCAAACTTAAACATCCCTGATAAAACATACAAAAGGACCTCTGACAGAAAACCAAAATTGAACTCTAAAAGCTAGATCATATTGCCACATATTGCTGCCCACTTGACTCTGCACAATAGCCTTTGTTAGTCATGAAATTTAATTCACAAACAAACAAGTCTACACAGACTATCAAAGATAGATCAACACCTATGAAAAAAAAGTGTATGAATGATGTGATTCAGACCTGAATATTGCTGTCTACAATAAGACCCTGCTATCATAAAAGAGAATTAGGCTTGTGATGAATAATGAATGAATGAAAACTGAACTATCTCAACATAAACTCAAAGAGAAAACCTTAGTATGCTTCTACTTCTATCCTCCTCTTGTTCCTCCCTTTCATTTTTATTTTAAACAATTCATAATTGGCTGAAGTAGTTGAACCAACTTATTAGTTAAGTTAATTAAAAGACTCAACCAACTTTAGTTAGGGGGAAAAGAAATAATCATAATAAAGGCCATAAATAAATAATAACTAGTAGGTGGGACCCCTTGTGACTCCCTTTAGTTCATAACAATCATAACAATCATAACAATCATAACATAACCATTAGTTAAGTAAAACACACCTTCTTGTGTCTCCCATCAACATATTCACTTTTGGAAAATTTAGCAGATAAGATTTGAAATTATTTTAAAAAATATTACTCATATATCCAAAATAAAACATGCTGTCCAAAATTTCTTGAAGTCAATTGTCATCAACAATAGATAAAAATAAAACTCAAAAACCACATTTCCCACTCTGAGATGCAATCTTTCCTTGATTGTTGCTGTCACCCTTCAATTTTCCTGAATTTTCCTTAGGCTGTGCAGAGCCTTTAGGCCTAATCTCGCTGATCACGTGGGAACCATCGTCCCTCAAATGCATCCAGGAAGACACAGATTTGTCAGAGCCATTGGAGGGTGAGGAAGGGGAAACAATGGATTTTCCCTTGTCAAGGGAATGGTGGACCTCAGTTTTCAATCTCTTGCTAGCATGGGAGGATTGCATTGGCGAGTGGTCAGGGGCATCTTGTACAATGGGGTTAATAGGCGGAGGAGCAGGCAAGGACAAGTTGGGCCAGCCACGATGTTGGGAGACTACCGAGTGGACAATCTCCTGCCATCCATCATTTTCAGCAACCTCGGGTTGCAATGAGACATGAGGAGGTACAAGGATATCGGGGGCTTGCGGTACTTGGAAAGGACACCTTTCAAGCCTAGGTTGGACTACTCCCTTCCTAATCCAATTGAAGAATCCAGCCTAAAGCAACTGGCCAAGCTCTTGTGAATCAACATCAAAATGTATGGAGAACCTTGGCCTTCTTGGGCCTCTGTTCCAATTACCTCTACCTCTGTTTCCTCGGCCATGGCTACCTCGACTGAAAAAACTCATTCCTGCATGCATGATTGATTAGAAAATAGTCTTTTAAATAACCATACATGACAACTCTTAAAAATATGAAATAGATTTGGCTCAACAATGTATCAGACTCATGCAATCCAATCCATACAAATTGTTTTACTGTTTATCAATGAGCAGGGGGTGAAAAAGGGTTTTGGAATATGTGAGGGGTTTGTATTGAGAAAAACATGATATAATGAGGGGGAAAAGAACATGGTTACTGCTCAATGACAACAACAATCAATTGTAAAGTAAACCAATAAAACATCACTGTAATCCAAACAAGACACTGCCACTTTCAACTGCTTTAACACCAAAATTCTCTTGACTGTAATCAATCTCAGAACAGGGAGTGAAAAATAAATATGGGAAGGTGACAGGATTTGTAATTAGCACAAAATGAAATAATGGAAGGGAAGAAGAGTGATTATTGTTCATGAAATTAATTAAGTGATCTATAAAACATTTTGTGAAAGGAGATGCACTAACCAACAATCATTGTGACCAAATAACAATTACTATGTATTTAACTAGTTCACTGTTCATAATCAAATGTCCAACATAGTTCCATCACAAGACAATATGTATTTCACACAATCTGTAAAGGAGTTCTGTTCTTTTCATTTATACACTTTGCATCTTATAACCATTCTCAAATAGTAACCATTTCCACTCTGTTAACCATCAGAATCAACCACTTCCCACACCTTACTTCAATCAACAAATACACCCAAAGTTCATGTTTCCAAAATAACGATGAAGTCATAATATCACTGCAATCAGACCTATCATTTAGAATGCAATCATATTCATTAAACATATATGGAGGCAGTAAGCCCAATAATCCAGATTAAATTGCAAAACCTGAATTGACATCTAAACAGACAGACAACAACCACCATTCCAACACAAGCTATGCACAAAATAATTCAATCATGCAAGTGTAATTATGTCAATTTATAAGCCCAATTCTATGTGACTCTAAAAAGCTGGGCCATCCATCCAAAACGACGAGGTATCAACAACATGCCTATCTTAATAAAACAAATAACCGGATTGCCACATAATCGTGCTTAAAACTCTGTGACTATTTTTGAGTGTGGAACCCAAGCTATCCATATTATACACAGTGAACAACCACCAAAGCACCATGATGAAACATCTCCATTTTACAAAACCAAACACACAGTCACAGTAATATCTCAACCCATTGTGCTGAGCCATCGATCTAATATAGTATTGCTTCAATTTAGTCAAACTATAATCAACTATGATGTGTAAAACTCGGGCTTATACAATAAAATAATCATAAGCATACAGTGGATGTAGTTTCTACAGTCATCCCAATTTCAATAATCATTCGTCCCCAAAAGGAACTAACAATTACATTGACCATTATTTCATTGTGTGGAAACACCACACACACAATGCGGTATGCATGAGCAACATTAAGCAATTGTAACCAATGACAACTAAAACATCCAAATAATCCTTAGTGCAAAATTACTAGTGACTGTGTATCAACCAACCAATTCACCACTGTCGTAAAAATCAATCGACCTAACAAGCTGTGGAAACCACACATACCCACACATCAATTCAAATCGGGGAAACGACCCTCTCAATTAACAACACTGAGTTATTAAACATAAGGAGAGTGACTGTGTGTTTTGAATTGTGCAATTAACCACACAGGGTTTACCATTGTTATAACGGAGGCCGTTACTAGATACGAAACCAAATCGACTGGCACATGACCAACTGGGCGAGCTTGTACTCAAATTATTCGACAATATACAACCATCCAACAATAACCAAGTAGTAAACCCAACAGGTCAGGCCGGTCTTCTCTATCAACCTTCAGACTGAAGGGCTAAGCGTTTATTCTGTAGCCAACACAGGGAGAACAAAGCTAACTCATTGTAATGGTGAAACCTCTGATGCCAATGGTGCATACATAGATAGAACCATGACTCATTCGTTGACATGTAAAAAATCCCATGATAGGGGGCTATAACAGAGGAGCGAGACTCCAACTCGACCGATAACAATACTTAACACACAGAGGGTATAACCCTCATGGTTCTCCAGTCAAACAACCACAAGGCTTAAGTGAAGAAAGGGTCGAGAACTTAACAAAAAAAACCAACTGCACAACCCTTTAGTGGTGGAAGCAAACCAATGCTCAAGTGAACAAACCTAGTGACATAAAGTGCCTTCAACCATTAAAACCACAAAAACCAAAGATTGGATGTAGTGACGAATGCGTGAGGATGGATATCCACCAAAAACCAAACAAAAACCCTCCAACTAAACCAACAAAGATAACAAAGAGCCCTTATGGCTGATAACACCCAGGATGACCAATAACTTCTATGAATTCAAGATTATTGCAGAAAGAACCATCAATGCTTCATTCCAAGAACACAATTTTACATAGTTGCAATACTTAAGGAAAACACAGACCAATACACCCGAGCCATTAATCATTTCATAACAAAGCAGACTCATGAATGGCCAAAAAAAGACATACCTGTAATCGAACTCCTTAAAACGCGAGTTGGCCAAGCAGTTCCCCTATGGTAAGAAAACATAGCATAACCACAACAACAAGATTGCACAATAGCTTGACTAGGGTGGTGGCCAATGGAAGGAGTAAAGGTGACATGCAGTAAATGCACGTCGCCTCCACGCATAGTCAATTAAGTCACTAGTACAAGCCAACCAATAATCCATTAACTCAATTAATTAAACTATGTATCAGAACCATCAACCATTAAAACTAATAGCGTGATCCATATCAACTCATGCCATAAAATAATCACCGAGCATATCAACGATGTAACTCAAAAAAAATTGCATAGCTATTAACGTCCATTACCTTGTCAAATGCGCCACCAACATCCCATCCATCCAAATATACCATATTCATATTACCAATATAACTCAATCAAATCACATAGCCATTACTTGCTAGATAGGATTTAACCATAATAAATTTAATATTTCATGCATGTAGTATAGCATAGCTCAAATTCTCCCCCTTGCAATTGTTGCATTGTTTCTTTGTTTCTTTTCAACTGTCTTTCATGTATGTGGTAAAATTGCAGAATTAGATCCCTTTTCTTTTGCATTTGTTATAGTATTTTTTCCTTCCTCCAAAATTCCTTTTATGTATTTTCACTAACATGTTTGTTGTGCAGGTGTCATAAGAACATATAGCAATGATATCAATGAATATCATAGGCCGTAGCAACATAAAGAACCAACACTTCATAAGCTCAAATCATATCCAATAACAACAAGATCTCATCAACCATGTAAGTCTTGTCGCACATCATCACAACATCAAATATGAACATATATGATCTTCAATAGTTCAAGGGGGTCCCACCTACTAGTATTATTTAGCTTTTATAATAATAGGCCTTAGCAACACTTTGTGGGAAAAACTTCGTTGATTATTTTAATCATCAACACCACCAAAATGGCGACAAATTAGAGATCACCTACCCACTGCCACCTTAGGCAGGTGTTCCCGTCACTTTAGAGGTGAGGTAGTCACCTCAAGGGGGGAATCCCGGTGACCCTAGGGGGGATTGAGACAAAAAATGAGATATATGAATGGATTCCCCTAAAGTTCAAGTTTATATATTTAAAATGGAACTTGGAAATTATTCTTAATGGTTTATTGAGGTTGGCAATGCTTTGAATGACCTTCCAAGAGAGAATATCTTCCCGAGACACAAGGAAAACCAAGTATACTATACAATATGTTAGGTGGAAAAGAAAGTTAATATTGTTGTCCCTAATTGAAGAAAAAACAAATTATATATATCATCATGTAAAATATAATAGAGGCTGCAAAATAAGTGTACAGATTCTAGATGAATAAACAAGAGACAAGCTAGTAAAGACTAGTTTAACTCAGGAATGAAAGAGAAAGACTTTAGCATAAAATCGAGGATGTCACAAAAAGTTTATTGCAATGATATTTATCATACTTATGGATGTATAAAACCAATCCTTATAACATAAAATTTAACCAACAAAAATAACACTAAGTTATCCTAAAAAGTGTGTTAGGATTAGTAGTTTGTTAGGGAGAAGTTATAGCTCATTTCTAGGGTTAGTTTAGGAGTTATCTAGGTTTATATGGTTATATCTCTACACCCCTAATGGTTGTAGGTTAGTTTTATTACAACAACAATTTTTAGTCGATGAAAGGGGACACCTCAATGAGGAAAGATAACCTAAGTCTCAAGGGACAATACCCAAGTGATATAACTTCAAAACTTCAACTTTTCATGTTTACCAATGCAATGTTTTATTTCTACAATGCAACGACTAGTGCCTTTGATTAATGGGTTAATGGGGTCATAAAGTAAAGAGATAGAGATACTACCTCCTTGGGGGTATAAATCCTCTTATTCCCCAAGGTAAGTAACCTAGCTAGGGTTTAAACTAAGGGGTGTATGTCCTTGTACTTCCTTAACAAACCCTTGCAAACAATAATTCTATGCTTAAATTTATGGTGGAGATAAAGTAGGGGTGTATGCACTTATACTCCCTACCTATCCTTAGAAACAATCAACCTTGAGCTTGAATTACAAATGATAGCAACAAGTAAAATGTCTTAGCAATCCAAATACCAACAATATAAACCACAACATGCCAAGATAAACCACTACAAATAGCTAGAAAAGACCTCCATGATCTAGCACATCATCATCATGTAGTCCATAACCAAAGAGGACACCATATGATAGCACAAGAGAACAAAAAGAGCGAGGGTAGTGAAAATTTCAGTCCTTATCTCCTCACAATGGGAGAGTTATCATTCAAAATGAGATTTCATGATATCTATTTATACAAAATGTCCATCACATAGTTTGTCCACTTAGCAAGGGTAAAACATAATATAAAGGGTAAAAAAACCTTATCTTACCCCTTGGATCAAAATAATATTAAACAATTCATCTTAGAATTCACTTTTACACAAAAGAAACCCTAGAAAAAGGTGACGCCACCCCTTTAGGGAACATTTTGGCACTTTGAAGAAGTCATTGGGGTAGTAGATGCATGGATAGTCCTCCAAAGGCCACGTGTCACTCATCCAAGTCCTCTCTTGATGGTATTCAAGTCTCCTTCCTTAAAAAAATGCCACATTTCATCAATCAACACCTTCACCACCAAACCCTAGCCCTCTAGGTGACGTCAAGCCTCCATAAGTGACCTTTTTCCTCTCCTAGGAAAAACATTTGGCATGTGAGGGATAGGTCATGTCTTCCACATTGTCTTCTAGGACTCCAAAGGCAAGTCATCATGATTCGACATGTGGGCCGTAGGCATCCATCCAATGGGCTTCTTGGCCCATGGAAGCTCAAGCTAGGCTTGTTCTTTCAAAACTGGCCACCAAGCAAGGTCTTGCAAAACAAAATATTATGCCCTCCAAAGATCTCAAGTCAAAGATATCATGACAAGTGTAAACCACTTCTAATAATCAGGGCACCTAAACATGTGCATCAAAACTACCTCATCAAATTAAACAAATGCTTAAAACCATATACAATTGATGAAGTTTAAGTATGGGAGGGGTGTCATAGGAGTACTATTGGGTAAACCAAAGCCCTCAAGTAATGGATTCTCCCAATGATGGTATTTCAAGGTCATGAAATGGATGATGAAGTGGAAGAGGTTTAGACTTCATAGGTCATTGAGTTTCATGACATACAAGGGCTCGTATATTTATCTCATTCATGGGTGCCTTTGTAGAGAGTGTGTGGCACCTTCGTTTGCAATAAATTTTTTCCAATCCCATATTCTTTCCATTTTTTTATTTCTTTCATGTTTTAAGGAAAAGTTGAAGGCCATTGTCCTGGCATGATATCCAGATAATGACAGTGTCACTCACAAATACCTTGCTGGAATGAGAAGGCTGGCTCGTGATGAGACCCCCTTTCTCTCAATTGTGTAACTGAGAGCCACTACCCTGGATTGGTGACCAGATGATAGTAATGTCATACGGCTAAATATCCATGATCATGATAGGCCAAATCGTGATGAGACCTCCTATCTCTCAACTAACCCCTTAAGCATTCATTATCATTTATTCTTGTAGGTCCCTCTTTTCTTACAGAGAATCATTTCATTTCTTTCTTGGGGATCCTTGGGTGAAGCATATGGAAGGTCTATATCTAGGATTTTATCTTTTCAGCCAACAATAATCCCTCTTGGCCTTCAACCCCTTCTTCCCATGAAATGAGGTACATGCACTTCTTGGGTCATTAAAGTCAAAGGGCCTAGAAGAGGAGAATATGATGGAAGTGTAATGAGAAAAATGTGGTAAGTATGGTCAAGAATGGTATGATAACCCCTTAAGGGACCCCCAGTCACAAACCTTCACCAAAGTTTGAACACTTACTAGGAAATCTGTGACACTCACCAAGGTGAAACAGGGTCAAAGGAATAATGTCCAAGAAGAAATTCTATAATAATAAAAAATCTTAAATACAACATGTTCAAATGCCTTAAATATTAGGGTGACTATATTCCACAATAACTGACATTTACCGCATGGAGAAAGACCCTTCTGCCTCCGAAAAGCTAGCTGGTGTGGTGGATGCGATGACAATGGATCAAATGTGGTGACGGAGCGGGCTTCTGTATGTGCAAGTTGAAAATGTTGGTCATCTAATTGCTCGACACTCCATATCTGCAACTTGAGGGCCTCGAGACATGATCTCCTTAGTTACCCCACAAAATGGGGATAACAAGGCTGAAAGAAAAAATGTTGCAGAGATGTAATTTGCAGCCTTATGGTTGTAGAATTCAATTTATTACAACCAAGAGATAAACCATCAAAACTTTCCAACAATCCACCCAAAAAGTGTGCTAGCCTTAATAGATTATAGGGGCAAACTTTTAGCAAATTTAAATGGTTGACCAGTGTGTTATTAATGAAAATATGTTAGGGTTTCTACATCCCTGATGGTTGTAGATAAAATTTTGTAACAACAAAAAGATGTACTCAGTAAATTGAGACGCCTTGATGGCTCAACCAAGCATAAAAAGCATAAAATTGATTCTAACTTAGACAATCTCAAAATCTTGACTTTTCATGTTTACCAAGGCAAGTAATTTATATCTCCAATGAAAAATTCAGATTAGTGCCTTTAATATTTGGGTGAATGGAGTCTTTAAACACAAGTTGGATCAACAAGGTCCCTAGGGGTGTAAATCCTCTTACTCCCTAGGGTATGCCAATCAAACTAAGGTAAAATCTAGGAGGGTATACAAACTCGTATTCCTCCTAGTAACCCTTACAAAATGACTTGTAAACTTAGAAAATTAGATGAATATTAATGGAGGGTGTATCCAACATACTCCTCCTATGGTTTCAACCAAAAATAACCAATAAGGATCAATAAATAACTAACAAATGCATATTTTACCTTACCAATTCCAAGAAAGAGAGAGATCAAACCCTAGTTCACCAAGCAAATTACCATCCAATAGCAAGAAAGAAAGCCTCCAAGAGGTTCACACCACCTTAGCTCATCCATTCATAACAATATAACACCAAAAACCATTTTCAAGAGAGATAAAAACCAAGAATCCACAAGTATAACGAAAATTTAAGCCAGGTACTTCTCACAATGGGAGAGTTATGATATAATGAGATACAAATGATCTCTATTTATACAAAATGCATTAAACATAGTTTGTCCACTTAAGTTAGGGTAAACACAAAATAAGGGGACAACAACCCTTATTTTTCCCCTTTCCACAAATAATTCATTTTTAATTCAAACTTAAAATCTAAAAAGTGCAGCCCGCAGGGGTGTAGACCGATTGGCAAGTGCCGTGTAAATGGAAGGAACTATGTAAAATGAGGTCTCAAGGTCGATTCTCACCCCGATTTACTCGGAGGGCGTGCTTGCGGGCTGTGCGTTTCTCCCTAGGGGTTATAAGGCAGCCAACAGGATTCGACCCCGTGTCACGCGAGTACGATACTGCCGTTGTTACCGATTCCCCTAGTATAAAAAAAATAAAAATAAAAAAAAATAAAATCTAAAAAGTGCACAATAGAAACCCTAAAATAATGTCACCCCTCTAGGGGTGACATTTTGAACCTTTGAGCAAGTTGTTGGAGAATTCAGTTGAATTAGTTGGGGCTCATAAATCCTCCCTCTTATGTGCTATAGGCTCATTCCAAAAATCCATTCCAAGTGTCATCAAATATAAACTTCACCACCAAAACCCTAGCCTTGATGATGACATCAACTCCTCAAGGGTGACGTTTTGGCCCCTCCAAGTAAATCATTTGGTATGTGAGGGATATGAAAGGTCCTCCAAGGTGTCATCTAGGCCTCCAAAGGAAATTCATCATGATCCAAAATGTGGGCCCTTGGCATCCAACCTATGGGCTTCAAGTCCCATGGAAGCCCAAGCTAGGCATATTCCTCCAAAACTGTCCACCAAATGGGTCTTGCAAAAACAAATGGATACGCCCTCCAAGGATCTCAAGTAAAAGCATCATGATGAGTAAATAAAATCAATAAGAGATCCATCTAAGCATTTATATCCAAAATTCCTCAGCACAATAAACCAATGCTCAAAGACCCTATTCAATTTTCCAAGTTTAGGTATGGGAGGGTTGACAAAACGACCTATTGGGTGAATCGTTCCTTAAGGTTAGGGGTGTTTCCTGAGGGGGCCTCATTTTAAGTCACATGGATGAGGTGACATGGATTAGGGGAAGACTTTTGGGCATGGGGTCCATGTCATATAAGGGGTTGTAGTGTCTCACTTATGGGTGCCTTTGTAGAAGGTGTGTTGCACCTTGATTTTCAATGCAACCTTTTTCCAAGCCCATTTGTTTCCTTTAATTATTTTAGGATGTTTCCAGGTTGAAGCCAAGGTGGGGATTCTACCTAAGAAATAAAAATCATGCCTATATTGAATCTTCCTTGGTCAAATCATGCTTCCTCAAGTTGGAAACACATGTGGGACTCCTACCTAAGAATTAAAAATAGTTCCCATACATGCCCCTCCTTGGTTGGCATTCCTTATTAGTTATTAATTCACGGGTCCCACTAATTTTTATGAGAGACATTTCATTGTCCTCAGGATCCCTGGGATAGAATATAGAAGGTTAATGGTTTGGATTTTATCTTTTTCCATCTACAAGACTCTGGGCCTTCATCCCCTTCTTTCCATGAAATGAGGGACAACCCCTTCTTGGGTCAGTACACTCGAAAATCCCAAAAGGTAAGAATATGAGGGGATGAAGTATGGAAAGTGAAAAGTATGGTCGGGAATGGAATGATAACTCGTCAAAGGAACTCCCATTATCATCCCTATCCCTTAGGGTGTCCCACTTACTAGGGCGCAATGTCAACCACCAAAGTGAAACATGGAAAATAACATAATGTCCAAGAAAACGTCACATAATCGAAAGTAGTAATAGATGCAACAAACTCAAATTCCTCAAATATTGAAATTAAACTTACCATAATACCTAACTTATAACTCATGGATCAAGGCCCAATGTCTTCAGGAGGCCAACTGATGTGGCGTATGTCATCGTGATGAACCTGGCACTGTGGTGGTGAGGTGGGTCTCTTTCTAGGCAAGTGGACACTTCTCGTCAAGATGTCTCTCAGTACTCCATGTATGGAACTTGAGGGCCTCGATACATCATCTCCTTAGTTATCCTTAGGAATTGGGGATTACATTCCTGAAGGTACCCACCAAGAGATCCTTTGCAAGTGGATCCTTTTGATTTTTCTTTGTTTGGAAAGGTTGGTTACCATTTCATGGCTACCTTAAATCTTCTTAGATTCACTGTGGGACTACCAATTTGGTTGTTTTTTTCTCAAAACATCCATAATGATCTTGATGCTTTGCAAGTAGTCACCTTATATCAATATAATCAAACCAATTTTGACCCCTTTATTTCTTCACTAGTTAAATTTGTTCCTTCTTCTTCTACCCCATCTCGTGAAAGTGTTCCACCTAGTTCGACTAGTACCCTTGAGTCTAATAGGAATAAGAAGAGGAAGAACATGAAGAAGAAGCAAAGAAAAGTGGGAAAGACACCAGCCAATGAAAGTCATGTTGGGGGTAAGAAACCAATTGTTGGGTCATTTAACACTTGTGCACGTCCTTCCTAACACTGGGGGGTTAAGACCCAAGTTTCGTCGAGAGTTGACCAACAAAAAACCCAAAGCATCGACAGATCAATCCTCAACAAAGGTTGAAGAAGGTGCCATTCGAGTCGCAATGAGGATCATAGAGACCATATGGTCTTGTTTCGGGGATGAAGGACTAGACACACATAGGTCCATCTGGGATCACATTCATACATTCCATAGCTACATCTTACTACTGATATTAAGTAAAACAATACACACACATATCTAAATACCTCATAAGAAACACATAATAGATCAGAAATTCCGCATCTTCATTATCATTGTCATTCCATCACAATATAAGCATAGATTAATAAAATCATATACGACAACAACAGAGTTTCACAACCCTTTAGATAATTATTAGACTTACAATGCATTGCACCCTGCACATTCTCTCAGACTTTGGACATGTGATAGACTCAAACTCATATTCAAAAGTAGTAAAACATTACAATGTTATAGAGACTCATAGAAATCTCATCAACAATGGATGACAACAATGAACCGATGAATCAATCAAAACCAACATCAACCATCTCTTTGGGGTCTTTGCTGCCTTTATATCCATATTTGTTCGAGAGCTCTCTCCCTTTTAGATATGTTCCACTCACTCAAGTGATTAAAAGTCTTGGATGCTTCTTTCATCTACCAACACTCCACGTAGCCTTTCTGCATCAAGGAAATCTTAATTGCCTAGCCAGCTCATCCTCTGGCTATTCTACGTTCCCTTGTGTTGCTGGCAGTAATAATTTAGGGCAATTTACCGATGATTCTTTTCTTGATTCTAGTTGCAGCTTCTTTATTTCTAGTGCATATGAAAAAACTCAAATTGGTGTGCACTTGGAAAACTTCAAGATTGGCGCACAATATCAAAACTCGGTCTGACACACACTTCTTTATTGGTTGTGGAGCCTGATTATCTTCCTGATTCAGAGGTCCTTGCTTTCAGCTGTGTTTATACCCCATGAAGTATTTACACCCCAGAAGTATGTACACTCTTCCACGTGGGGGAGTGCAGAGGGGGGGTACCCCCTCTGCGGGGTCCGGGGGGGCTATCCCCCCGGCTGGGGGCAAGGGGGCGAAGCCCCCGAAGCAAAAATTGCCTTATAAAAGTATATTGTAATTTCATTGTAAATATGGACAATTCATTATAAGGTAGCAGATCTAACGATAGAGATTATGTTAGGTTTTTTTTCCCTAGAAGGCAACCCTCTTTTATGAGGGAAATGTATTGCGGCTATGGATGGTGGTGAATATTGTATTTTGAGAGAGGAGACCGTGAGAGAAAGAAGAGGAAGTTACAACGGGTTTTGCTGTAGGTTGTATCCCTTCATTTGCTGGATAATAATAAAGGAAGGACCTGACAATTTCTCTGGTGGACGTAGCCCACACTGGGTGAACCACGTAAA
>ML791627.1:461030-522974 GCA_009831015.1 Picea engelmannii | reverse complement strand
ATACTAAAAGGTGAATTGAGTAGTTGCGAAGAAGAGAATTACAAGCTTGAAAAGACCATTAATAGCTTGAAGAAACAATTAGAATATTATGAGAAACTGAAAGAAGAATTGGATCACACAAAAGGGGAGCTCCTATTGACAACCAAAAAGTTGAAGAAGTTTGAAAAAATCACTGAAAAATTAGATGAGATCCTTAGCAGTCAAAGATCTCCAAACGAAAAGACAAGACTAGGATACAATGACAGTTTGAAGACAACAAAACAAGAAAATGAAGTTGAACATGATGAAACCAACATTCCAAAACAAGTTGAACAACAAGATAGAAGACTAGAATTCAGAAGGAATGAGACATCAAGAAGATTCGCTCCCATCAGGTATGAAAGAAATCATTATGAAGGAAACTATAGAAGAATAGATCATGAACCCAGATGGACCACACCACAAAGAAGATCACTTACGCCTAGGTATCAAAATTTCTTTCTTGGACATTGTTATACTTGTGGAAATTTTGGATACAAGGCAATCAATTGTAGAATCAATGAAAGGAATAACTATGAAAGATACATGAATGGTGAAAATAGTAGATATGGAAATGTTCGTAGACCTGTCAACAGAAATTATAATCCATTTGACCGATTAATGGATCAAAATATTGTATGTTACAAGTGCAATAATCTTGGTCACAAAGAACGAGATTGCAGAGAGATGAAGGAAGATAATCATATACCAAAAGTCTGCATACCAACTACAACATGGAAAAGGAAAGAAATTCCACACAATGAAAATTGTCGAATAACATTGGTCGCTAAAGAATGCAAATAAGAGGATGAATGGTTCATAGACAGTGGGTGCAAATCTCATATCACTGGAGATCAAAGAAAATTTGTCATCTTGAAGAAAAAGGGTGGAAATGTTGCATTTGGAGATGAATCTTCTACCAAAATACTTGGAAAAGGAACTGTAAATCTTGGAAGTGAAAATGTAAAAGCAGGAAAAGTCCTATTGGTTGAAGACTTGAAGCATAATCTACTCAGTGCTAGTAAAATGTGTGATCAAGGATACACTCTTACGTTTGACTCCTGAAAATGTAAAATCAAAGAAGATAACTCAAGAATATTATTTGCAACTGCAACAAGAAGACCGAACAACATATACATCCTAGACATGAAGAAGAGGGAGAAGATAGAAGCCACAGAAAAGGATTCCAAGGAAGAAAAAGTACCAAAGACAAAAAATAAGGATGAAGTATTATTGAGTGCCACATGTTCAGGGGGAGCATCCCCAAAGAAGAGAGTTACCTTTTGCCATTAAAATCAGGGGGGGAATCCGTACCCTTTTCCATTGATGTCAAAGGGGGAGAGAAATTGGGATCATGATGATAGGGGGAGCATGAGTGTTTCCATCAATGACAAAGGGGGAGATTGTTTGAATATTGGTTGTTGTCATTGATGTCAACCCTAGTCATGGGTTTTAGACCGCAAGATTGATGAAGGTATTTGGACATGAAGGAAAATGCACATGCATATTCAACACCCATGGATGGATAGTATACATCATGTTGTTTCTGGTGGTATGTGGCATGTCACGTGGATCCTCATGGTTGAGGAGAAATGAATTTTTGAAGATGACAAAGTGAATTGAAGAAGGAAGTACATGTAGGCCCTGAAGATAATTAAAGAAAAGAATTACAAAATAAGAAAGTGTCAGGTCAGCCCTAATGTTAAAAGGCAGTGACATAAATGGTATAAATAAATATCATTATACATTCATTTGATACAAAAGTCTAATTTTAGAGGAAATCAGAAGTAGAGAAGGCCGGATTTCAAGGGAGGATGAAGTCTTTTGGTGATGTGTTCTAAGGTATGTTATTTTCAGGTCATCTTACCATTTTTCCTATAACTTTTTTTCTAGAATGATTTAGATGGAGAAATTGCTATGGTATTGATAATACATATCGAGGTACCTATGGTAAAAGTTTCAGCTCTTGATTCTCTATAATTATGGAGATACACTCTGTGGAAGATAGGGTTTTTGACCAGTCCTGAAGCTAGTCAATAAACAGGTGTTCCGGGTAAAACAGTCATAACGTCTTCATCGAGAATCCAAATGAAGTGAGACAAATTGAATTGGAAAGAGTATGGAATTTAGTTTCTTTTGTGTGAGTTTCAGAATCTGATGTTAAATATTGAGCGTTGGGAATTCTGTACAAGTTCAGTCTCCTGAATAAACCAGAATTGAACAAGGTTTACCATTCTCTCTATAACTTCTTTTTGGGGAGGATTCAAGGAGTGAAACTTGGAGAAGTTTAAGAGAATAAACTGAATAATATTATCTATAGGATCAAAGTATTCCAAGAATTGAATAATTGTATAAATTGAAGAAGTCTCAGGAAGCATAATCAGGTTCTATGTGATGGTTGGTTGATGGTGATGATTTAATGTGAAGTTTTATTATCTCTCATAAATTCTTGGGCGAAAGGAAGGGGAAAGGATGGAGAGTTCAAATATATATTAATATTGGAGGATTGTATCTTCCTCTTGGAGGTTTATCCGTCCCTTTACACTTGGAAGCTGTAACTACCTTTGGAAGTCATTACTTCCCTTGAACAATAACTATTGATTATTTCTCATATATTGTGCATGGTGTATTGTGGTGTATTGGTGTAACTCTTATACTATTGTTCATTTCTCATTGGATATAACTGAATGGTTTAAGTATAAGTTGAAAAAGGTTTAAAATTTTACTTGATACTGATTCACCCCCCTCTCAGTATAAACACTAGCGACATATCCTACTTGCTAATACTATCTTTTTGACCAAATATCTGAGTGTGAAGTGATCAATAAATAATTTGAAAAGGGTCCCCAACAAGTAATGGTGAAACTTCTGCAATGCATATACCATGGCGAGGCCCTTGTACTATGTTGTAGTACAATTCTTTTCTACGTCAGACATCTTGTGACGAGAAAAATATGCTGGATGGTCAATATTTCCTTCTCTCAACCATGAAATAACCATTTCCAACGAAATGGATGAAGCATCTATGTGGAAATGAAAGATATTAGACCAGTCAGGAAAAACCATAATTGGCGCAGTGACAAGTTTCTCCTTGAGAGTATCCAAGGTTTCCTGGCATTCTGGTGTCCAAATGTACTTAGTATATTTGCGCAGTATCTTTTCCAACGGGGAAGCAATCTAGGTATAATTCTAAATAAATTTTCAGTAATATCCTGTATGATCCAATGTGATGTGCATCCCCTGAACCAATATCCGATATGGAGGCGATATTAGGTTGATCCACTAGAAATCCATCCTTGCACATGATGTGGCCCAATAATGTGACAAAGGGTGTACAAAATATGTATTTCTTCAAATTCAATGAAATATGGAGCTGGAGGCATTGATCCAACATTAACCGAAGGGATTACATGTGTTCCTTCAACAAACTGAACATGGTCCAATCGTCCAAGCAAACTTCAAGAAACTTGTGGATGGATTCCTTGAAGGCTACGATGACTATCTAGGAAAATACTATGGGCGCATTCCTTAATCCAAAGGGCATTACAGTGTATGTGAAGGACCCCCATTCCATAACAAAGGTGGTTTTGTCTTGATCCTCTTCTGTAATCCAAACTTGATGATACCGTAAAACTTCATTTGTAAAAGAGTAGGCTTCTCGAGAGCCAACATTTTCCAGCACCTCATAGATGAATAGTGTAGGGAAAGGGTCATGGATGCATGTTGCGTTGAGACTTCTCAGATATACATAGATTTGAATATCACCGGTATTCTTGGGTGGCACTACCTTAGGACTAATCCAGTTAGACTATCTCTTTGGTTGATATTCCTGCATGGTATCTAGTAGAGACAACATAGTGATGTCACATCCATCTGATCTACTCTCTATCTTGCTTCTATGCTCCCAAACCCTAGTTCGATTCATATGTGATAGAACTAGTACCTTCCTCAACACATATTGACTTGAGTGATACCATCACCACATATTATTGATGCTACAAACACATGAGTGACATTGATATCCTTTTCTCAATTTACGTTGTGAGTGTTGTTGCCATTTAACAAAATCGAGGCTATGGCTTCATCAATCCAATCCATGTTGTTGGAAGGTTAGTTGTCATTGATGTCAACTATAGATGTCAAATCTAAAAGAAGTCCAAGAAATGGGTGTATTTGAAGAAGTCTCCAAAGTGGTCCCATTATGGTGTAGTTCTAAGCTTTGAAGAAGTCTACAAGAAGCCTTGGAAATATGGTTAAGTGGTTAAGAAGCCTTGGAGGTGTGGTCATGAAGCCCAAAATTGTTTGTGGAAAATGAGGATGAAGTAAATTGAAACTGCATGAAAACCCTCATAGATGGATATTCCTAGTCATGTTGTTTCCAACGGTAGGTGGTATGCCATGTGGTTCCTCACGGTTAAGGATATATGACCTCTTAAATATGAATCCCCAAAAGAAAATGAAGAAGCCCCAGATCTAAGGACAAAAAGTTACAAGTCAGCCCCTAAAAAGTGTTGCAAACAAGAAGTTACAATTTGTCCCCATTACAATGAATATTAAAATAAATATTAAGGATATTGTTGGTAAATTCGGCCCTAATGGAATAATCATTAAAAATTAAATTGAATTTTATTTGGATCAAGTCAGCCCCAAAAAGAGGGTGTCAGATCTAGTATAAATAAGGAACCTAGGAGTTCATTTGTAACAAAAACTCAAGTGATTTTGATCCAAGGTAACCAAGTATATTTGAGGAAAATTTTAGAGGGAATATGAAGTGAAGAAGGGAAAGATTCCAAGGGAGGATGAAGTCTTGTGGTAATGTGTTCTAAGGTATGTTATTTAAAGGTCATCTTACCATTTTCACTATAACTTTTTTTCTAGAATGATTCATATAAATAAACTTGGAGGATATTGAGAAGACATATGAAGGTACCTCTGGTAAAAATTTCATCTTCTGGGTCATTTTCTTTGTGGATATACACTCTGTGGAAGATAGAGTTTTTGACTAGTCTTGAAACTAGTCTCAAACATGTGTTATGAGAAAAATAATCATAAATTCTTCATAGAGGATCAAAATTATGTGAGACCAATTGCATTGGAAATAGTACAATATATAGTATGTTGTTTGAGAGTATCATAGCCATATATAGAATATTTAGTGTGTGGCATTCTCTACAAGTTCACTTCAGAATAGGCCAAAATTCAACAAGGTTTTCCATTTTCTCTATAGCTCCTTTTCAGGGAAGATTAAAGGAGTGAAACTTGGAGGAATTTCAAATAATTTATTGAAGAATAATGGGTACAAGTTTCAAACCTTTATTCATTATAGGTACAGAGTTATTCTTGTTGAAAGTTAGGAATTGTGACTAATCCAAAAACTAGTCCCATGAGACCGAGATAAAGTTTTATGTAGATGCTATTCTCTTGTTGCTGAAGTCGTGGAAGGTATGCAGGTATTCAATCACATACAACAATTCTATTACAAAGT
Organism: Picea engelmannii; assembly: GCA_009831015.1. NCBI lineage: Eukaryota > Viridiplantae > Streptophyta > Pinopsida > Pinales > Pinaceae > Picea > Picea engelmannii. Next base: position 517,471 of record ML791627.1, on the reverse strand, counting down.
TACATGTATGTTTTTATGTGTATTTTGAGGATTGTATAGTGAATGTTTTGGCACATGGTTTGAGGAGCATCTTGGATAGTGGGCACATGGTTTGATATGTACTTTGGTATATGTTTACGTTTGAGGCATATCTTGGTGCATGGTTGATGGACGCTATGGTACATATCTTAGTACATGGTTGATGGATGTTATGGTACATGTTTGAGGCATATCTTGGCACATGATTTATGGATATGTCACATGCTTGTTACATGGATTATATGGAACACATGTCTTAACATATGGTTGATGCACATATTGGTGATGGTATTGATATATGATCCATGTGAGTGGATATGGGTATATTTGATGATGACATTGATGTTGAGATATCATTATCAATGATAGTGACAGTGATAGTGACAGTGACAGTGACAAAGACAGTGACAGGGATAGTGACAACTTGGATGACAAGTTGATTATTAGTGACAAGTTGATTATCAATGACAGTGTTAGTGACAATGTCAGTGACAAGTTGAGTCTACACTTATATTTCAGGGTGGAAGGATGGGGCAATGAAAGGGGGTCATGGCCTCCTTCTGGTTGGATATGGAGAATACAGAGAGTTGGATCTTCCTTCAAGTTGGAGCTTGTAAATTAGGGGGTCATAGCCTCTTTCCCTTTGGTGCTGGAGAATACATGGAGTCGTGGCCTCCTTCAGGTTGGATCATGTCAACTAGGGGGTTGGAGCCTCCTTCTAGTTGGAGTTGGAGAATTCAGGGAGTTGTAGCTTCCTTCAAGTTGGATCCTGTAAATAGGGGTTTAGAGCCTCCTTCTAGTTGGTGCTAGAGAATTTGGAAGTTGGTTCTTCCTATGAATGTAGTCTTTGATATATAAGAAATCATTCCTTGGTTTTCTCCCATTTGGGTTTCCACGTAAAATAATAGTGTATTGTGTATCTGTTGTTATGATGTGATGTTCATGGTTATATATTCATGATATATTGAATGAAATCATAAGTGACAACAAATTGATAAAGTGATGATTACACGTTCTAATTGAAACTGGAAAAAAGTAGTAAAAAATTCTCAATACTAATTCACCCCCCATCTCAATATTGGTGAATATTCCAACAATTGGTTTTAGATCAGGTTCCTTCAGAGACAGTCTAACCACTGGAAGGTAGATCATGGATTTCACTAAGAATGGAGCACCAATATTTGATGGTCAAAATTATGCCTTTTGGAATAAAAGGATGAAAACACTTTTAGAGGCATACGGATTTGATGTCTGGAAAGTAGTTGTAGATGCATATACAACACATGCCACTCCTCCAATGGAAAAATATGGAAAGAAACTCAATGAAAACAATTTGAAGGATAGAATTACTATTCTGGGTAGTCTGGTTGATTTGGTATTTTTCAAAGTTATGCATTGCGATATTGCAAAGGATATTTGGGATATACTTCAAAATATTTACGATGGAGATGCCAAAGTAAAAGGGGCCAAGATTCAAAGCTATAGAGGTAAATTTGAACAACTGAAGATGAAGGAAGATGAAGTTATTACAACTTACTTTGTACAAGTTGATGAAATAGTAAATTCTATTAAAGGATTGGGAGAAGAAATTAAAGAACCAGTAATTGTTCAAAAAGTACATAGGTCTCTTCCAATGAGATTTGATCCTAAGATTTCAGCCCTAGAAGAAAGAGAAGATATGGCCACGTTGAGCATGGATGAGTTACACATAATTATTACAGCTTATGAAATGAGAATAGAGCAGGATAATCCATCCAGGAAGGAAGCATATTTCAAGGCATCCAAGAAGACAAAGAAGAATAAAACAAAGCCAAAGTCAAATTGTAGCTGCAATGATGATTCAGAAGTAGATGAAGAAATGGCCAACTTTGTAAGGAAGTTGAAGAAAGGAAGTGGAAAGTACAAATTTATGCTTCCCTTAATGTGTTTTAATTGTGGTAAAATTGGTCATTTTTCTTCTAAATGTCCTTATGCTAAGAATTCAGATAGTGATGAAGAAGAAGTTCCCAAGAAAGAAAATAAATATCAGAAGGGAAACAAGAACGAAAATAAAAGAAAAGTCTTCAAGAAATATTCTATTCAAAAGAAGACAGATCCTCATTTGATGAAGATGATTATAGTGATAGTGACTCAGAAAGAGTTCTCTTCATGGAAACAAAAAAATAAAAATAAACCCTTGAATGTCATGAAGAAGAAGGTGAAGTGGATCTTGAAGAAGAACTAATCTACGCCTTAAGTGAGCTAAAAAGATAAAGGAAAAAAAACAAGTCACTCAAGGAAGAATTAATCAAGCTAAAGGAGGGTTATAAAAATCCCAACAAAAACTATGAAAAGGTCCAACAAATGATTATGAACCTAAGGGTCCAAGTAGAAGAAGCTAGAAGGATTGAAGAAACACTCAAAAATAAGTTGGAAGAAATGGAGAGGAATGAATGCAGAAGAAGTGTATTTACAAGAATATATTTTACATCTAGGAGCTTCAATCATTGTGAAGAAAACACCAGAAGAGAAGATCATGATCAACTAAGGAATGGATTCAGAAGGACTACATCACAAAGAGGATCATTGGCTCCCAGGTATCAAAGTTTATTTCTTGGTCATTGTTTTATTTGTAATAACTTTGGACATAAAGATGTAGATTGTAGATCATATGGAAGGAATGTTCAAGAAAGAAATGTTTATGTGGTCCCCTACAATATTGAATGTTATAAATTCCACAACTATGGACACATAGATCGTGATTGTAGAAGCATGATGAATCCTTCCATGAAGGAAAACACTGATATTAGGTACAAGAAGGTTTGGAGAAGAAAACAAGAACAAGAAGAGTAGGTGAATGAAGAAATTCGAGAGATCATACTCACAGGGTTAGCAGAAGTGAGAGATCATGACGAATCTACATGCAAAGAGGAAGATGTAAGAATTTAGAAACATGATGAATCTACAAGAGAAGAGGAGGATGATCCTACTGCAGAGCAGCTTGAAATATTCTTCTAATCCATCTGGCTTGGAGACTCCCAATAAATGTGAATTTTTAAGAGGGGGATTCTGAGTAGAAGCCATTGCATATTATAGAAATATATTTTGGGTAGTCTGAAGTGTTTTTTTGTAGAGTTTGGGAAGGAATATTCATAGTAGTTTGATGATAGAGGTGGAAAATGTCTCATAACAGATTGGTGGACATTTTTGATTCAGTTTGAGAAGCAGGAATATGTGGTGATGAACTACAACAATTGGGTCAAAATCATGTGCAATTGAGTAGCAGAGTCATGGATAATTTCGTGGCATATGAACAGAGATGAATTCATGAGATTTTTGGCAGGCCTAGAACACAATACTTGACATGAGCTAGAGAGGATACATGACAGTGAATGAATGCTTGAGCTCAGAAGGAATTGCAACAAGGAAGATGAACTCAAAAGTAAAGTAGATGAAACTAGCTAGTCATATGAAGGAAAGAAGTGAAAGGCACAACAAGATAGAGATAAACCATCAAGAAATGTTATACTTTCAAAAGATGATTGTTGATTATGTCATTGATGTCAATATAGTGAAGATGAACAGTCTCAAATACTTGAAGTCAAGTAATGAAGGAATATTAACATGAATTCTTTTCCTATACATCACTAGATTACAGTAACATGAAGCACCAATGGACAAAGAGAACTAGAAGAGAGGAAATAAATCATATTGATCTACATGGAATCTTGCAAAAGAAGACAAGGGAGGAGAAATCATCGGAGGGAGTTGTTATTCCCATTTTTTGGATAACTAAGGAGATGATGTCTCAAGGCCCTCGAGTTCCAGATATGGAGTGTCGAGAGACTACATGACCAAAAATACACTTTGCATAGATGGAAAAGCCACTCACCACCACAGATGGTCACAGGTTTGCAGATGGCATCCACCACACTAGCTGGCTTCCAGAAGGTAGTGGGCCTTGATCCATGAGGTACAAGTCAATATTATGGTGAGAATCATTTCAATATTCAAGCCATTTGATTATGTTTTATCTTAGATTGCTCTAGATTTCATGATATGTGCTTGGACATTATTCCTTTTTCCCTGCTTCACCTTGGTGGTTGACATTGTGCCTTAGTAAGTGGTTTTCCTTGGGGATGGGTTTTCTACTAAGAACTCCCTCAATGAGCCATCATACCGTTCCTAACCATACTTACCAATTTCCATCATTATTCCCCTCCATTTCCTCATCTCTTGGGATTTTAGGGTATCTTGACCCAAGAAGGGGTTGTCCCTCATTCTATGGGAAGAAGGGGCTAAAGGCCCAGAGAGGTTGGTGTTGGGTAAAAGATAAAAGCCTTATATAAACCTTCCAGATGCTTCACCAAGGGATCACCCAAGAAAGCAATGAAACACTTGTATTTGAATAAAGGGGACCCACAATATAATAAAGAATGCTTAAAAGATTAGTTGAAGGATAGGAGGTCTCATCATGAGCCAACCTATCACATCCATGGATATGTAGTGGTATGATATTGTCACCATCTCGTCATGCAACCAGGGAAATGGCTCTTAGTTGCATGGTTGAGAGAAAGGGGGTATCATCACGAGCCAACCTTCTCATTTACATTTGGTGTTTGTGGGTGACATTGCCACCACCTGGTCACCATGCCAGGGAAGTGACCTTGAACCTCTCCTTATGATATATTGAAAGAAAATAAATAAATAAATATAAAAGGAAATTGATGGGCTTGGAAAAAGTGTATTGCGGACAAAGGTACCACACACCCTCTACAAAGGAACTCATGAATTAGACACTATGATCCTGTGTATTTCATGAGCCCTATGCCCATTGAGTTTTTACCCCTACCACTTAATTAACTTTACATGGCTTAGAGAGGTATATCTTGGAATCTCTCCTTGACCTAGGGAAAGACCTAACCAATATGACACCTTGTCAACCCTCCCATATTTGAGCTTGACAAGTCTCATAGTGTCTTTGAGCTGTTAATTGTTTGATATAGTGATCTTTGATGCACATGCTTGGATGGATTATTTATTGATTGGAATAACTTATCATGAAGTTATGACTTGAGATCCTTGGAGGGTGTGTTCATTTGTCTTTGCAGGACCTAGTTGGTGGAAAGTTTTGGGAGAACAAACCTAGCTTGGGTTTCCATGGGGCTACAAGCCCACAAGTTGAATGTGAGGGGCCCGCTTACCATATGAGAGAGATCAGACTTGGACGACCTTGATGATGACTTGGACAACCTATCCCACCCCTTACTTTCCAAACGATTTTCCTAGGAGGGGAAAAACGTTCCACTTTTGAGCTTGACGTCATGATATTGGGGGCTAGGGCATGGTGGTGAGGTGCCACTCTTTGACACATGGAAGTTTGAGGAGGATAAGGGTCTTCACCATGATGCGAGTGCTTATATTCTTGACATGTGGCCTTTGGAGACCTATATATGCTTCTCCAACACCAACGACTTCATCAAAGTGGAAAAACGTCCCCTAAAGGGGTGACATCATCCTAAATTAGGGTTTAATTTGTGCAAAAAGTGAAATTTTAAGTGAATTGTTTAATATTACTTTGTTAAGGTTAAAATATTAGGGTTGTTGACCCATAATATTGTGGTTTACTTGTTAATTTGTGTATAAACTATGTTAGCTACATTTAGTATAAATAGAGATCATAAGATCTCATTAAAAAACATAACTCTCCCTCTTGTGAGAGACTTGGTCTGAAATTTTCAGTCCTCTTGTCTCTTTCTATCTCTTGTGAACTTGTGTATGGATATAATTATGAATGGTTGATGGAAGAAGTGATGCGCTAGCCTTGGAAGGATTTTCTATTTCTATTGTGGTGGATTATCTTGGCATTTTTCCTAGAATTGGTAAGATTTTTACTTTCTTGCTATCATTTGTTTCAATTCATGGTTATTGTGCTAGGATCTAGGTGGGAAGTATAAGGGCATACACCCCCACCTTTGGATTCATCACTTTATGCCTCATCGTATTTCTTTAACAAGGGTTTTCTAAGAGAAGTATAAGGGCATACACCCTCTTAGCTTAAACCCTAGCCTAGAGAAACTTGCATTGGGAAGTAAAAGAGCTTACACCCCTAAGGAGGTAGCTTCTCTAGGATCCTTTTTGAATCCATTAACCCAATAGTAAATGCACTAGTCATACTTTTTTGCATTGGAGATATAAAATCATTGCCTCGGGAAACAAAAATTTTGGTCTTTCGAAAGGTCTCTTGCTTGAAGTTAATTTGTCTCATTGAGAGGAGCCTTCCCCCACTAGGGCATACCCTCTCTCCCAACACTCTAATTTATGTTACAAACTTTAACCTAAATCCATTAGGGATGCATAACCCTAGCTATTAACACTCTCATTACTCCTAAACTAACCCCAGAATAGCTCCTAAATTTTGTACACTAACTCTACTAACTAGGGTGCATATTTTGGTATAGTTCTTGGAAAATTTTCATGGTTGATTTTACTGTTGCATGCCCCTGAATGCTACAACCATAAGGCTGCATTTTTATGCAGAAAACACATGTTTACAACAACCATATTATCTATCTTCTTAAGTTCCATTTTTCATCCTATGTTCATTGCTAAGTTTGATGCTGATTTACCTAACTAATCTAGATATTTGTATGTTGATTTTAGATGTTTTATTTTCTGATATAAACTGATATATACTGCTGAAAATTAGGGACAACAAGCTTAAATTTCTGATCCAAATAACATCTATCATTGAAAATTGTATGTTCTTGTGTCTCGGGTAGGTACAATCATCCATAGAAGTGTTATACATGTGGGGAAGCAATTACTTGATTTACAAGGCATCTTTCCCTACCTTTTATTCCACTTATAATTGACCTCTAGGGGATTCACTTCCATTTCTCTCTACCTCCATCTCAATCACCCTAGGGTCACTGAGATTGCCTCCCTAGAGTGACCTAGTCACCCTTGAAGTGCGGGACCTACATCGAGGTGACATTGGGTGTAGGATTCCCAAGTTGTAGCACTTGTTTCGTGGTTGGGTTGAGATTTTCCCAACCTACAAATTGTGCTACAACATTTTGGCACCATTGTCGGGGAATATTTTGAATATTCTTCGTACCCTAACGACACTTTGGAAATCTATCCCAAAGCCTTTCCCTTAGCTTACCTGTCGAATCCACCAAAGGGACGTTCCCTTTCCACCTTTATTGATGAGTTCATTTTGAAACTCATCTGGTGACTCCACCTTCCCAGAACCCACCTTTCCCCTTTTCCTCCTTTCCATCCTTTAATGAGCCTTGATCTCTTCTGGCGACAACATTGAGGTTTCCTTTCAGTCAATGGAAATATGGCACCATGGGATGAACCCCCATCCAAAATTTGTTATGCCTCGAAGAAGGAAATTTTACAGATGGAAAAGGAAAAAGATGCCAATAAAGATGCTGAGGAAATGATGAATCTCATAAGAGATTTGTTTCCTACCCCTGAAAATGAAGGAACTTTCAAAGAAAATACATATGAAGAAAGTCATCAATAAGAGAACATAGTTAGTTGTGACCCTTTCGAAGACCTTGATGATGCTTTATTCCATGACCTTGAAATTGAAGAAGTATAAGAGGAAACCTTGGATATGATAGATCCCCTTGAAGAAAAGAAAGAAAATAACTACACACTCAGAATCAAGCCTCTTGTTATGAAGAGGCAATGGAGGGGCTTGTCTATAAAAGGATAGAATAATTATGATAAAGCACAACATATTGAGGCATCACTATCTTTGATCCCACTTGATGAAGGTGAGGTTGTCCAACCTTGTTCACCTCATAATGTTGAAGAAGCGATTAGTCTCGATGATGAATAATTTGAAGGTCCAGTTGAATACATCCATGCCTCTTCTCCTCTTGTACACAAAGACAAAAATATGGCCATTTTAAGTCATATTGATGGTCTTATGAAGGTACCCTATGATATGGTTAATGAGCTTATAGATAATTTCATACAGATTGGCAGACGAATATGGGATCTTAGTTGTCTCAAATTTGATAGAGACCCCATTTATGACATTGAGGGTAGCTCTCAGGTAGAGGGAGTTTCATCATGAGAGGAGTGGTCCTCATACATATATGATTCATATGTTTGGTAGTCTGGTGATGATATGGTTACATATTTGTTCCTCCCCTTCGAGGATGACTTGTCACAACATACTCAGAGTGATCTCCAGTCATCCTTTGGAACATACCCTTTTGAGTATGTAGATTTATTTTATGAGGTTTGAGAAATACTAGGATGTGGCCACCTCAGAGAAGCTAGAGGTTCATTCTTCAAAGAGAAAGTATTTTAATCTTGGATATTTCCATGGGGATTCATAGGGGAAGAGGCGGTTTTTTTCTACACCTGAGATTGGTCCTTACCTCTTACCCTCTTCTCCAAGAGACCATGTAGTATTCTTTCGATCTCTCATTTCCACTCAGCCCTCGACAAGCAGTGAGTCTTTATGCACAGAAGAATATGAGTCTTCATATACATCTAGTATCCACCTTCAGAGATGGATTGGCCACTCTTGTGGATACAATTTCAGGTTGGATGATCAGGCTGATGGTTTCTCTTTCCAGCAGGATTTCCTCCCTCCCACCCATCTTCATGAGATTTATTTCATGATCAATTATGTGTATGTTTATACTCATGATTATTATGTTCTTAAATTATCTTTGTTGTATTATATGATTAATCACATGGGGATATACTTTGATGATATGATCGAATGGTTGCACTGGTTGTATGACTTCACCTGACATCATCTAGCACGTGATATCCAGGGCCCCAAGGCCCCAGGTAAGTAGGTAAGTCATCTGGTTTCCCTGCATTTGCATCTTGATTTCTCACACTAGTTTAGATGCATTTCATTTTCATTTTTCTCTACTTTCATATTGATTTCATGCTGAGTTTAGAATTTTTTGAAAAAATGTCAAAATTTTCTTTTTCTAGTTTAGATGGTTTTGATTATGATCATATGAGAACACGGATGAGTAGGCCATCCTTCACTTGACAATTTGATGTTTCCTTGTAGGCACAGGTCTAGTAGGAGATACTGTGGTTCTCACACACTCTATGGTGAGCACATGTCCCCAAGTTGGATCCATATGTTATCCTCATTTTGTGGATAGCTAAGGAGACGATGTCTCGAGGCCCATAGGTTGCATATATGGAGTGTCAAGAGACTACATGACCAACCGTACCCTTTTCACAGATGTAAAACCCACTCACCACCACAGATGGTCACAGGTTTTTAGATGACATCCACCACACTAGCTTGCTTCTAGAAGGCAGTGGGCCTTGCTCCATGAGGTAGAAGTCAGAGAATCATTTCAATATTCAAGCCATTTGATTATGTTGTATCTTATATTTCTCTAGATTTCATGATATGTGCTTGGACATTATTCCTTTTTTCCTACTTCACCTTGGTGGTTGACATTGTGCCCTAGTAAGTGGTTTTCCTTGGGGATGGGTTTGCTACTAGGAACTCCCTCAATGAGCCATCGTACCGTTCCTGACCATACTTACCACTTTCCATCATTATTCCCCTCAATTTCCTCATCTCTTGGGATTTTAGGGTATATTGACCCAAGAAGGGGTTGTCCCTCATTCTATGGGAAGAAGGGGTTAAAGGCCCAAAGGGGTTGGTGTTGGGTAAAAGATAAAAACCTTATATAAGACTTCCAGATGCTTCTCCCAGGGATCATCCAAGAAAGCATTGAAAAACTTATCTTTGAATAAAGGGGACCCACAATATAATAAAGAATGCTTATAAGTTTAGTTCAAGGATAGGAGGTCTCATCATGAGATGACATATCATGTCCACAGATCTCTAGCGGTATGAAATTGTCACCATCTGGTCACTAAACTAGGGTAATGGCTCTCAATTGCATGGCTACGAGAAAGGGTGTCTCATTGCGAGCCAACCTTCTCATTTCCATTAGGTGTTTGTGGGTGACATTCCCACCAACTGGTCACCATGCCAAGGCAATGAACTTCAACCTCTCGTTATGCTATATTGTAATAAAATAAATAAATAAATATAAAAGCCAAATTGATTGGCTTGGAAAAAGTTCATTACAGACGAAGGTACCACACACCCTCTACAAAGGCACCCATGAATGAGACACTACGATCCCTTGTGTGTCATGAGCCCTATTTCCATTGAGTTTTGACCCCTACCACTTCATTCACTTTACATGGCTTAGAGAGGGATATATTGGAAGCTCTCCTTGACCTAGGGCAAGACCTACCCAATAGGACACCTCTTCAACCCTCCCATAATTAAGCTTGACAAGTCGCATAGTGTATTTGAGTTGTTAATTGTTTGATATAGTGATATTTGATGCACATTCTTGGTTCGATTATTTATTGATTGGATTCACTTATCATGAAGTTATGACTTGAGATCCTTGGAGGGTGTGTTCATTTGTCTTTGCAGGACCTAGTTGGTGGAAAATTTTGGGAGAACAAGCCTAGCTTGGGTTTCCATGGGGATATAAGCCCACAAGTTGGATGCCAGGGGCCCACATGATAGATGAGAGGGATTAGACTTGGATGACCTTGGTGTTGAATTAGATAACCTAGCCCACCCCTTACTTTCCAAACAATTTTCCTAGGAGGGGAAAAACATTCCACTTTTGAGCTTGACATCATGATCTTGGAGGTTAGGACATGGTGGTGAGGTGCCACTCTTTGACACATGGACATTTGAGGAGGACAAGGGTATTCACCATGATGAGAGAGCTTAGATGCTTGAAATGTGGCCTTTGGAGGCCTATCCATGCTTCTCCAACACCAATGACTTCATCAAAGTGGTAAAACGTCCTCTAAAGGGGTGACATCATCTTAAATTAGGGTTTAATTTGTGCAAACAGTGAAATTTTAAGTGAATTGTTTAATATTACTTTGCTAAGGGGGAAATATTAGGGTTCTAGACATGTAATATTTTGTTTTACTCCTTAATTTGTGGACAAACTATGTTAGCTATATTTAGTATAAGTAGAGATCATAAGATCTCATTAAAAAACATAACTCTCCCTCTTGTGAGAGACTTGGTATGAAATTTTCGGCCCTCTTGGCTCTTTATATCTCTTGTGCACTTGTGTATGGCTATACTTATGAATGGTTGATGGAATACGTGATGCACTATCCTCGGAAGGATTTTCTATTGCTATTGTGGTGGATTATCTTGGAATTTTCCCTTGAATTGGTATGATTTTTACTTTCTTGTTATCATTTGTTTCAAGTCAAGGTTATTGTGCTAGGAACTAGGTCGGAAGTATAAGGGCCTACACCCCCACCTTAGGCTTTATCACTTTATTCTTCATCTTATTGCTTTAACATGGGTTTGCTAAGAGAAATATAAGGGAACACACCCCCTTATCTTAAACCATAGCCTAGAGAAACTTGCCTTGGGAAGTAAAAGGGATTACACCCCAAGGAGGTAGCTTCTCTAGGATCCTTTTTGACTCCATTAACCCAATAGTAAAGGCACTAGTCATACTTTTTTTCATTGGATATATATAATCATTGCCTTGGGAAACATAATTTTTGGTCTTTCGAAAGGTCTCTTGCTTGAAGTTGATTTGTCTAATTGAGAGGAGCCTTCCCCCACTAGGGCGTCCCCTCTCTCCAAATACTTTAATTGCTATTACAAAATTTAACCTACAACCATTAGGGCTGCATAACCCTATCTATTAACACTCTCATTACTCCTAAACTAACCCTAGACTAGCTCCTAAATTTTGTACACTAACTCTACTAACTAGGGCGCATTTTTTGGGCTAGTTCTTGGAAAATTTTCATGGTTGATTTTGTTGTTGCATGCCACTGAATGCTACAGACATAAGTCTACATTTTTCTGCAGAAAAACCAAGTTTACAAAAACCATCTTATATATCTTCTTGAGTTCCATTTTTCACCCTATGTTCATTGCTAAGTTTGATGCTGATTTACCTAACTAGTATAGATATTTATATGCTTATTTTAGATGTTTTATTTGTTGATATAAACATATATCTACTGCTGCAAATTAGGGACAACAAGCTTAACTTGTTTACCTAACTAACATCTATCATTGCAAAGTGTATTTTCTTGTACTGTCTCACATAGATATATCACACTGAGAAGTATTATACCTGTGGGGCATCAATTACTTGACTTGCAAGGCATCTTTCCCTACCTTTTATTCCACTTAGAATTTGTCTCTAGGGGATTCAATTCCATTTACCTCTACCTCCATATCAATCCTGCTAGGGTCATCGAGATCGCCTCCCTATAGTGACCTAGTCACCCATGAAGTGCATGAACTACATCGAGGTGACATTGGGTGTAGTATTCCCAAGTTGTAGCACTTGTTTTATGGTTGGGTCGGGATTTTCCCAACCTACAAATTGCGCTATAACAAGAGTTACCCTTAATGTCAAAAGGGAAGAGAAAGAGAAAAAACAAGAGAGAAAGAATAGAAGCATGAATACAGGTGGAGCAGCCCCAAATATATTTACCCTTTTCCATTGATGTCAAAGGGGCAGAGAGACACGGAGAGAGAAATATCAGGAGCAATGTCATAGGGGGAGTATGCATGTTGCCATCAATGCTAAAAGGGGATATTGTTGGAAAGTTAGTTGTCATTGGTGTCAACCATATATGTCAACTCTAAAAGAAGTCCAAGTAATGGGTGTATTTGAAGAATTCTCCAAAGTGGTCCCCTTATGGAATATCTCTAAGCATGGCCCTCATGAGAAGATGATTTCAAGAATTCTACAAGAAGCCCTAGAAATATGGTTTAGTGGTGAAGTGGTTAAGAATCCCAGGAGGCGTGGCCATGAAGCCCGAAGTTGTTTGAGGAAAATGAGGATGGAGGACATTGAAATTGCATGAAAAACCATAAAAAATGGATAGGCCTAGCCATGTCATTTCCAATGGTAGGTGGTACGCCATGTGTCTCCTTACAATTAAGAAGATATGACCTCTTAAAGATGAAGCCCCGAAAGAAAATGAAGAAGCCTTGGATCTAAGGACAAAATGTTACAAGTCAGCCCCTAAAAAGTGTTGCAAACAAGAAGTTATAATTCAGACCCATTGCAATGAATATTCAAATAAATATTAAAGATATTGTTGGTAAAGTCATCTCCAATGGAACAATCATTAAAAATTAAATTGAATTTTATTTGGGTCAAGTCAAACCTAAAAAGAGGGTGTCAGATCTAGTATAAATAAGGAACCTAGGAGTTCATTTGTAATCAAAACTAAAGTGATTTTTATCTGAGGTAACAAAAGAGACCTGAGGTGAATTTTAGAGGGAAGATGAAGTGAATAAGGGCAAAATTCCAAGGGAGGATGAAGTCTTGTGATAATGTGTTCCAAGGTATGTTATTTAAAGGTCATCTTATCATTTCTGCTATAATGTTTTCTCTAGAATTATTTAGATATCGAATCTTGGAGTATGTTGAGAATATATATCAAGGTACTTATGGTAAAAAAATCAGCTTCTGGGTCATTGTATTTTTGGAGATACACTTTATGGAAGATAGGGTTTCTTACTAGTCCTGAAACTAGTCTCAAACATGTGTTCTGAGAAAAACATGCATAAATTCTTCATAGAGGATCCAAATTATATGAGACCAATTGAATTGGAAATAGTACATTACTTAGTATGTTTTGTGAGAGTTTCATAACTAGATATCAATTTTTCATCGCGTGGCAGGATCTACAAGTTCGCTCTCCAGAATAGGCCAAAATTCAGCAAGGTCTGCCATTTTCTCTGTAACTCCTTTTCAGGGATGATTCAAGGAGTGAAACTTGGAGTAATTTAAGAGAATATATTGAATAATATTGGGTACAGATTTCATTCCTTTATTCATTACATGTATGAAGTTATGCTTGTTTAAATTTAGGATTTGTGACTAATCCAAAAACTAGTTCCGCAAGACTGAGGTAAAGTTTGATGTAGATGTTATTATCTTGTTGTTGAAATTAAGGAAGGTCTGCAGGTCTATGATCACATAATATAGGTGTATTAAAAATTTACATGTATGTTTTTATATGTATTTTGAGGGTTGTATAATGAATGTTTTGGCACATGCTTAAGGCATGATTTTGGCACATGGTTTGAGGACCATCTTGGATAGTGGGCACATGGTTTGAGATGTACTTTGGTATATGTTTACATGTTTTAGGCATATATTGGTGCATGGTTGATGGATGTTATGGTACATATCTTAGTACATGGTTGATGGATGTTATGGTACATATATTAGTACATGGTTGATGAATGTTATGATACATGTTTGAGGCATATCTTGGCACATGATTTATGGATATGGCACATGCTTGTTACATGGATGATATGGCACACATGTCTTAGCATATTGTTGATGAACATATTGGTGATGGTATTGGTATATGATCCATGTGAGTGGATATTGGTATAGTTTATGATGATGTTGATGATGATATATCGATATCAGTTATATATATAGTGACAGTGACAATGATAGTGATAGTTGTCAGTGTTTCATGAAAACCTGCATAGGAGACCTAGCTAAAGCATACGCAAACAAATATTATCAAGAAAAGGAAGAGAGATATACAATGAAGAATGAGAATCAATGCATATTATTATCTTATCAATGAGTGAGTGATATTCACTCATATAGGAAATGACATCCTATAATTAGGAATGCATGCATAATAGTGATGGTCTAAGATTAGAAAGTCTAAAATAGAATTAGTCAGTTAACTCCCACTGAACTAGTGTGCCGAAAATAGAAATTTCTCCAACACCCCCCCTGAACATCACTATGGAGTAAAAAATGAGTCTCGGATACTAGGCCATATTAGGTACTCATGTACAATGCAACTACTGAACACTGAATAAAAACAAGGAAAGAGGGAAAACCACGTGGGAACAAAACCCCCCCTCAAAAGACAATGTATCAAAAGAAGAAAATGGCATATTTTGGGAAACTGTGTTCTTCACTGCAAGACGATCCCAAAAAGTCAAAAACTTCGACTCACTAAAAGTCTTCATGAAGATGTAGAAATATTAATGGATTTGATGAAGTCCTTTGGCAACCTGTCGGACCTTGTACCTCTTGATCCTGTGGACCCATCTGCACCTGAAAATATTCATTTTCGGTGGAAGTGGAACCATATGCCAATTCTGATTCTCTAGGAGAGAGTCATGCTCCTCCTGCATGGCTTCTTTCCATAATGGATTTCCCACAACCTTATTGTAGGTCCGCGGATCAATATATTGAACCATATAGCAATGCATGGGCGTCGTAGGTTCTGAAGATTAAAATACATGAGAAGACTCCTCATGCTTAGATCGAGTACTCCTTGAATTCAATGGATTCCCTGCAAGGTTTCCTACTTCCTGAAGTGTGGTCTGTGCCTTCTTGGGCATCTTCTGAAGCTTTGACGCTGGTTTCTTATCTGGCTGTACTACCTGCTTATTTCCATTTACAGAATCTGAGTGTATGGAATCATCTTTGATGTATGAAACTGATGAAAGCACAAGAGTATATGCATGTTGCACTAGAGGTGCATGAAAAGTACTCTCCTTATGTGTAAGTAGAATAGAGGAGTCATCGTCAGAAAACTTAGTGAATTTATACAACCTTGACTTGTGATCCACCTCACCAATTGCAATAATGGAATTGTCATGCATGTCAATTATTGAAACTGAATCTGATGTAAATTCAACATTTTTACCTTTCTGAGTGATCTGATAAACTAAGAGTATATTCATATAAAGATTTGGAACATGTAAAACATTCTCAAAACTGCCATTGTGGAGTTCCACTCTCCCTTCTTCCGCTACTGCTACTAGAGTATCATACCCCATGAGAATACGGGGTCTTGAGCATGGACTCAAGGAAGATAAAACTTCCTATTTCACTGCCATATGATGGGATGCACCAGAATATATAATCCATGAATCAGATGAGGAATTAATTGCAACTAGAGCATGATGATTACCTTTCTTAGGAGCAAGATCTTCTTCCTTATGCTTCTTGACTCCCTCTGGAATGAAGTTTCCAAGGTTATTCTGCTGAAGTGCCTGTTCCATAAGATCGATTTGTTTCTTCATGCATGTGGATTATTCATGATTTGGTTTATTGTATTAAGTGCATTGCTTTCCCTTCTTCTTCTTCTTCTTGGAATCTGAAGAGTCTTTGGAACCTGAAGAATCATTAAAGGGTTTGGAATATCCCTCCTTCTCGTTTTGTTTGGATGACCCTTTTCCATCATGCATGGTGAGTGCATGTGCTTTGGGATATTTCATGAGGTCCATCTATATGAGTTTTGTCTTCTCTTTTGTAAGAGACTCAATGAACTGAGCCAACGTAGGCATTTTCCAATTTGTTCCAAAAAGACATCTTCCATAATGGAAATTGGAGACATATACAATACATTCTTGTCCTATCTTGTCCAAGATTGTTAGAATAAGTTGTTTCTCTTGTGTAGAATTATCAATACCACATTCACCCAAGCTCAATAGAAAATATTTAAATTTAGTAAAAAAATCTTGTATATTATCAAAACTTTTAGGGTCTAAGGTATTCAACTCTATCTCAAGCATATGACGTCGCATCTCATCTTGCTTTCCAAAGAGTCATTCCAAGGTGGTCCAGATCTCATTTGGAGTCTTGGATGTAGCAACATGAAACCATAGATCAGTGGATATTAACTCAAGAAGTAGTCATGTGGCCTCATCCTTATGGTTCGCCCATCTCATCTTCTCAATCGCTAATGTAGGTTCTATTTCTGTCGCCATCATCAAATTATATAGTCTTTTCCTTCTGAGTTGGAATTATGCCTTGGGCTTCCAATCAAAACAATTGTATGGTGTGAGGATTACCACCAATTTTGACTGTATAATAGTTGTCCTATCCACATCTCCCACTGTTTCTAAGAACCCCTAAAAATTTACTCTCAATCTGCAAGTGAAAAATTAAGAAATCACGGTAGAAAGGGCACTTTAAGTGAAAATTTGTATCAATTTCAGGAGGCTATCTTACGACTTACTTTTTGAAAAAAAGGTGAGGAATATCTCCAAATGATTGAAAATCCACTTGAAGAATGGGTCGATTTACTTCTCTTGTGAGTCGTTTCCTAAAAAACTTAATATTTTGGGAGCAATCACTGTAGAAAGGTATGACCACAGATTCGTATCAGTTTTAGGAGGCTCTCTTGCGGCTTACTTTCTGAGCAAACAGTGAGGAATCTCGCCAAATGGTTGAAAGCCCACTTGCAGAATGAGTCGATTTACTTCCCACGTGGGCTGTTTCCTCAAACCATTAATACTTTTGGAGAAATAACTGTTGAAAGGTATGACCACGTATTTAACTCGCTGAAACTCCAATTTTCCTTATTCTTTGGCTTGTCTGGCTTGCTCCAAGCAGCATAGATCTGATACCATGTGAGTGTTTCATGGAAACCTGCAAAGGATACCTAGCTAAAGAATACACAAACAAATCTTATCAAGAAAAGGAAGAGAGATACACAATGAAGAATGCGAATCAATGCATATTATTATCTTATCAATGAGTGAGTGATCTTCACTCATATAGGCAATGACATCCTATAATTAGGAATGCATGCATAATAGTGATGGTATAAGATTAGAAAGTCTAAAATATAACTATTTAGTTAACTCCCACTAAACTAGTGTTACTCCCATTGAACCAGTGTGCCAAAAATAGAAATTTGTCCAACAATCGTGATAGTGACAGGGACAATGATAGGTTGATTGTCGGTGACAAGTTGATTATCAGTGACATGTTTGTTATCAGTGAAATTTTGATTATTAGTGACATGTTGATTATCAGTGACAATGTCGGTGACATGTTGAGTCTACACTTATATTTCAGGGCTGAAGGACAGGGCAAGGAAAGGGGGTCATAGCCTCCTTCCATTTGGTGCCAAAGAATACAGGGAGTTGGAGATTCCTTTAGGTTGGAGCCTGTAAATCAATGGGTCATAACCTCCTTCCATTTGGTGCTAGAGAATATAGGGATTTGTAACTTCCTTTAGGTTGGATCCTTTAAACTAGGGGGTTGGAGCTGGAGAATTCAGGGAGTTGTAGATTCCTTTAGGTTGGAGTCTATAAATAGGGGGTTGGATCCTCCTTCCATTTGGTGCTGAATAATTTGGAAGTTGGTGCTTCCTATGAATGAAATATTTTATATATAATAAAGAATTTTGTGGTTTTCTCCCATTTGGGTTTCCACGTAAATCCTAGTGTATTGTGTATCTTTTGTTATGATGTGATGTTCATAGTTATATATTCATGATACATTAAATTCAATCATAAGTGATAAGTTATTGAGAAGGTGATGATTACATGTTCTGATTGAAAGTGGTAAAAACTAGTAAAAAATTCCCAATATTGATTCACCCCCCCTCTCAGTATTGGTGAATATTCCAACACGCGCTATCCAAGTATACACCAACTGACCAAACCTGAAGGGGATACTTAATGCATAATTGAAAGGATACCCTAGGCATGTAAATTTATGCAAAATTATGAAATTTGACCCAATGGGAAAATGCACACCCGTCGCCTTATCCATTCAAGCCCCTCCTTGCTACCATCGCCTTGGATTAATACTCGAATCACCTTCTATGTAAAATATTCAATCAATATGAATATCATAGTGACTATAAATCTATTTTAAATGACTGACATTAAAGATAAGAAACTTTGTAACTCCCCTATTTTTTATTTTAGAAAAATATCTTCCTAGATAGGTATTTTATCTATGTTTATATCTAACATCACTAATGTTTTCTATCATTGAAATACATGATTTACATAGTTTGTACATGGATTCCAAGTAATCTAGGAAACAAAAGGAATAGTTCATTGATCTAAGCCTTGATAAAGAGGAAGCTATAAAGATGGAAGTAGACATTGGCATCCTAGGGCCCATCTATAGAGACACAAGGTGTTGCATGGATGTAGGAACAATATACAAATGGGGAGATATATATCAAATGTTTAGAGATGAGACATTCCCAGAGATGCCACTTCTCACTTGAGACACCAATTTTGAAGCTAGTCTGTACCAATCTATTAAACAATCACAACTTCATAAAGTGGATTCTAGGCCTATGGTCTTCCCATGTGTAGAGGTAATCTCCTGGCTCATCATCCATAAATACATTGATAATATCTTGTTCAAAGACATAAAAAAAAATATTTATTCATTTCATACATCAACCTTGGAAGTATTTTATAAATTCCTACTTGCTCAAGTAGACCTTGATGATGAATGGATGTTGCAGTCCCTTTTAAACTGCATGGATCTCATGAATAGATGGTGGGTGAAATCCAAAGCCTTTAGGGATAGAAGGAAAATAATGCATCCCACCATCTTGTCAAGGACTCCTTTAAAGATCACAATTGCATTCATTGGCACACTATATAGTTATGAGGTCGCCACTCAATTAAGGGAGTCTTGGGTCCCTATGATATATGCAGTCAGACAAACATGCTCCATTTTCAATTGGGGTGCTATCCTATCATATTCCATGGGCCAATCCATATCCAAGGCCAAACATATGACTCGAGACACACACCCAACTTTCTTCATGTCATTATACCTTCTGAACATTACCCATGAGGTCAATCATTTCCTTGGAATGGGTTGGGAGTGGAAACCAAGTGAGCCTCCCATTCACATTTATTGCCAAAAATTGTGGGAGCACGATACTGAATTCAATATTGTCATATTTTTTAATAATTCATAGCTCCATTGTATTAATTGATATTTTGTGTGCCTATAAAATTCATGTTTGAGAAGGATATGCGAGCCATTGGAGTAGTTGGTGGAAGCTCGTATGTCACCAATAAAGGGACTTACATCAAAGTTTTTGGAGTTGTCAACTCTCCTCATTTTCTCCCTAAGTTCATCCCTAATAAACTGGCATTGTAGGAAGTGGCATACCAAAAATTCATGCACGGAGTTGGAGAAACACTTCCTCAAGATAAAAAAAATACATGTGGCCTCCACTGCCCTTTCAATGTTGGATCCTATAACTTTAAATATATTAAAGATGCAATGGTTAAGGCCAAGAATTTATCCACTTTCCATTTTGGCAAAGAAAGGTTCATAAGACACAACCCCATGGATCTGGTCATCCATCATTGTTGAGCCTGTAAATATAGATAGCCATACCATAATGAAGTATGACAAGAGGAAGAACTATACATTAGGATCATGTCCTTGGATGAGGTGATCTTCAAAATGGGTAGTATTTATAGAACAAAGAAGGAAGAAAGAAAGGATCATGAATAAAAGGAGAAAATAGAGAGAGGGTGAGGTCAAAAGGAAAGGATTAAAAGGGGAGTCAAAGAACCAGTAGGAGAAAATGAGATATTAGAGAAGGAAGCCTAAGAACTGTTAATTTACAAGGAAGAGGAAAGAAATATAAAAGAAGAAGAAGAGAGGAGAATAAAGGAGGAGGAGGAAAAGAAGAAAGAGGATGAAGCAATAAATTCATATCCCATGGACATTGGTCCTCCAAGGACCTCATATGGAATGCTCAAGACTGCTATGATATGAGGACACTTCCCATTTGGGGAACTTGGATTGGGATAATTCACTCCTTCCAAGTTAGATAGAGTGGCAGTCCTCGATTCTATTTTTGACAAGGAAAGAGGAAAGAAAATTAAGAAGTTACATAAAAAGATAAAGCTATCGGGAGTCCTAGAACTCATGGTCACCATTGAAACACTTGTGATGGATGACACCATAAGATATCCAATTTCCACAACATCCATAAGGGTTCCATTTTCTTATGCCTCATAATTGAATATTAGGAACATGGCCATAGAAATAGAGGAGTATAAGCTGAAAATAGGGAGACCAAAATAAGAAGTATCTCATTATAAAGGTGACATGACTAGCCTGGAAGAATTCAAGGATTGTGCCTTTGAGTTGCAAGATAAGATCAACACAATCCAAAATAAAATCTATGTAAATATTAAAGAGTTCCAAGACATCACCATTCAATTCCTCACATATTTAGAGAAGATCAAAGATACAATAAAGTGGTGTTATATAGAGTCTAGCTCAACATGTATGAGATGAATAAGTGGCAGACATAAGAGAAAGACACAATAGAGGATTTTCTGAGAATGATAGATAAATAACATCAGTTGAATTATGCGGCTATGTGTAGTTTCTAGACAACAAGTATAGAATTAGAGAAGGATATCACAACCTTGGTAAACAATTGCAAATGTTTTGTACCTTTCCATGGATAAATTCATTGAATAATGTCATCTACCACCATAGAGAGATATGGGTGCACCTAGGCCCATAGAAGATATTTTGAGCGAGCTAGATGATAGCATAAAAAACAAAAGGAGTATAATTGGGATGACTCCAAAAATCACTAAAGAAATTCTAAAAAAACACATTGATGTCCCCTCTAAAGAGACACATTTGATTAATTCTTTCTTGAGTGCATTAAAAAGAGAAACGGGGCATGCACCTAGGGAGCTAATATCATACACAATTTCTTTTGAGAAATTTATTTTTAGATGTGTTCTAGGAATTTCATCCCAACATGATGATTGGGCCACATATGTCCAAGATAAGGAACAAGGCTAATTATAATTATTTTGGAAATAAAGTGTAATTTCATATAGTCTATAGGAAAGAATTAAAGAAAAGGAACTTGAAAGGTTATAACTTCCAAAAGGGTATTCAAGAAGTACCAAGAAACATTTTCAACTTGAAGGATTTATAATCCCTTGAATGCACTGTAATAATGGATTTTGTTGATTGTAACTGTTAGTCGTTGAACTTGTTCATGACTTTTCATCCCCAAAATACCCTTTTTACCATGCTTTGTTTACCTAAACTTCCCCTTTAAATTATTTGTTTTATACTTTGTGGTGTATTTTTTATTTGCTTGAGCATATTTTTCATGTCTTATTAGTGAGACAAATTTTTAATTTTAGACAGTTTGAGAGTGTCCCATCATATTTGGAGCCAATTTTTTGTTTTATCTAAAGTTTAAAATAAAATAAATAGGTGCTACAAGAATGCTACAATTATTTTAGCACCTGAAATAATCATTGCTATGAACGTGCTCAATCCCGAAAGATCGTGTGGATGGTTACAAGATTATGCCAAAATTATAGTAACATCGAATCATTATGTTTTCATCATAATTGAAGAGACAGTTTGGTAAGAAAAGGGTTTGTACCTACTAGGGTTTACATAAACTCTAGGTTTTCGGGACACATTTTGAAAACACAAACTGTCATGATTCCATCTTGTATTGATTTCTAGATTATGGAATAACGAGTACTCTTCATATAGAGAATTTTTTTCATGTTTCTTGTTATCTAGGAGACTCCAAAACAATTATGAGTCCGAAACCCTAGAAACTACAGGTAATGTCTCCTAAAAAGGGTGGACAGATCAGTCGATTGGAACCAACAGGGATATAATTGCTCGAAGATCACCCTAAAATCATGCATAAATTCAAGAATGCTAGATGGTATGAGTTATGTGGTACATTCCAGGGGCATCACGAAGACATCTCCATGATTTTGCTCAGAATTTCGATGGTCACGAAACAATACCAGGAAGTTTTTTAATTCATGTTACTGAAGATTCCATAGCAACTACGTGTAGACTATCCATGTATGGAGACAGATAGTGGAAGAAGGATAAGTTATTTGTTGATATAGTCAATCATTTCCTCATTCCAGAGCATCAAAATCCTGATTGGAGCCAAGGTATTCCACAAAAATAATTGAAAGAGGAATGATTAACTTCTTTGGCCATAATTCGAAGGTACATTACCTATGAGCAAAGGTTTTAAATTATTCAATGTTATCACTTGAGATTGTTAATGCATTTACAGTCCTCTGTGTTTTCCCTATTATTTGCTGAGAAATTTAACAGAGATGACCAAAAGGATTTATAATCATACTACAACTGCTAGCAAGAGCTTGTTTCACCAAGGATTAATCAAAACCATGGTTTTATATGCATTAAGTAAGGTTTGTATGTCTTGGAATGAAATTTTGAATTCATTAAGTCTGTAAGAACATGGATCTAAAAATAAAAACATTCCAGAAAAGAAATCTGTAAGCTAAAAAAATGAAAGAGAATTCTCTTGAACATTATGCAAAGTCACAAGGAAACTCCCTTATACCCACAAGACCCAGATCCTGCAAAAGGAAGCTTCAAATATTGAGGCAGAAATGACATTGAAAATGGATCTATGCATGTTATCAAGTTGGTACTATAAATGTTGTTGTATAATCTTTGTTTCTAGTGTTGTTTTTGGCCAGTTGTCTTGGCTATGCATGAAAAGATTGCAACAAGAATTTGAACCCCCTGTCTCTAAACAAAAGTATAAGAGTTTTGAAATAATTTATACAAGAATAATGGAAAAACAAAGATCAGCTGCAGGAAGACAATTTGCAACCTAAAACAAAATATGGCGATGAACCTGTAAAGAAGACGACTAATAAAAAACATAGTACAAAAAATTATGCAAAAAAGGAGATTGTTGTGGGGTCATCTTCAAAAGGCCATAAATACGATATGATAACAAGAAATCCCAAGTTATAAATCGAATTAAATCAACCTGCACCATAGGAGGTTCATGAAGAAAATAAAATAGAAGTAGGGAAAAAATCAAAACATGAAATCTAGAAATTGCAGAATTTTCCTGTAGCTGACTGTTTTAGCAGTCACCTTTTGAAGAATATCCTGAGAAAACCATGAAGAATTTGGGAAATACATTCGAAAAACACTTGCATAATGGACCAAATTAGGTGACACGAGGACCATTTTGTGAAAAAATAAACCAATGAGGAGATACAGGTGAATCTTTGAAGACAATTTTTTCAGATTTTGCAAATTTTCAGTTTCCTGAAAAATTACCTAGCTATGGTTGAATTGACACCTCATCAATTCGACATGTTCTTGATCATAGGAGCTAGTACATGAATTTTGAAGCAGTTGAAACAACCTCTATTTTAGAGGATCATAATATTTCTGAGATTATGATTTGGTCTTAGAATCATGTCATTTTCCTAAAGACTAGATTTTTTGGATTGTTATGCAATGAATGTAATAGGATTTGTCTCCTAGATGCTAGCTAGAAAATAGGATCATATCAAAACTGTATCTAGGAAATAGAATCTATTGAAACCGATTGTTGTGTATAAAAGGGAAACTTACTGACAAAATTGAAAGGAGGTAGGAGTGGTGATATTATAAAATCCTCTGTTTCTGATTGTAAAGATGGGGCTTATTTCATTTTTCACTAAATGGAAATGGCTATCTGATGGTTAGACTTATCTTCTTGTCTTCGATTCTTTCTTGTCTTACTTAAATGCATGTTTATCTTTGCAAAAATAGCTGATATATCTTGTTTATGATTAAATCCAATAAATATTTTGTTGATTTCTTTCTCATTGCTTGAATTGTATTTAAGTACATGTTTCTTGTTCTTGAATGATATTTAGGACCAAGAATTTTCCTATGTGTGTACAGATTGGAAACTCACATGTATCTGACTTTTATGTTAAAATCTTGTATCTAATCCATCATATTGACTACCAGTTACTAAGCAAGTGTGATAGGAACCTATTCTTGTGCTAAGAGATTGATATTGTTCCTTTTTACCCACTGTTTGACCCTCAAACCAAACCAATTTCAAAACCCAAAAAAAATATTTATTTACAAAATCCATTGCAATAATTTGATGATGCCCTAGCTTGCCCTTTAGCAGTCAAGTGAAACTTTAGGGACCAAAATATTTTGGCTCCGTTGCCGAGGATGAATGAACAAATAATTTTTTCTCACGAGAACGACAATGGTCATATCTGATCTTGACGGTGGACATGAGTTGGACAATATTTCTAATTGCATATTTCACCTGGTGACTCCATGAAGGAAGAATCCAAAAATGACTCCACTGATCCATAAATTCAAAATCAATGGAAGCCATTTTGGCATAGAGGTATGTGATTTTTGATTTCTCAAATTTTTTGGGCTTTCTAAATACAATGCCTGAAAGAGATGAATGGGAACGCTGTCTACCGAGGTTTAAAGGAAATGAATAGGAAGTTCATGCTGAGAACTTGCTAGAATTTCATGAATGTATGCATCAGTTGGGAATTATTCATGAATTTGTCTTGTTGAATATGGTCAGGTACTCACTGGAGGGGAAGGCACGTCAATGGTGTAGATCTTTGCCTCCTTCCATAATTTCTTTGTTGAAATATTTCCATTTTTATTTTCATAATTATTGTAAAGATAATTTTCCTTATGAATCTCTTTATCAAGGATGCTGTGAAGAATTTGAGTTGTTGCATTATTTGTCTAATCACAAAATTCAAGGTGACAACTACGGTCAAGTGTTTGTGGAAACAATTGTTCAGAATGAAGATATCACTGCACATGATGTTCCATTTTTTGAGATTGATAAAATTGTATTGCAGCCTCATGTTTCTCATGGTTATCTTGATATTGTCCTTGCTGCTAAATCCATTTATGTACAAGAAACATACCAGTAGCTTCAAAGATTTGTTGTTCTTGATTGTAATGAACTATGTAATATTTTTAAACTATTTCAAGAGAAGTACAACTTGATTGGTGGAACATAAATCACAGGGCAACAACTTGGTTTCTTGTAACTACTAAACATGCATAATGATTTTCAAGATCCAATGGTTGTATACATGGAGTCAGTTTTTCCAGAGGTTCAAAACGTTGCAACATTCTCCATGCAATCAAGTTTCAGCTGTAAGTGTAAGTTGCATATTATATTTCTGCAGCAAAAAAATCAGTTTTTCTATATTCTTTTATTCAGTTGCAAAAAGGAAGATCAATTTGTTAGTAATATACATTCTTGTCTACATTGGAAATTTTCCTACACATGATCAACTTGGCTTCTGCTAATTAGGAATAGGTAGTGTGTTGAATAAGATCATATTTCGAGCATGTAGATTTTGTTTTCAATCTATTGGTATGTTGTATATCAATAATAAATGACTCTATAACTCAATGAAGACACTGACATTAAGTCTTTTCAGTTTCAAGTTTAGTTTGGTTTGCAGTTGAGGATTATCTTCAAGTTGAGCATGGTTAAAGGTAATCGTTTCTATGGAGGATTTGTAAGTTGAAAGGAATTGGTATGTAGTTCTTGATATCTCACAAGGAGAATATCATTCCCCAGAAGGAGCCAATGTTAGTCCTTGAACTTGTTCATGACTTTTCATCCCCAAAATACCCTTTTACCATGCTTTGTTTACCTAATCTTCCCCTTTAAATTATTTCTTTTATACTTTGTGGTGTGTTTTTGATTTGCTTGAGCATATTTTTCATGCCTTATTAGTGAGAAATTTTTTAAAATTTAGATGGTTTGAGAGTGCCCCATCAGAGTTGGAGCTCATTTTTAGTTTAATCTAAAGTTTAAAATAAAAGAAATAAGTTCTACAAGAATGTTGCCATTCTTATAGCACCTGAAATCATTATTTTTATGAACATGCTCAATCCTGAAAGATCATGTAGATGGTTACAATATTATGCCGAATGTCCAGTAACATCGAATCATTATGTTTTCATCATAATCGAAGAGATAGTTTAGTAAGAATGGGTTTGTACTTGCCAAGGTTTACATAAAGTCCAGGTTTTCAGGACACGTTTTGAAAACACAAACTGTCATGATTCCACCTTGTATTGATTTCTATATTATGGACTAACGAGTACTTTGAAAATAAAGAATTTTTTTTCATGTTGCTTGTTTTTTTTTGTAAATAAGACTGCAAATATATTAAAAGCTTCCAAAAACTAGGGCAAAATACAGAGTTATCTGGGCCGCAGTTATTGGACTGCCCCAGCTATGAGGAAACCAGTCCAGTCGGCCCTCTAAGAATTGGACTATTAAGTCATGAGCAAATTGAAAAAAGAGTGCGAAATTGTCTGTGAAGTACATACTAAACCTAGACATTATAACCTTAGACACCTGGACAACTAGACAGTGTAAGCTTAGACACCTGGCTGATAGCTTGGCCAAGTGGCTGGAAGGTCGCCGGGCCAAGGCTCTTCCTCGATGTACACTGGCCCGTCGCTCCATTGCTCGTCATCCTCTTGGTTGCGCTCAGCTTTCTTGGCGTCGTCCTCTTGCCTCTCCTTCTCCCTGCTCATGACTGGTGGGCTCGTCACAGGATGTTGATCGTCGTCCCCATCGAACTCGGGGTCCCCCTCTGGGGTAGCTTCCTTAGGATTCTGGAACAAGGCATCATGCATGGACGCAAGAATTTGGAGGAAGTTTGCCACCTTAGCTTCCATGGCTTCCACACGATAATGCAGATCCGTCACCTCCTGCCGAAGTTTGAAAACCAGGGTGTGCAATGTGGCTAAATTATCCCAGAACTGCGCTCTGTCAAAGGAAGCCTGGTGGTGAGGTGCTGTTGTACTGGGTCTTCTCTGCTGATCCTGGCCACAGTCTAAGTTGCTAGCAGGAGTTTGGGAGGGCCCGGGATCTTGGAGAAGCCGAAGAAGGGAGATAGGTGTTTTCGGGATGATGGCCATGGATCGGAATTGCAGATCTTGCAGGTTAACCGGAGTGGAGACGGACTGATGGCGAGGAGAGGAATCATCAGAAGTTGTGTCTGGAGGAGTAATCAAGGGTCGGAGAGGCTTCCATGGCACACCCCGCCGCGGTCTGCCTCTTGGCCTCGTCATGTGACGGCCAGTGCAAATTGCAGGAAGAACAAAGGTCGATGGGCGTAGGAGGAGAGTGGGGTCTCGCTCGCACCAGAGGAGAAGAGCAGGGTGGAATTCCAGCTTCGACAGAATGAGCCTAGCTATCAGCGAACAAAGGTGAACAGTTTCCATTAAAGCCCGATGCATTCAAACTTGCAGCGAAAGGACTCCTGCATAAATACAGCTCGTATCAACTTAAACGCGATTAAATATCAGGTGGGGTGACGGGTTGTGGCACATGCCCAGCATGTGACTCCATGCCATGGCGTCCAGTACCCTCATCCGCATCCCGCCACGATAGCCCATTTGACACCCCATCCGGGGAGGTATCTACCATTCCAACTTTGCGGATACATTGCTGTACAATAGGGTTATTCTGATCCCGGGCTGCATGACAGTGAAGGTCTGGTCCTCTCCAGTTGACACCCAAGTTAGCAAGTTCATCAACAACTTGATTCGCCTTCCTGCGGACGTGCATGGGGATGATGACCTAATTTGGATTAAGTAAACTGGTGATGATTTGTAAGCCATGTGACAGTCTCCAGCTGGGCGAGATACTGTCCAGTTTTGCCCCACTTAAGATGCGCCTCAGCAGGTTGACGATAACTTGAGAGTCTCCCTCAACAATTACCTTTGTATAATTACTTTTGATGGCTTGTTGCAGTCCCTTGATGAGTCCCCATAGCTCCGCTACATTATTGGTCGAGTGCCCAAGGGATCCTGCCACTAATTCGAGGATGTGCCCATGGTGATTATGAAAGACCACCCCATACCCGGCGGCGCCCGGATTGCCTTTAGAGGCCCCGTCGAAATTTAGCTTGACAAAGTCTTCAGGAGGAGGGGACCAGAAGGAGGGGCTTCTCATTGGGCTGGCAGGGGAGGGGGGGAGCTGGCAAGTTTGAGGAGAAGGAAGGGGGGTCCAGTGACGGAGAATGGTGAGCTCTGAGGGAGAGCAAGTGGAGTCTTCTTCCGACCAATTCCTGAGGTGGATAGTTTCTATGATGTTGCGATAGCAATGGCTCCAGCACTGTTGCCAAGTGAGAGAGGTGTTTCTGAAAATTCGTCGGTTTCGTTCTTTCCAAGTTTGCCAGAGGATGAAGCCAGGTAGGAGCTGCCAGATTCGATTGAGGAGGGGGGATTGGAATGCATGATCTCTCCAATTCGTTATGGTTGCTAGAATGCAATCTCTGAGTCGGTCCGTAGTACGCATAGTGATCACTACCTGATCCCATATTTGGGCTGTATAAGGGCATGTATTGAGGAGATGATTCATGGTTTCCTCGGCCTATCCACATAGAATGCACAAGGAGGATCCCACAAAACCTCTTTTCAGGAGATTGTCCCAGGTTAGAATGCTAGAGTGGGAGACCAGCCAGAGAAAAAGCGTAATTTTCGGCCAGTGCCTAAGATTCCAAATCTTTCCCCAAATTTCCGAATCAGAGGGTGGGTTTGACCGTGCTTTTATCTGATAGGCTTCCCTCATGCTAAAGAATCCTTATGGTCGGTAGCCCCATCGAAGAGTATCCTCACCTGCAATTATAGGTATTCTTCTTTTAGTCAATTCCTCTTGGAGGGGGGAACAATCAAGATGCTCCCTGAGGTTACTGTGTATCCTGTCCATATGCTAGCATCGCCATGTGTCCTCCATGGGGTTGTCCTGCCAGTAATCCGCCACGCGTGTCAGGCCCATCCTTGTTGTCTGGGTGCAAATGTCTCGGGCCCATTCCTTAGCGCTCAGGACTGGCCATTGTTGCCAGGAATCTTGCCAGAACAGAGCCGTTTCCCCATCTCCTATTTCCCAGAAAGCGTGCTGTGTGACCAGCTGTCTATTCTGCTTGGCCGCTGTCCAGATTAGAGAGCCCGGGTTGTCTCCATTCCATCTGATGAGGTTTTTTTCTGCTGTATTGGGGGTATATTTCTTCCTCCACAGTCTGTCCCAAAGATCTCCGAGGTTTTTTAGCCAGCGCCACCATATTTTGGCACTGAGAACCTTGTTCATGATAGAGGGATCCTTTACTCCCAGTCCTCCTTGAAGTTTGGGGAGACAAAGTTTTTCCCAGCTAACTAAAGCTATCTTCTTCTCCTTGTTGAGGCCCTGCCAGATGAAGTTTCTTTGAAGATTTTTGATGTGAATGAGAACAAACTTTGGGGCAGCCAGCGCTGAGAAAGCATAGATCGGGAGAGCTTGAAGAACAACTTTGAGCAGAATTAGACAACTTGGTAGGTTCAAGGCTCTAAAGGTCCAGGAGGAGAGTCTTTTGGAGAACGATGATAAAAGGTGCTCCTAGGAGGAATTTCTGAGGGCATTGTCGATTAAGGGTAAGCCAAGGTATTTGGACGGAAGGGAGCTTCTTGTGAAGTCGAGAAGAACTGAGATGTGTCGTTGGATCGGAGGAGGCGTGTTGAAAAAGAAGATTTGGGATTTGTCCTTGTTACAGTCCAGTCCAGAGGCCTCAGAGAAGGTTTGAAGTATCTCCTGGATGGAGCTAGCTTCTCGTACCATAGGGCTGCCCATTAAGAGCGTATCATCCACAAACTGACTATGCGAGAGAGGGGGCGAGATTCCATGCAGGGGTAAGCCTGTCATAAGGTTCTGTTCTATTGCGGCATGGATGGATCTGCTGAGCCCTTCGACCATGATAATGAAGAGGAAAGGGGAAAGGGGGTCACCTTGTCTGATGCCTCTTGAGGGGGAGAAAGGTCTTGAGGGTACACCATTGATTAGGAAGGAGAAGAAAGCCGAAGAGGTTAGATTTAAAATCCAGGTTACCCAGGTTTGGTGGAAACCAAAAGCCAGGAGCATTGCCCACATATAATCCCAGCTTATTTTGTCAAAGTCTTTAGAGAGGTCCAACTTGAGAAGCATACCTGGGGTTTTGGTTTTCTGCAGGGAGTGAATGACTTCATGAGCTAAAATGATGCTATCCAAGATTTGCCTGCCCTCCACATAGCCGGATTGTTCTGGAGAGATGATTGTTGGCAGGATTGGCTTGAGTCTTCGGGCTATCACTTTTGTAAGGAGTTTGTAAATCACATTGCACAGAGTGATTGGTCTGTATTGCTTGGCTCGGTGTGCCTGCCTCTCTTTTGGAACTAAGGTAAGAAATGTGGAATTGAGCGCTTGGAGGACTTTTCCTGTGATTCTTGAGTCCTCCAGAATTTCCCAAACTTCAGTTCTTATCATCGGCCAACAATAGCGAAAGAAATCATTGGTGAAGCCATCAGGGCCCGGGGCTTTGCACTTAGGGGTATCCTGCATCGCTTGATCTACCTCCTCGAGGGTGAAGGGTCGGAGAAGAGTAATGTTTTGCTCCTGGGTTACCAGCAAGGGTATGTTCCTGGTAATCTTGTTGATTGCTGCCTGCCTGTCTGGGATGGGCTCTGTGAGAAGATCTTGAAAGTAATCAACCAAGTTTGTTTCCAAGTTAGCATGAGAGTGAAGTGTTTCTCCTTCATCCAATACAAGATGTGTGATCCTGTTGCAATGCCTTCTCTGGATGATAGTTCGGTGGAAGAATTTGGTGTTACGTTCTCCCTCCTTAAGCCATTGAATACGTGACTTCTGTTTCCACAGTATCTCTTCCTGTCTTTTTCTCTCTGCTATCTGTTGGGCCACCTCGAGTTCCTGTGCTTTTAGCTCATCAGTGAGCCCTTGCTCCCGAATCTGGTGTTGAATCTCACTCATTTGCTGGGACAACTGTTTTTGTGAGTCAAAGATGCTACCGAAAGTGTGCTTATTCTAGATTTTGAGTGTTTGCTTGAGATTCTTTAACTTCTGCTGGAAACGATACATTTTGGAGCCTTGAGATATCCCTGCCTGCCACCACCAGTCCTGAATGTTTGCCTTGAAGTCTGGATGTTCTAGCCAGAACTGTTCAAATCTGAAAGGTCTGTTTCCAAGAGTTGCTAGGACGTCCACCCATAATTGTATGGGCTAATGATCTGAACCTGGGTAATTTAGGATGGTAGAATCCATAGCCGTTCCATTCATTATCAAAGGTTCCGATAGGAGGAATCGATCCAACTTGCAAGCGATTTGGTGTAGCCTCGTTCTTCTGTTCGTCCAGGTGTGGGTGCCGTTGCTGGTTTCCAATTCTATTAGACGGAGATCATCTATCAGATTGTTGAAGGCGTTGGAGTCTTGATCCAATCGCCTCGATCCCCCTTTTTTCTCCTCTAGGCTGTGAATGATGTTAAAGTCCCCACCAATAGTCCATCGATCATATCTGGTGAGGCTGGATAGATAAGGCAGGCTGCTAAGGAAGGCCTGTTTGTCCCTTGGATTGGCTGGGCCATATACATTGGTTAGATGGCCAGGCTTGTTGGAGCCAATGAGTCTATACTCTGCTGTGATGGACCACCTGGTGGTGTAGAAGTTTTCCATTAAAACCTTATTAGTGTTCCAGAGGATGGCTACTCCTCCAGCTGTACCTATGGCATCAATCAAAACCGCTTTCCCCTGTCGCCAGCAGTAAGGAAGCATCCGATCAATGTCCTCCGAGGTGCATTTTGTTTCCTGTATCATTATAACATCTGGGTTTTCCACTATGATCAGTTCTCGTAGCATCTTTCGCTTGCTACGTCCATTAAGGCCTCTGATATTCCAGGAGATAATATTCATGATGACGAAGGGGGGGGGAGAGGAGGGAAGTTGTCTGAGATCAGGTGGATCTGCCCTGAATTTACCATGAAGTTTCCTATTTCCTGTATGAGCTTGTTTGTGGACTTTCTTCCTCTTTTCTTTTCTTCCTTTTGGCTTTTGCTTGAGTTTTTGTTCTGACTTCCCTAGATTCCCAAGGCTTTGCTAGCCCTGGCTGATGATCCCGCGGAGGAGTTGAGAAATACCTTGTGCACTTTCCTTAATTGATCTCTGGGTATGGTGTAGAGCTTCTAATGTCGGTAGGCACGTTCAAGGTGTTCCAGATCCACTCCAACGAGATATTGTTCCTCCAGCTCCATTTCCTCGTCTGCATCTTCAAGCTCCGGCATGGCTGGCGATTCCTGTCCCAGTCCCGGGGGGGGTCGGGTCTGAGTTGTTATTCTTGGAGATTTGCCCAGGGCTGTGGCCCTCGGTCTGAGGTTTGTTGTGTGGGGGTGGTGCATTCAAATTTGCGGGGTTTACTGTGTCCCCTGATTGATCTTGTAAAATTGCAAATTTATTACTAGTGGAGGGGTCTTTGCTTACCTGGGCCATGTGCTTCCTTGCTCCTTGTCGTCTTTTTCCTGCCGGCTGCACGAATCCTTCGTTGTCTTTGCCGCTCTCTGAGTTTCCTTCTTTGTTGATCTGATTAAGAGGGCATTCTCTAAAGAGGTGACCATGTTCGTGGCATTTCCTGCAGCGGAAGGGAATGTGTTCATAGTCGATGGTCTGAGACCAGTCTTCGTCATGATATTCTAGAGTGATGGAACCCAGGAGCGGCTTAGATATGTTCAGATACACACAGATTCACGCATATGATGTGTAGCGCCGTTGTTTAGTGGCTTCAGAAGATTTGACGTATATGCCGATGGTATTGCCAATGCCTGCTAGGACCTCTTCCAGCTAAAATTCCTGGGGAAGAGAGTACAGTCAGATCCAGACCGACGCATGGGCAAAGTCTTCCTTCTCTGGGCTGAACTTTTCTGTCCAAAATCTCAGGAATAGTCCGGCTGAGTTATAGAAGTATGGCCCTCCATCAAAGATGCGGTTTCGATCCTCTAGATTGTGGAAGATGATTGTAAAGAAGCCCTTCGAGCCCAGTTGTAAATCATAGTGGCCTTTTGGTTTCCACCAATACTGTATCCATTTGACGAGGTCTCGCTCAGAGGGCCAGAGCCCTAAGAAATTTCCTACTAAGGCATTGTCTCGCATGTATTGCTTCTGCTCCTCAATACGGGGTGAGCTGACCACGTATTTTGGGGCTTGTGGTGCCTGTGGGATGCATTTCCCCGGCACCCATGGGGCCGAACCATTTGCGGGGACCTTTTCCTTGGCTGGATCGATGTCCATGTCCCGGTCTTTGAAGGTGCCCTCTTCCAAAAGCTGCGCGCGCATTTCGGGAGGCGTTTCGAATGACGGCCGCTTAGTTCCTGTTTCAGAGGTTGCATTGGCCGTGATCTGGCTGTAGGTGACGCCGGGTTGCTCTCCTTCCCTGTGATTCAGGGGCCCCTGCGGGGCAGCCATTGTGCGGGCTGAGTTCGCGGCGGTGAAGGTGACCTAAACCCTAGTTGCAGAGCTGCTCAAAATCTGACTTTTTTGGAACTTTGTCTGGACTCCTAATGAGAGATTTTTTTGGAACTTTTTTTCATGTTGCTTGTTATCCAGGAGACTCCAAAACGATTATTAGTCTGAAACCTTAGCAACTGCAGGTAATGGATACTAAAATGGGTGGACAGATCAATCGATTGGAACCAAAAAGGATAGAATTTCTCAAAGATCACCCTCAAATCATGTATAAATACAAGAATTATGGATGGTATGAGTTCTGTGGTACATTTCAGGGGTATCACTGGGAAATATATTAATTCATGTTACTGAACATTCCATAGCAATTGCGTGTATAATATCCGTGTATGGAGAGAGATGGTGGAAGAAGGATAAGTTAATTGTTGATCTAGTCAATCATTTCCTCATTCTAGAGCATCAAAACCCTGATTGGAGACAGAGTATTCCATAGAAATAGTTGAAAGAGGAATGGATAATTGTTTTGGCCATAATTCAAAGGTACATTACCTATGAGGGAAGGTTTTCAGTTATTCACTGTTATCACAAGAGATTTTTAATGCATCTACAATCCTCTGTATTTTCTCTATTATTTGATGAGAAGTTTGACGAAGATGGCCAAAATTATTTATAATCATCTTGCAATTTCTAGAAAGATCTTGTTTCACCAAGGATTAATCAAAACCCTGGTTTTGTATGCATTAAGTAAGGTTCATATGTCTTGGAATGAATTTCTGAATTCATTAAGTATGGAAGAACAAGGATCTAAACATAAAAACATTCCTGAAAAGAAATTTGCAAGCTAAAAAAACGAAAGGGAATGCTCTTGAAAATTCTGCAAAGTCACAAGGAAACTCCCCTATATCCACAAGAACCAGATCCTGCAAAAGGAAGCTTCAGAGTTTGTTGTACTGTAGGAACAAATGGCATTGAAAATTGATTTGTGCATCTTATCAAAGTGGTACTATAAATATTGTTGTGTAATCTCTGTTTCTAGTGTTGTTTTTGGCGAGTTGTCTTGGCTATGCATGAAAATAATGCAACAAGAATTTGAACCCCTTGTCTCTAAACAAAAGTTTAAGAGTTTTGAAAGAGTTTATACAAGAATAATGGAAAAAAAAGGACCAGTTGAAGGAATTCAATTTGGAACCTAAAACAAAATATGGCGATGAACCTGTAAAGAAGACCACTAATAAAAAAATAGAGTACAAGAAATTCTGCAAAAAAGGAGATTGTTGAGGGGTCATATTCAAAAGGCCATAAATATGAGATGATGAAAAGAAATCCAAAGTTATAAATTGAATTAAATCAACCTGCACCAGAGGAGGGTCATGAATAAAATAAAATAGAATCAGGGAAGAAATCAAAACAAGAAATCAAGAAATTGCAGAATTTTCCTATAGCTGACTATTTTAGTAGTCAACTTATGAAGAATATCCTGAGAAAAACATGAAGAATTTGGGAAATACATTCGAAAACCACTTGAAGAATAGACCAAATTAGGTGACACAAGAACTATTTTGTGAAAAAATGAACCAATGAGGAGATACAAGTGAATCGTTGAAGGCAATTTTTCCATATTTTGTGAATTTTCTATTCCCTGAAAAATTGCCTAGCTATGGTTGAATTGACACCTCATAAATTCGACCTGTTCTTGATCATAGGAGCTAGTACATGAATTCTAAATAAATTGAAACAAACTCTATTTTAAAGGATCATAATATTTATGAGATTGTGATTTGGTCTTAGAATAAGGTCATTTTCCTAAAGACTAGATTTTTTGGATTGTTATGCAATGAATGTAATATGATTTGTCTCCTAGATGTTAGCTAGAAAATAGGATCATATCAAAACTATATCTAGGAAATAGGATCTATTGAAACCAATTGTTGTGTATAAAAAGGAATCTTACTAACATAACTGAAAGGAGGTAGGAGTGGTGTTATTATAAAAAAAATTGTTTCTGATTGTAAAGTTGGGACTTATTTCATTTTGCACTAAATGGAAATGGTTATCTAATGGTTAGACTTCTCTTCTTGTCTTCTATTATTTCTTGTATTACTTAAATGCATGTTTATCTTTGCAAAAGAAGTTGATATATCTTGTTTATGATTAAAGCCCGTAAATATTTTGTTGATTGCTTTCTCATTGCCTGAATTGTATTTAAGTACATGTTTCTTGTTCTTGAATGATATCTCGGACCAAGAATTTTCCTATGTGAGTGTAAAGATTGGAAACTCACATTTCTTTGTCTTTTATGTTAAAATCCTATATTTAATCCATTAGATTGACTACCAGTTACTACACAAGTGTTATAGGAACCTGTTCTTGTGATCAAAGATTGATATTGTTCCTTTTTACCCATAGTTTGACCCTCAAACCAAACCAAGTTCAAAACCCAAAACAAATATTTATTTACAAAAACCATTGCAACAATTTGATGATTCCCTAGCTTTCCCTTTCGCAGTCAAGTGCAACTTTAGGGACTAATGGTAAATTTGATAACACTTTTGAGAATTATAATGAGAAGAATCCCTCAGAGTGATTTTTGAAGAGGAACAATGGTGTTATGTTGTGTAAGTTGTGAACTTCTTCTAGTTCTTTTGTTGTCATTAACACCACTATAAGGATGTATTATTATATTGTTAACTATTCTACAAAGAATTTATGGTTCCTATTTTATTTTTCTCTTATGATATGTTGATTTGAGTTGGTAGATAAGAAATTGTAAATGGTGGTGTGATGAAATTTTTTTATTCTTTACATTTATATTTATGCTTATTTGTTTCTGTATTTCTTAAATAACTTTCCATTTAAGAAATATTTATAGGAACATATAACTAATAATTTATTTTCTGGTTAAAATATTCTCCTAGCTAGGATAGGATAGATTAGTTTACATTATGCACATAGGGTATTATCATATTGCATCCTATATTACATAATCATCCCCTCACCTAAAGTGATGGTTGCTGAGACATAATCTAGATGGATCTCCTATCCCAAACGATGTGAGGTCTAATTGGTATTTTACATCGGGAAGTACCTCTATCTATTTAAGGGCACTTTTCCCATGTAAAAAAAATCCAAGTGCATTTGGAGAAGTCATCAATGAAAGTTAATAAGTAATTACACCAAAGAAAGAAGGATAAGGAAGTAGACTACACAAATCACTATGAACAAGCTACAAGGGGGTCGAGGCATGCCAATAGGCGCTTTTGTCAAAATTGTCTCAATGATGTTTTATGAGAACACAGCCAACACAAACACCATTTCCACAATAAATGAGAAAAATACCAATCACTGTATTGTGATCATGTAGATGCTATAATGAGTAGTAGTTTAGATGACCAAATCGCTCATTCCAAAGTTTTCTCAAGTCATCGCTATGAACAATAAAAAATGATGACCAAAAGTTGTCAAATTTCAACAACTTGGTAATATCATCAACAATTCCAGTTGCTAGGACATATGATCTTTTAAATCCTTGATTACAACTTAGTGAGGTGAAAAATATTTTGTTTTACCTTCACCCAAATGAGTTATTTGATATATTGATAGAAGGTTGTAGGAGAGACTTGGAACACATAATACATCATCAAAATGACCATGAGTCTAACTAAACTATTATAGACCCTACAAAAATAAGAGATCTATCATCACCAACAAATATTTGTTTGGTGTTACATTCATTAAGAGCATAAAAAATGGATTTATCCTTAGCCATATGATAAGATTCTCTAGAATCAATAATCCACTCATTAGTAGAATAAGTAGATATTGCATTGAACGAAAAACCAAAAACAAAAAGTTCATGTCGATGAGAAGAAGAGATAGAAGAAGAAGAATCAAAACTGATGTTGTGCTTCTTCATTGTTGCTTCTACGATCTCTATTTTCCTAAAACATTTAGACTCTATATGACCATCTTACCCACAAAAATTGCAATATCTCCCAGTCTTCCTACTTTTTGATTTTGGTCTTTTGTCACCATTTGGAGTAGAAGCTAGCTGAGAGGGTTTCCGACCCTTGTTTTTCTTGTTGTTACAAGGAAGTTGCTTCTTTGGATTCTTGGATTTATCCTTCAATTGGGACACTAAGGATTTTTTAGATGTAAATTTGACCCAAAAACTATTTTGGGATCAACATGATGTTTCTTATTTCTATATCTTCTCGAGCTAGTAGGAGGGATGCTCTCACCAACCTATCAAGTTTTGGTTCCAATAAAAGGATAGTCGTAAGAGTCATAGTTACTATGGTCCTTTCCCATTAAAGAGTATTAGGAGGTTACTTTTAGAGGTTCATTCAAGCACATAGTGACTTATCATATAGTAGAAGTGGATTAGTCATTGATTTTAAATCACTTGGTCTTAGTTTAGGTCAGTTACATGGTCCAATTTTCAGTTTGGTAATTGCCTCAATTATCAAACAGAGGGTTAGTAGGGATAAATGGATTTAAAATTTATTATGTTCCATAGCCTACTATCACCAATTGGTAATCTTCACAACAATCATCAATATCATTATGTCCAACAACATCTTGTCGAGACCCAAGCAGGCTCAATCCGACCTTGTTCGACTTGTTTTGAAGCCATAATATTTTTCCACTAGGGGATGCCATCCCAATATTATGTTTCAATTATTAAACACTCCCATATCATAATTCCATATGTCAAGTGATGCAGGAGCATCGCCAGCTCATCAAGCAAGCCAGCGCGGAAGCGGAAGACAGCTGGATAAGCCAGCACAAATTTTGAAAATGATTTGG
This sequence comes from Picea engelmannii, assembly GCA_009831015.1. NCBI lineage: Eukaryota > Viridiplantae > Streptophyta > Pinopsida > Pinales > Pinaceae > Picea > Picea engelmannii. The sequence goes on along the minus strand of ML791627.1, from coordinate 478,711 downwards.
AACTGTTGTGCGGATATTAAATGAGTCATTTAAAAAATGGCGCACTTGTATATTGTAATGGACCTTGAGCCTTTAATCTCTCGTTCTTTAGTAGATAGTCGGAATTTAATATAGTTAATTCTAGTAGATAGGAATTTAATTTTAGATTTGATAGCTTTAGAGTCCAAGAGGGAAAACGGATATAGACACCCTCATTGTATCATTGTAATAGAACCTTTGAGCATAATTCAGAAGTAGGAAGAGCAAGAGCATGCAGAGAGCTGTGTAGAGAACATCCATGTACTGATATTTGAATTAATAGAAGAAGCTTTGATTCAAATTCATGGTTATGTGTCTATTCTCTGTGTATTGATGTTGCGCTCGTGAATATTTATTTCCTGTCATACATTTTCTTTTATATGTTGTGTATGTGATTTCATGTATGAATTGAAATCTGAGAGGGTGAAAGAATGAGCTTCAATTGTTTCTCTACTTGAGCCAGAGGATTCCTGCAAGGAGTGCAATCGAATTGTCCACAAGGAGTGCGTTGACAGTAGGGTCCAGGTAGAGTTAGCTTTTGTTCTCATTCATCCAAAGGGTGCAGTTAGGCACAGTGTCGTGCAAGGAGTGCGCAGGCCAAGGAAAAGCCTCAGGGTTGCGAACCTGAGTAAGGAATTGAAATACTGCTGCTGCAGGCATGCACAGAGTCAAGGAACTTCAACACTCAATCGAGGTTGAAGGGTTGCCACACGGAGTGCGTGAAAGAGGTTTCCAAGAAGACTGAAGTCGTGGAGAATCTCAGGAGGGGTAGCCCTTCGAATTCACTGAAGGATAATCGTAGGGAAGTTGCTATTGAAATTCCGAGGGAAGCGTCGCAGGTTGGAGAGCAGGTGAACAAGTCTCGTGGAGAGACACTTCTCCATTTCGTGGATTGCATAAGGAGGAACGGACGGTTGAGATCCTCTGATGAGATTTCGCAAAGTTCTGAGAGCCGTTAGATCTTGCGGAGGTGCAAGGAGGTTACGGTGAGAACATCAGAAGGTTTAAATCTCAGGAGAGGCGAAGCCGTCGATCCGAGTCACAAGGACCGTCTGATCTACACATGGTATCGTGTATCGGGGATTCGCGAGTCGAAGCTCCAAGTTGTTGTAACGAGAATTGCGATATTGTGATCTGTGATATCCTGACGAGCTTAGAATCGTCCATTGTTTGGGACGCATGTCAGGAGATTCCGAGGAGTCGGGCTTCGGAGCATCGGAGATTTCGAAGGCAGGAAACTTTTGCAGCTTGAAATCGCGAAACGCAATATTCCAACGGAGGAGTTGTGTGGGGCCACAACAGTAGTTAGTGGAGGACATGTGACATACCATATCAGGGATCGGGAAAAGGCAAGTCCTGAATCCATTGACATTAGGATTCATGATCTCGCAAATTCCGAAGTCCCGACGAGGTGACAGGACCATTGAATAGTCAACCCACACGTGCATCGGAATATCGACACATCGGGGTTCGGAGTTCAGAAATTCCATTTGTTTGACATAGAGAATAGCGATTTCCCGATAGGGAGAAATTCGATAGCAAGAGGAAAAGTCAATGTTGACTCACGTCGGAGTTCAGGGAATCGTGAGGCAACAAACACGCGACCATAGGATTCGCGAAATCGCGAAGTCCGATTTCCCGATCATTAAGGGAGATCAGTTAAAGAATTGCTGTGGGTAAGGAAAATTCCTGATAGGGAATTAGAGGAACCTTTGAGTTCTTCGGGGCATGAGTGGAGGAAGATCGTATGTGAGCGGGCGTGCTCCGAGGAGTGCGGCTGCGTCAGGTGTGGTATCAGAGCGGGAATATCTCTTTTCTTTCTGTAGCAGAGAAGAAGGAAGTTCGCCATGTTGCCAAGGAGAGAAAGGCAGTCACCTGATCTAGAGGATAGGGAGGTATGAAGAAGAGGCAGGCAGGTAGCAAATCCAGAAATGGAGAGACAAATGCGAGATCTCCGAGCTAGACTCGAAGACATGGAGACAACGCAAAGACGCACAATTAGTGCGGGGGATTTTAGCGATTCAGAGGATGAAGTTGAGGCCGAACGCGAGGAAGAAGTTGCAGCTGAAGATGCAACCAATGAAATCCTAATTAAAGATATTGCCAGGATGGGTGCAAAGGCAAGGATGGACATTCCAGTTTACGAGGGAAATCTGGATGCAGAGGAGCTACTAGATTGGATTAGAGCTCTTGATACATATTTTGACTATGAAGATGTCGAAGAAGACAAGAAGGTCAATCATGCTGTTACGCGCTTGAAAGGACATGCAGCATTGTGGTGGGACGAGCTACAAGCTAACAAACGCTGCAAAGGCAAGCAGAAAATCAAGAGTTGGGATCGAATGATTGCAAAGATGACGGAAAAATTCATCACAAGAGACTATCAAATTAATCTGTTCAGGAGGATGCAGAACCTGAGACAGAAGATGATGACAGTGAAAGAATACACCGAGGAATTCTATCGACTGAACATCGGAGTAGGTCATCGGGAGAGCGATGATGAGAAGGTTGCTAGATATCTGAATGGTCTGAGATACGACATTCAGGATGAATTGAGCATGGTTACCATCAGGACGATGGAGGATGCTTATTAGATGGCTCTGAAAGCTGAGGAGAAGCTGAGCCGAAAGAAAGGTCAGAGGGGCCGAGGCAGGAGCCAGCCCAGAGGCAAAGTAGTTTCCCAGGAGAAATACCAGAAGCCCAAGGAAGAATGGAAGAAACCTCAGGGTAAAGTAGAGAGAGGTGGAACCTCACAGTGAGGACCATACATTGAACAGAGAGGGCAACATATAGAGAAAAGCAGAGGATATGCTGACAACAACACTTTTCCTCGTACTAGAGGTAGAGGAAGAGGAAGAGGTGGAGTAATCACATGCTTCACATGTGGAAAGAATGAGCATAAGTCTTATGAGTGTCCAGAGAAAAAGAAGGACATTGGGGAAGCTCACATCACCGAAGCATAGAGGCAGGATGTTGAGGCCGAAGACATAGAAGGCAGAAGATCGCTCATGATGCGTAAATTCCTTTTGACACCCATGAAGGAGGTGGAAAGTTCAGTCCAAAGGACCAGACTCTTTAGGACTGCTTTCAAAACCAAGGACATGGTGTGCAAGGTTATTGTTGACAGTGGTAGCACGGATAATCTCATATCCACAAAGATGGTAGAGAAGCTAGAAGTGGAGACGACTAATCATCCAAGCCCATACAGAGTTTCGTGGCTACAGAAAGGACACCAGGTAACTATTACTAAACAATGCTTGGTTGAATTCAATATAGGTGGATATAATGATAAGATCTTATGTGATGTTATTCCCATGGATGTATGTCATCTATTGCTGGGTATACCATGGAAATATGACAGAAATGTGATTCATGATGGGAGAATGAACACATATACCCTGGAGAAGAATGGGAGAACCCATATGTTGCTTCCGATAAAAGATAAGGAGGTGAATACGGAAGTAAGCAACACAGTACTTCTCATGAGTGGGAAGGAATTTCTTAATGAGGTTAAGAAGAAAGAAGATCCACAGTTCTTTGTGGTCAGAAAGCCGAGAATTGTTCTGACTAGAACGAGAGTGGATGATTTACCAGATGGAGTTTAGGAACTGTTGGAAGAGTTTGCTGACATCATAGTGGACGAATTACCTCATTCGTTGCCACCGATGAGGAGTGTGAGTCATCATATTGATCTCATACCGGGAGAAAGTTTTCTGAACAAAGCTGCATACAGGTTGACGCCGCAAGAAAATGAATAGGTTAAGAAGCAGGTCTAGGAGTTGTTGGACAAAGGATTGGTCAAGGAGAGTTTGAGCTCGTGTGCTGTTCCGACAGTGCTCAGTCCAAAGAAATATGGAGGCTGGAGGATGTGTACCAACTCGAGGGCCATCAATAAAATAACCATCAGGTACAGATTCCCATTGCCGAGAATGGATGATCTGATGGATTGCCTGAGTGGGGCAAAGTACTTTTCAAATATAGACTTGAAAAGAGGATAACGCCAGATTCGCATGAGGGAAGGCGATGAATGGAAGACAACCTTCAAAACCAATGAAGGACTGTATGAATGGCTAGTCATGCCGTTTGGCTTGACAAATGCACCAAGTACCTTTATGAGGTTGATGAACGAAGTCCTGAGGGAGTTCATCGGAAGATTTGTCATCGTATATCTAGATGATACACTGATTTTCAGTAAATCAGAGGCTGAACATCTTAAGCATTTGGCTACAATGATGAGGAAGCTACAGTAGGAGAAGCTGTTGATTAACATGAGAAAATCTTCATTCATGAAGACATAACTCATTTACTTGGGATTTGTCATATCGGCGAATGAATTGAAGATGGATCCAGATAAAGTGGAAGTGATAAAGAATTGGCCATCACCGAGAAATATTTTCGAAGTGAGAAGTTTTCATGGATTAGCTAGTTTCTATCGAAAATTCATCAGGAATTTTAGTGGGATTAGTGCAGCAATGATGGATATAGTGAAGAAGCGGCATAATATTTTCACTGGACAACAGAGGCTGAGAAGAGCTTCAATCTGTTGAAGTGGAAGATCACAGAACGACCAGTGTTAGTGTTGCCAGATTTCCAGAAGACATTTTAGGTGAAATGTGATGCAAGCTGATTTGCAATCAGAGCAGTCTTGAGTCAGGAGGACAGACCAATTGCATATTTCAGCGAGAAGCTGAATGAGGCGAAACTGAAGTACTCCACATATGACAAGGAATTTTATGCTATCATACAGGCACTGAAGAAGTGGAGGCATTACTTGATCCCAAAAGAATTTTTTTTGTATAGTGATAATCACGCATTACAGTTTGTGACTCAACAGGAGAAGTTGAATCAGAAACATGCCAAATGGGTAGAGTATATGCAGAATTTCACATTTGTGATTAAGCACATTTTGGGTATTGCTAACAAAGTGGCTGATGCTTTGAGCAGGAAGTGTTTGTTGCTACAGGAGTTTCGAGTTAAAACATTGGGGTTTGATGATCTCAGGGACATGTACGCAGGTGATGCAGATTTTGGAGAAGCGTATGAAGCAGCTGAGAATCCAGTTCTCAGAGATCGGAGTCCTTGGATAGACTATATGATCCAGGAAGGATTGTTGTTCAGAGGCAATCAACTGTGTATTCGGAATTGCTCCATGAGGGAGAACTTGTTAAAGGAGAAGCACAGTGGTGGATTAGCAGGACATTTTGGGCATGATAAGACATTCGCGAAGTTGAGCGAATCATAATTTTGGCCGGGAATGTGAGAATATGTCAAGAGATTTGTAGACAGATGTCGAATCTTCCAACATTCGAAGGGAAATAAGTAGAATGTAGGTTTTTATCAGCCATTGCCCATACCAGAGAGGCCATGGGAGGCGATAAGCATGGATTTTGTATTGGGTTTTCCAAGGACACAAAGAGGGGTTGATTCAATATTTGTGGTCGTGGACAGGTTTTCCAAGATGGCACATTTTATCCCATGCCAAAAAACCAGTGATGCGACTCACATCGCAAATCTGTTCTTCAAGGAGGTCGTTTGACTTCATGGATTGCCGAAAAGTATAGTTTCGGACAGAGACACCAAATTCATAGGGAATTTTTGGAGGACCTTATGGAAGAAGCTAGGAACTAACTTGGCATTTAGTTTTGCTTATCATCCTCAGACAGATGGAAATATGGAAGTGGTCAACAGAAGTCTGGGAGACTTGCTGAGAAGCTTGGTGACAGAGCACCATAGTAGCTGGGACCACATATTGCCACATGCAGAGTTCGCATACAACGACTCAGTGAATAGGAGCACAGGCCGAAGTCCATTTCAGGTTGTTTATGGGATGCAGTCGAGAGGAGTTTTTGAACTAAGGGATTCAGAACGGACTACTACCAGCAGCGCTAGTGCAGAAGAATTCGCTGAGGCGATGAAAGAACTTCACAGCAGGGTGAAGGAGAGACTACTGAAATCAAGTTAGGAATATAAGCGCAGAGCCGATCAACATTGGAGACAACTTCAGTTTGAAGTTGGTGATCCAGTTTTGGCACATTTGAGGAAGGAAAGGTTCCCAAGGGGAACATACAATAATCTAAGATGAAGAAAATCGGACCATGCAAGGTCTTGAGAAAATTCAGAGAAAATGCTTATGAGATTGAGTTATCGGATGGGATCGGAATATCTCCGATATTCAACATCACAGATTTATACCCATACAGGGATAGAGAAGTAAATACTAGAGCTGAGCAACCAGTGATCCAGTGGATGAAACAATTGCCAGTTGCAGAAAAGCCGTAGATGGAATGCATACTGGACAAGAGAGTGGGTAAGAAGACCAGAAGGAAAGAATACTATGAGTATCTGGTCAAATGGAAGAACCATCCAGTGGAAGATGCCAACTGGGAGAATGAAGCGGAGATACAGAGGCATGGACAAACTGTGCAGGAGCTCATGGACAGGAGCCCATGAAAGTTTTCAAGTGAGGGAGTATGATGCAGGAGCATCTCCAACTCATCAAGCGAGCCAGCGTGGAAGCGGAAGACAGCTGGATAAGTCAACACAAATTTTGAAAATGCTTTGGAACTGTTGCACAGATTTTAAATGAGTCATTTAAGAAATGGCACACTTGTATATTGTAATGGACCTTGAGCCTTTAAGCTCTCGTCCTTTAGTAGATAGTCGGAATTTAATATAGTTAATGCTGGTAGATAGGAATTTAATTTTATATTTGATAGCTTTAGAGTCCAAGAGGGAAAACGGATATAGACACCCTCATTGTATCACTGTAACAGAACCCCTAAGCATAATTCAGAAGCAGGAAGAGCAAGAGCATGCAGAGAACTGTGTAGAGAACATCCATGTACTGATATTTGAATTAATAGAAGAAGCTTTGATTCAAATTCATGGTTATGTGTCTATTCTCTGTGTATTGATGTTGCGCTCGTGAATATTTATTTCCTGTCATACATTTGCTTTTATATGCTGTGTATGTGATTTCATGTATGAATTGAAATCTGAGAGGGTGAAAGAATGAGCTTCAATTGTTTCTCTACTTGAGCCAGAGGATTCCTGCAAGGATTGCAATCGAATTGTCCGCAAGGAGTGCGTTGACAGTAGGGTCCAGGTAGAGTTAGCTTTTGTTCTCATTCATCCAAAGGGTGAAGTTAGGCACAATTTCGTGCAAGGAGTGCACATGCCAAGGAAAAGCCTTAGGGTTGTGAACCTGAGTAAGGAACTGAAATATTGTTGCTGCAGGCGTGCACAGAGTCGAGGAACTTCAACACTCAGTCGAGGTTGAAGGGTTGCCACAAGGAGTGCGTGCAAGAGGTTTCCAAGAAGACTGAAGTCGTGGAGAAGCTCAGGATGGGTAGGCCTTCGAATTCACTAAAGGATAAGCGTAGGGAAGTTGCTATTGAAAGTCCAAGGGAAGCGTCGCAGGTTGGCGAGCAGGTGAACGAGTCTCGTGGAGAGACACTTCTCCATTTCATGGATTGCATAAGGAGGAATGGACGGTCAAGATCCTCTGAGGATATTTCGCAAAGTTACTAGAGACGTTAGATCTTGCGGAGGTGCAAGGAGGATACAGCGAGAACATCAGAAGGTTTAAAGCTTAGGAGAGGCGAAGCCGTCGATCCAAGTCACAAGGACTGTCTGATCTATACGTGGTATCGTGTATCGGGGATTCGTGAGTCGAAGCTCCAAGTTGTTGTAACGAGAATTGCGATATCGCGATCCGCGATATCCCGACGAGCTCAAAACTGTCCATTGTTTGGGATGCATGTCAGGAGATTCCGAGGAGTCGGGGTTCAGAGCATCGGAGATTTCGAAGGCATGAAACTTTTGCAGCTTGAAATCGTGAAACGTGATATTCCGACGGAGGAGTTGTGTGGGGCCACAGTAGTAGTTAGTGGAGGAAAGGTGGCATACCATATCAGGGATCGGGAAAAGGCAAGTCCCGAATCCATTGACATTAGGATTCGCGATCCCACGAATTCCGAAGTCCCGACGAGGTGACGGGACCATTGAATAGTCAACCCACACGTGCATCGGAATATCAACACATCGGGGTTCGGAGTTCAGAAATTCCATTTGTTTGACATAGCGAGTAGCGATTTCTTGATAGGGAGAACTCCGATAGCAAGAGGAAAAGTCAACGTTGACTCGCGTCGGAGTTCGGGAAATCGTGAGGCAACAAACACATGATCATAGGATTCGCGAAATCGCGAAGTCCGATTTCCTGATCATTAAGGGAGATCAGTTAAAGAATTGTTGTGGGTAAGGAAAATTCCCGATAGGGAATTAGAGGAACCTTTGAGTTCTTCGGGCCGTGAGTGGAGGAAGATACTGTGTGAGTGGGCGTGCTCCGAGGAGTGCGGCTGCATCATCAAGGCTTCTCAATTCATATTTCATGACCTAAGGACTCAATTTGTAAAATTTTCAACATTGCCCCCTTTCGTCGGTCACTGGGCGGGTCCTGTATGAACATGATATTTCATAGAAGATACGATAATTTATGTTCATTTTGTTAAAACATATGGCAGGTTTAACCTATAGGCATCATAATAATATTTCCAACCAGCTACCGTTTTCCTCATTATGAGTTTGTATGACCATCCTACGAAGGGCATGAATTGCACACATCCTAAATGGCCAAAAATTATAGTTGTGAATTCCTTATCGATTTCTATTCTGAGATATGGCCCAAAAGGAAAATAAAGAATATATATTATGTAGTTCAATATGTGGCATTTCAAATGGCATATGATATGCCTGGTTTCAACACTCGGTTGTTGAAAATGAGCCTTCACAAATTCAAGACTAGTTTTAGAGGCCAATTTGGTAACAATGGTTTAGGGTTTAAAAATTGTTGTTGATAGGATCCGAATCAGAAAATCAAAAGTTCCATTGTATAATGGACTCAAATAAATTTTCAACAATGCCTCATTTTCCTCATTCTGACATCATGTGAGCGATTTAGAGTTGTCACAAGTCTCTAAACTAGTTGAGGTAAGATGGTCTAACATGCTTGGGTGGCAGTGGTTTAGATCAATCAATGAAACCCTTAAGAATATCATCTCATGTTTTCATTCCCATGTCGTTAAATTACTCATCAATACCTTTCCATTGATACTTCATTTTCTTTGAATGAATATCGTATGGCGATGTGGCATCTTTTGCAACTTTATGCATTTTGTTGGCACTATTGACAAATCAGGGTTTAGAGGACCGTTCTTCCAATCGAAAATTGAGGATCTATTTGCCACAAGATCATATTTCAGATTTTTTTATTCTTGATGGTATTGTCGATAAATTTCAATAGTGTGCCTCACACTGCATTCCAACACCGTCTCATCCAACCTCATTCTTAGGTTCTGTCAATCACATGGGCATGCCACACAACCTTCCCATGAAAAATTGGAAAATGAAAGAAAAACAAAAAAATTAGAAAATATAAAACCCTCCCCCCCTCTCTCTTAGGTTCATTTGACAGGTTTTTTGGGAAGGGAAGGAAGCTCTAGTCCAACTACAAGGGTTGAAAGGTAGGTCATACGACCTCCATTAACACTGGTGAACAAGTACCCTCAAGCCATATCCTTTGTAAATATTCTAGATATCACTTTGATGGACCATGTACTTGAATAGTGATTCAAATTCATGTTAAAATTTCTTGTTTTGGTTATTATGCATTCAAATTATGAACAATTGTTTTGTGAGAATTTTTGTTGCTAGGATGAGTTATAAACATATGCCTAATTTTTGGTTATAGTGGATGTGTTGGTTTAGTTTTATTGTACCTAAGTGGTTTCTAGGGAGAATATGCAAAAGGGAGGGGATTTGAACCCTTCTTGGGTACTAGGCCTAAGCCCCACACCCTCTTAACAAATATTTGTTTGGTGACTGGTTTGTTGTTCCAGTATTGTAATTGCAAATTTGAGGGGGAGGGGAACCCTCGACCTCCCCCTTTCCCCCTTCTCTATTCTCAAAAAATTCAAAGAAACTCACAATTTGGGGGGGAAGGGGATCAAACTCGCGACCTCCCTTTGCCTTCCCATTATTTAAAACCCACTCATTTACAAAAAATTTCATCCACGCCCGCCCTGCCATCATCGGGCATGCAATAGTCCACATGGCCACTTATCATAGCAGTGCCCCCCCACTCCTCCTATATGAGGAAACCACATCTGCACCACCTCTGTGCAACACCTTTTGTCCATGTCCACCTACACCACAACCACTCGTCCAAGCCACCGCCGGGTTCTTTCTCTCTCTCTCTCTCTCTCTCTCTCTCTCTCTCTATATATATATATATATATATATATATATATATATATATATATATATGCACACACACACACACACACACACACACACACATAATCATTTTTGCCTCATGTAATGGTCACTAGACAAAATAATACGATAACTTATTCATCTGGAGGAAAATTTTCACCCGAAAATGGTCCATACGACTGTAGAGAAGTGTAGAATGAATATATAGCCACAATATTCACAAATTCATGTATCATTAGTACTCAAGGAAACCTTATAGGTAGCAGTGGGGGGGGGGGGTGGTAAAAATAGGTCTAAAATTTTCTTGAACAATGGGCATTTCCTTACTTTCAATGACTGATTCCACAATCCTCTTCCCTCCAAATAAGGCCAATATTTCCCCAAGCCATGGGTCTGCATTCTCGGTGAATCCAACAACCATTGATGGCTTTTCTAACACCATGAATTCATCAATTTTCAGCTAGAAACCCATGGATAGTAATCAAATATGCCATTGGGATGATGCAAATCCCAAGGTAAATGATGATGTGGCACACAAATTTTTCCTCTTCCTCAAATAATTTTTTCCAAAAGTTTATTTTACAAATGTTTTCCTTTGTGAATAAAATAATGTAATTAATTTCGAAATCAAATTTGATTTGATGTACCTTTTGAAAACAAGGAAAAAATAACTTTTGGGTTGATCCACTTGTCACTTTTCCAAAAGTGACAAGTTTTTTTGACCTAACATTATCCTCCTCTTCTCTTATAAATAAGAGGAACGCCTTTGTATCAAGGAGGACTTGTTGAATATTGTAAATAAACTATGTTTATTTATTAGAGGTTCTTGGTGATTGTGATTACTTGTTCTCTTTCAATTGTTGGCATTTGAATACTTGTTGGATGGGGGTTGAGGGGTAGTTGTAGATGCTAGTTATGTTAGTTATCTCCATGAGGGATTAGTTAGCTAGGTATTTCTTACTATTTCCTTGGGTTTGATTTACTTGTTTTTACTTCCTAACAACTCTTGTATATATTTTTAATGTGAATGTTTATGAATATTTAAGAAAGGAGCCAAGCACACCAGCTAGGAGGTCTAGGGGTCCCATAGGAAAACTCTCAAGTTCTCTTTTCTTAGTTTTTTATAGTTATCTTTCTGCCTATATATTTTTCTTCTCTTCTAAATTTTCATTTTCTACATGTGTTATTGTTGTTCTGAATAGGTAAATTGGCCATTTTGGTTTGTTTACCCTCTTGGGACAACCTTCTTTGTTGAATGTTATACTTGTGGTTTTAATTTATATTTCTTTTAATTTTATTTATGTTCATAAAATACATTAAAAAATATTCTCTAACTTACTAGGAATTTAACCGGTTACTTGTTATACTTCACCTAAGTAGTAGGGAACCAATTGAAGGCATGTTTGAGGAAAAGGAGCCAACAAGGATACACAAAAAAATAACGAACAACCATGTAAAAATATCTTTACACACTCCTGATTTCATTTTCTTTTGAGTTTACTTAGTTTCCATAATCTTTCACACACTTCAGTGTCAATAAAGCATTCATTTTTAAGAAAAAATATTTGTTTTTCAAGAATTTTTTGTTCATAGAGATCAATATTCTTTCCCTTATAATTATTATTTATTTAATTTTTCACTAATAATTTTCTATCCCTCTAACCAAGGAATTAGTTGAAATTTACTTTGAACATGGTATCTATGTGGCCCATAAAGAGATTCAACCCCATTCCTCTAGGATAAGTAGCGTATTCAACTTCTTTATTTTTATTCCATTCTATAAGTGTCACAACACTCAATTTGAAGGTTAAAGGCATATAACCCTATGACTAAGTGATGGTTGGGTTTCCCTACCATCATACCTACAATGGTTAGTGTCATATTTAGTAGGGAGGGTGAACTATGACCATTTTATTATCTATATTTCTACTTATTTCTCACTTTCAAGTTTCTTCCCCTAAAGGGGCCCACTCACAAAACACACACACACACACACACACACACATAAAACCCAAAAACATTAGAAAACAAAAGCAAAAGATAGATTTCAATTTCATTTTTTGTTGACCAAGAGACACACTTGTGAAAGCAAGATGTGATCTTTCCACGTGGATGGTTTGGTATTTTCATTTTTGCATTGTCAATTTCTAGGGTACTAAGAGTCAAATCCAGGGAATCCTCATAAAGGGCCCCTCAAAAATTTGTTCTTCCTTGTGTCAATTGAGTGAGCTTAGTTTTTTGAATTGGTCTCATTAGATAAATCTTATGGTTATAAAATTTGGATAGTTTAACTTGGGTTGGAATAATACACTAATTGGATAAACTTAATTAAACTCCCTTGGGGGATTCTTGAGCCTCTTGCTTTATGCAGACATCCTTCCATAGAGGTGGATTTAAGATCCCAAAAGTACTAATGAAAAGAATTTTATAAACCCTTCTTCTCTAAACTACATGGGGAACCCATTGTTTTGACTACGTGGTGTACACTCACTCACTCATTTTATACTAGGTGGAATAGTTGAAAAATAAAAGGTCTGAGCTTGATTGGGAGGACCTTCATAATGGATGATAGCCTTGCTTGTGATTAACCATTTTAAAATTAAAAAAATAACACTTGGTTAAGGTATCAAACCTTTCATCAGCTCACCCAAAATTCTTTTAAACCTTTATTTTTCATCCAATAAAATCCTTTTTCATAGTTATAACATCCTATTGAAGGGTTGGAATTGATTTTTTAGTCCCCAAATGTTATACTCAACCCTCCTTTAGCTTACCCGGGTCACTTTCCAAGCCATTCCAAGCAATTCTGGGCTTGTTTTCACATATTACAAGGTCCAAACAACTTGTTGTTCATAACTTCCAGCCATATTAAATGTCATGGTTGTAGATTTCCTAAGTCATTTTGACTGTTAATTCTAGTGTTTTAGCATAATCCATTCACTGAATAAGTGTTTTAGACCTTGGTTTACCTAGGAAGACAGTTTAGATAATTTTTCCAAGGTAATAAGTGAGTGGAAAACTTGTTGTTCACTTATATTAGTTCATTGGTCCAAAAATTGGTGAGTTGTTTTTCTCACCCCTTGACCAAAAACACCACCGCCATGCATTTTTTGCTCTCTTTTAGTTGAGGGAGGACAATAGCCAAGATAGGTGGTCCTAAGAGGGCTTACACACAAGTCCCCCACCTCTCATTCTTCCTCTTTCACCACCTTAGACATTAGGACCATTTGAGGTGCAGGTAGCCTCTTCATTGTGGAAAGCTACCAAAGAGGCTATAATTGGTTTGACCACAAGATAGGTGGGATCTGTCTCAGTGGATGGATTTTTCTTATAAAATGTATTTTCAGTATTGATCACTCCAATATGTAAGAGATTATCTTTCTCTCGAATCAAATAATCACAAAAATATTCAAGAGAGGGTGGTTTGTAAGTATCCCCTAGATCTTCTCTGGTGGAGTGAAAAGTAGATACAAAAACAAAATATGCACACTACTAAGGTTAGCAAGAATAACATATATACATTTGTCATATTTCATTTCAATTTTATAGTAATCAAATGAAAGTCTAAGTGTTTTGAATTTAGATAGATAATATTCAATGTAAGAGAAATCATTGGGATATAAATAAATTAATTGGTTTTCAAGTTGGTGGGATCAAGTCTCATTGTGTTTAACAAATATGACTTTTAGGTTTTCCCAAGCTTCATCTAGGTCATCAATTCCTTGAAGATAAAATTGTAAATCATTATAGATGGACATTCTGATTAATCACTGTGCTTCATCTTTTTTATTATTCCACTTGGATTTTTTTGTGGCATCAGTGAGGGTAGTTTCTTTTCCCAAGGTAATCCAATGATTTCCTTTACTTTGTAGTACTTGGAAATTTTTTACTCTTCGCCTCAAAGTGCATGCTTACCCCCCAAAAACCTTGTTTTTGCATGCAAAAAACTTCAACACAAATACAAACAAAAACAAATTAACTTTCGAAAGAAAAATTCCAAACTTTACAACAATGGGGTTAGATCTTAGTTAACCTTCCCCGAAAATGAAGATTTTCTCTCTATTTTTTTATTTGTCGAGATTGCATAAATTGCATAGCAAGAGCATACTTGGAAAGGAAAAAATTTCCACTCTATTTCTGGTTTGTTGAGATCACATAGAGCACATGAAAAAATGAATACATAGACTATAAAGGGTGCCAAACTAGGAACATAAACAAAAAAACTGAAATATTTACACAGTAATTTAAAAAAAGGTGTAATGAAACTTTAAACCTCTAGATTTGACAAAAAAATCTTTATTTTGGGAAAATAGAAACCTTTTTGGGTGAAACAAAAGCCATGTCCAACTAAAATTAGTTCTTTGGATGCAATATAATAGTTTTACCAATCCATAAATGCACAAAAATAACAGAACCCATAAACCTTTTGATGTATGTGGCATCATAAGTTTAGGATCTCGATCAACAATGGGAGTAGGTATTCATATAGGCTCTGATACAATGTTCAAAAAAATAGTGTATTTCCACACAGGATGAACACCTTAAGAAAACACTCACACAACTAGATCAAATATCAATACACTAGTGTATTACATGGTTAAAACCTTCAAAGAGGGAAACTGTCCATGACCCCTGCCAATGCGATCACTTGAGGCAATATATTAATGCAAAAGAAAAATATTTTACATAAGATTTTCTCACAATCAATCTTTAGAAAATGACCCTCCTTGCTATTTAAATAGAGATCATGGATCAATTAAGTGTTAAGCCACATATCAATACAATCATTAGTATCGAGGAGAATATGAACCGCCAAGTCACTTTATATCTAGAACATATCATGACCATCGGATTACACAACTACAAATGCATACTAAAGAAACACACTTTACCTTAAGACACAGTGAGACCAAGTTGATCTTAACTAACTCCTAAGTGTCTAAATATCTTAACAATATCATGAATTAGAATCATTAAAATAATCAACAAATCAACAACAATATCAATTTCACGACATTAATAAGAAATGAGAAACACCAAGGTTCTACTACTAATATTATAGAGTGGATACTCATCCATTCGAGCTGGCTCCATTTAGGCCAAAAATGACACATTAAAGGATATCATAACATCAAGCAAGGAAAAAGAGGGTAAGATATGAGTTGTAATCAAGGCAAGTTACTTTACTACAAATGGTTGCAAATTGCATATAATATCTTAAGAATTTACATACATTTACAAGGTTCACTATTTTATTGTAATCATGGTAAGAATAATGCAATACAAAGGTTGTCTATAGGGAATGTTGATATCTACGAATTTTAGTCATTTCAATGTATAATAGCTTGAGGAGGAGAGAGGGCTATTAGGTAATTGTCATCCACTACCATGCCAAACTCATAAAGAAATAAAATAGTGAACACATTCATCATGCACAAAATAAACACATGATGTATATATTCACTGTTTTATTTCTCTCTGATTTTAACATGTGGTATCAGAGCTAGGTAGGCCTAGAATCTCTAGAGAAAGTGGCCTAAGCATTTCCTGGATGGTGTATCAGAGTATGAGTTGACCTAGACTTTCTCACAAGAGTGATACGATGTTGGGAACATGGGAGACAAAAAATGAATAATGGTTCATGGGTATATGAAACATGGTAACATGGCACATGTAAATGCATTACACGGATTAATTTGAAGCATTGGAAAAATCACATTGAGGAACAAGTACTCATTTAAAGAGTGCTTGATTGAATTAATTGTATTTGGAGTAGGAGGGATGTTGGTAATGAAGTTGGTTGGTATTTCATAGTATCACGTTTTCTTGCATGCAATTGTAAATTATTATTTTTACAGGGTCGATTATTTATCACATGTAAAATGGGCATATGGTTGTAAGACCTATTTAGGCATGCATACCCTTGGTTTGAAAGTTCACTAGTGTAAATTCTAGACATAGACTTAGGTGATAGAGGGGGTCATGTTGTATTCTCAAAAACCCGGTAAATAAACATTGAGGGGGGATAGGTGAATATACCAAGTCAAGTAAAAAGGGGGGAATGTTGGGTTACTATTGACTTGGTCATAGATTATATAAGATAACTTTGATACGGTCAATGATGGGTTTATTTTTGGTGGTTTACGGGCACATGGTATTTTCCCATAGGATTATATGTGATGAAACCTATTTAAAGGATTGAATAACTCCATTGTAAAATGCCTCAAGAATCCTAGTGTTTGGTCGGATTGGATAAGGTCAATAAATATATATAGCTTGAATGTTTGTTTTTCCGATAAAGAGTTTCTAGGGTAAATATTGGCTTTATGTTCTTGTTGGTATTTCTACGTGTGTAGATTTTGTGTTGTCTTTAATATTTATTGACCTTATCTAAGACGAACAAATACCAATTCACTTGAGGCATTTTACAATGGATTTCTTCAAGACTTTAAATAAGCTTCATCACATATAATCGTATGGAAAAATACCATGGGTTACCCAATACCATGAGCTCATAAACCACCAATGGTAAACCCATCATTGACTGTATCAAGGTTATCTTATATGTTCTATGACCTAGTTAATATTAACCCAACATACAATGCATCAAGCTTAATCTTGCTATACCATAGTAAGAGTCTAATAATCTCATCTATCACACATTACTCATTAAATATATTAAAAAGGGTACCTATCCTACTTGCCAATGTATACATATGCATTTGGGAAACAAGCTAAGAAAACATCCACATATATAACATTATACTTATGCAATTATGTTGAATTTGAAATAATGATGAAATAGTATTAATGAAATCAAAAGGCTTCCATGAATTTACTTATCTATTAAATTGTTTTATAACATTGAAATACAATCTTCCATGCATTTAGTTTGCCTCAAAATTGAATGCTTCTCCAAGTATCAATAGATTATATGTCTAGTAGATGCACATTTATTTAAGAAGACTCTTGCTATTTACCACTTTATAACCAATTGTGCATTTATATCTATGAGTTTATTCTAGTTATGTGATTAATGGAATTATTGAAGCTACATGCATGAATTGCAAGAACACAAATGGTTTTATTTCACAATGACATATAATAACAATGCCTTACTCCTTTCATCCAAGAAATTAAAGGAACTAATTACATGTTTACACTTCAACCATTAAAATTTACAATTAATGCTCTTCCTTTTGTCTATATATCCAATCACATTTGCTCTTCCTTTTGTCTATATATTTTACAATGACATATAATAACAATGATTTCTATGAATGGCCTTATTCCTTTCATCCAAGAAATTAAAGGAACTAATTACATGTTTACACTTCAACCATTAGAATTTACAATTAATTCTCTTCCTTTTGTCTATATATCCAATCACA
>ML791627.1:397273-456379 GCA_009831015.1 Picea engelmannii | reverse complement strand
TTTCTATGAATGGCCTTATTCCTTTCATCCAAGAAATTAAAGGAACTAATTACATGTTTACACTTCAACCATTAGAATTTACAATTAATTCTCTTCCTTTTGTCTATATATCCAATCACATTATGCATATTTAAGACAAGAGCGATACAAGAATCACATGGTAAAAAATGGTTCTTTGAAATGGGAAAACACATGTTAACATTCATGACTGGGTTTAGAATTTGTCCTAGGCCCCTTCATCATCATGTAATATAGGGTTTAGATGTTATGGATAGACATCATGCCTATGCTTTCTTTTATGAGGACATTCAAGTGTACAATGTACTTATACATGTGTACGATTGGCTACACACATGAAGGTAATAATGTTTAAGGAAAATCGATTGCTATAATAATAATAATAATAATAAAATTTATTTCAACCATCATTTAGATATCAAGGGACTTTTAATTTAATCATACAATCTAGTTGTAAAGCAAATATTGAGCCTATAGTTCCCACATCTAATTATACATATATTCAGATTAGGGGTCTACATACCTAGGGGGTAATAATACCTAGATTTGCTATTGACACTATGTTATACTAAGCACTTGACCATCACTATGTGCATGGAGTACATCCACATCTTGTTATGTTATCTACACACTTTTCCACATGCTATATTATTCACAACAATGTAGGAGTATATATGCAATGTGAATGCACATATTTATACACATGTTTGATTGGACATACATATACATATATGTGTCCATAGGTAGTATGTATATGTACATGTATCTTTGGACATACATACATTTAATATGCATGTTTATTCCTATATATGCATATGTGTATTCACATACATATATACACTTATATATATAAGTACACACATTCATGTGTTGCAAGCATCGACATGCTATTGATAAAAAACATATTTACATATGTCACAAGAAGTATATGTATATCCAACTCAAATCACAACTTTTGTATAAAGCACTACAAGAAAATATTGCTATGACTATGGCATATTCAAGGAAATTTGAAAACAATTGCTATGTGCAGCTAGGGTGAAATACAAATGTTTGACATTAAAAAGATTACCTTCATCGAGGAAGGGAGAAAAAATGTTTGACATTAAAAAGATTACCTTCATCAAGGAAGGGAGAGGATCAATTGCACATTACATTTTACAAACATTAGACCTATCCTTAATTCTATGGATAATTGAAATAATATTGACACCAAACCATATAAGCAATCTTAAAAGGTAATGAATTGCTTACCATAAAAAAATACTTCTATTAAAGATAGAGCGAATGTATGTACCATAAATTGGCAATCCTATCCTTGTAAACATGTTGTGCATACAATTATGTAATCAATCGTTTTTAAAAGGGAATGGTATTTATCTATTACTATATTTTGTTAGATCAATCATCCTAGCAATGCATACATTGATGGGTGTATATGTGGACTTGAGTGTAGGTGGATGTCAATGTGTATTGGCATGTGTTCACATGTAGACACTCACATTTACAATCCTTCATTTACACTCACCTATATATGGGATGTGACATTTATATGATAAATAACTTCTACACATTCATACACCAAACGACAAAGGATAATTGCTGCAATCTACTTATCCATGCAATGAAACATACAAATCTTTGAATAATATAACAACAATAATAAGTATTGAATATAACTATCCTCCAATATCCATCCTATTTTTATTAATTAATAATAATGATATTCTAAAGATGAAGGTAGCAATGATATGAAATTAACTTTGTTTTAAGGAACATAATTGCCACGGAGCTATAGTCTACTCGGATTGTTTTCTGTGACTTGAGTTTTCCCAAGTCGTTTCGGTATTTGAAATCATGGATCACTACCTTGCCTCAACCTTAGTGACTTGGCGAACTTGCGCCTACTACAACTTCATGTATTCACCTAAGGTATGCCAATAACTTCACCTTAGGCTATAACAAGTTATATGCCCAACCAAGTCTAACAAACTTAGTTCATCCAACAAGCAACACTAGACATGCATCCAACCACAACCTCAAAACATCCCAACAATATAACACTTATCCAATATTACAACACTTATCCGATTAATAGTATGCAAAGAACAACAACATTCCTTGGATGCACTTAGGCAAGATGAGTGGTTACATGACCTAGAAATCAAATGATTGTTAGAAAAAGGTGATGGAATAATTGGTTTGAACATGCCTTTGTTGATGTATTTGATATAGAAGTACAGTGACCTTCAAAATTCCAAGCACTATCATGTACCAAGGTTGTTGAAACTTTGCCTTATTGTTTCGATCTATAGTCAAGGTCAACCCATACAGGTCAAATGATTCACTGGCTTCCTTGGCCAAAACGTTCGCTATCTCCAACTACTCACCCAAATATGGAACATCCTGCTTAACCAAACATGCATCTATCAATGTATCCACTATTGTTACTATGGATTCAACTATGACTTCAATCCTAGTGATTCTATGCTCCAATAGCTTCATTAAACCAATTTCTACCAAATAAATTCCAAGACCTCTTGAAGTCCCATCTCTAGGTCGCTCTTCAAGACCAACTCATCTAAGTTGTCTATAGCAAGGATGATTGAATCCTTGGTTGGTTATAGGAACCATGCTCAAGGATATTATTCGGCCAACAAATTCATGAATTCTCCTCATGGTAGGGATAATTCATGGCTCTTGGCTTGAAAATATGACCAAACATTCCAAGTGAGGCATGTGCAATTCCTTCACCCTCCTCAAGAATTATTTCCCAGGAACAAATTCAAAATCATCCATAGGAATAATGGTGAAACTTATGGTTCCACTCTAATATCCAAGATTCAAACGACTTCATTGGCTATGCCATTCACTGTTTCCACCCCCTAGTTTACTACTTCGAAGGAAGTCTGTGCCAACTCAAGTTGAAACCCAAGCTCCCTTGCAACATCTTCCTTCATGAAATTGTGGGTTTCCCCACCATCAACCATTACAACTACTAATATTCCATTCAATATTTTCAGAACATACAAAAGGATTGTAATGTCTTTATCTTGGATTGATGTGTATTTCTCCTTTAACACAACACCTAATACTTGCAAAACACCAATCGATGGTTTATCCACTTGCTCCACAATAGACAAATTATTTTTCATTGGATAATTATTTTCATAATGATCCTTTGCAGAAATACAACATGAAATATGATTACCTTTTTCCTTAGGTGTATATGCTTGCTTGGGCTTGTCCTCACTAGTCTTCCTAAACAAATTCACCTTCCCTTTGTATTTCTTCTTGTTCTTTCCATGTTGCTTCTCACCTTGATCATCCTCATTGTTCCTTGGACCACCTTTTTCCTTTTCCTTGTATTTCAATAGCTTATCTGTTCCAGTGATGGCTATTGCAAGGGTTTGCACATTATGGCATCGTAGGTCACTTTGCACCCAAGATTGAAGTTTGATCAAACAATGGAACAACTTGTCTTATTTCGACATGTCTTTGATCTCCAACATAAGGCCCAAAAAATCCTTGATGTATGCTTTAAAACTTCTTGTGTGACTAAGAGCCAACAATTGTTTTCATGTAATCCATGACTGATTCTTGTTGATCTTTAAGACTGCTCAAAGTCTTGAAGACAACATTACGAGGATATATCATACTGTAGTTTTATAGAGGTAGTTATCCTCTTTGATATATGTGGAATATTCTCCTTATGACCTTAGATACATGCAATGGGTGAGTGATAAACAAAAAAAAACCCCAACAAATCTTCCAATAAAACTCTCATTTAGCGGATTTACTTATTAAGAACATAATCTTATTCATGGAAGAAAAGGGACTAAACATAATTGAAAAATATTTTATCTACAAGGTTTTATCTCAACAAAGTTTTGTCTTCCTCTCCTCTTAAAATAATGTGAATCCAGAATCATCTATGACTTTGCAAGATGAAATGAAAATAAAATTGACAGGTCATCAAATAACTTTACAGGTCTTCTGTGTTAATGTCAAATCATTTTGTAAAGCATCATCTTCTCAAGAATCCATTGATACATCTACCACACAAATTCATAAAAACAACTTGACACTTGAATATTTCTTTGAGGGAGAAATTTATAATAATATCCAAAATATAACAAGTTTAACAATGTCTAAAACAAGAGGCCTGAAATAGCCTCAAAAAGATCTCAATAACAATTAGACTAATTTAATTAAACAATTTTTTTTACAAGTAGGTATTTTTCTCCTTTGGACCTAGAACATCACGAAAAATGACTAACTTAAAGAAAAAGTTGAACATAACCAAATCTTGATATTTACAAACATACATGAAAAAACTGATGGAAAGAATCAAGTAGAAATAAATATGAGGAAGAAATTAAGTAGGCTAATTAACAAAATCTTGGAAAGGAAAAACTTGCTTCTTGCAAACTTTCCACCAGAACCTTTGAATGCCTTTTACATCTTCTTTTATAATATTCTCTTCATCTTATTGAATCTTCTTTAGGGTTAGAGTTAGGGTTTTATTTTCCCATTTGTAATTGTGAACTAATATATCAATTCCATCAACCGGGACCCACTTTATAAGTTCATAAATTTATTTTAATAAACCATTTTCCAAAACTGATTAACTTCCAAGCTAGAAATAGTCATGGATGTATTTTAATTTTTAGGGAATGATAACTATCATTCTATCCTTGGAAACAAATTCCAAATTGTTCTTCATGTCTCCAAGTTTCCAACGAGCTATTGTTTTCTCAGTTTAGACATCAGGATCAAAAGTTATGGCCTCCAGAAGATAGACATTCAACAACCGTTGATTTATTCCTCACATGGATTCTTGACCCTTGATTTGAAAATTTGTTGTATTTATCCCACATGCATTGTGGAATAGTTCTCATATTGTGTTTACAAGCAAAATGGCATCCCATATTATTTGTGTGTCAAGTAGAGAGATCCATGGAACCCTTTGTATCTTGTGCAATGTGTAACTTTTGGTTGCCAATTCATTGTTGAGTCATCATGCCAAGTCACTGCCTAGTAATATATGTCCAACCAATATCATCCAAGTGTCACCCAGGGATAGGTCCACTTCATTTCCATGTGTCCCAATATGATAGGACCAATTCACTATCATGTGTCTCAATATTCCAAAGGAAGGGGGAGGGGAATAAAACTTAAGAATATAATGAATAATTTCATGAAATAATAATATCGGAAAATAGGATTACGTAGAATGTCAAGTGTAAAACTTAGTAAAACTCAATAAAAATGAATAAGTGTTGGGAATGATGTAGGGATGCGGTTTTCAGGTTGAAGTGATGTAGAAAATTGACTTACGAGCTCCCACATTCAAAATGTCAAAATAAAATAAGTGTAAAACTCAGTAAAACTAGCTAAGTCATGAACTTAGTAAAATTAGTTAAGTCATGAGGGTGCAATTTGAATGATGTAGGATTGCAGGTGCAAATTGAGGACTACGGAAATGTGGGTTGTGGGAGGTAAAGGGATGGGTGTATGGGGGTAGTCCGAGGACTGCGAAAAAGTGGGTTGTGGGAGGTAAATGGATGGGTGTAGGGGGGTAGTCTCCCAACATCCGTATTCATGAAAAATGACTTAGTAAAGGAGTATGGAGAGTAAAGAAAATGAAGGATTATAGAGAGTAATGAAAATGAATAATTATGGAGTATGGAGAGTAGTGAAAATGACTAAGTATGGAGAGTAGAGAGGAAGGAAAATGAAAAATGATTTAAAATGACTAAGTATGGAGAGTAGAGAGGAAGGAAAATGAAAAATGATTTAAAATGACTAAGTATGGAGAGTAGAGAGGAAGGAAAATGACTAAGTATGGAGAGTAGAGAGGAATAAAAATGATTAAGTATGAAGAGTAGAGAGGAAGGAAAATGACTAAGTATGGGGTAATAGTATAGAGATGAGTGAGTGTTGGGGGTATTGCAGAATGTGGGAGAAAATTGGCATATCTTGGGCATATGACCTTTTTTTTAGATTCTGTAAAATGTCGGACACAGATGACACAAAGGGATATTCAGTGACAAGATGGAGACTACAAATTTCTTTATTTTAGTATATTTTTCTTTTCTTTTATTTTTGTTCAAAAGAGAAACCATCCCTATTGGCCTTTCGTAAAGAAGAACTACAATAATGAAACTGATTTTGTATTATTAAAACTTGTTGGTTCTTCATGATCAATAGATGGAGGTTATTTGGAAATTTCAAAATATGAAAATCATGGTCTCCATTTAAAAGAGGAAAAAGTTCGAATATGCACCCCAATCACCTAGTTGGTGGGTGTTAGGAAAACACATCAACAATTCCCTAGCCCAGCTTGATCCTTCAAGGTAGTTTTCATCTCTGCTCAATTTTTAATATTCTTCGTAGTGCACCCAAAAACCAAATCCTTCGCTTAGTTCCTTCATGAAATATCTATGGTACCTTTCAAGAACATTGTCATAGTTTTCACCTTGGCTTCATTCAATATTTCATTCATCTTCTCCAAATACCGCCCAATGTCCCAATATAATTTACCGAGTAAATTAGCTTTGTGGGTACCATCATACAATTCTAGTTCTTTGATATTTATTTGCATAGGAAGATGAAATTTTCCCATTAGCAACAACTCATTTAAATATTTTTATGGTGTCCTCTTGATATTTGACCCATTCCACAGTAGAGTCCAAAAATTCCTCCACTTCCTTCAACTGGTCCACCATGTTGAGGCACATGCCCATAGCCAACATGTCTGTGGTATTTTGAAAATCATGCATAGTGGAATTGATAGTCTAGAACATGTGGATCATCTCTTCTTCAAAATATTTACCCTTCTCATTGTGATTTCAAAGGGAATTTTTCATCTTCTCGACAAGATTATTCAAGTTTGCAAGTTTGTTCCTCATCCTAGGCTTCTTTGGATCTTTCCCACTATCATTGTATTCCACATGCAAACCAACCATTGTCACTCCCTCAAGTTCCTGAAAACTCATCTAAAGACCTGATACCATGTTCCAAGTCCTTCACTTGTTCAATGGAGCACACCAAACTATCACAAATTCAAGTCTATGAACACAAAACTGTTATGATACAAACTGACATGAACCTGCAATATTCTTGGATCTTTTTCTATGAATTGAGTTTTCCTAAATCATTTTAGCGCCTACAATCATGAAACACTACCTTTCCTCATCCATAGTGTCTTGGCCAACCTGTGCATACTATATCCAAACTATGCCTCTTCACCTAAGGTTAGCCCATAACTTCACCTTAGGCTACAACAAGCTAGATGCCCAACCAAGTATAACACACTTAGTTCATCCAACAAGGAACACTAGTCATGTGTCTAATCATAGCCCCAAAACATCCCAATGATACAACACTCATCTAAGATTACAACACTTAGCCAATTAATAGTATGCAAGGAACAATAATATTCAATACATAAGGAAACTACAATACACAATGCATATGAATGGGAGACACCCAAGCTAGGTGCCTAATACCTTATTATATATATGAGAATGTTACATGATACAATGGGGGAGTGTGGCCAATTTCCCATGGCTCAATTATAGATGTACAATGAAGCTAAGGAAAAATTCCTTCTACTAAGACTCCCCAACAACCTTATACAGACCAACCCTTGAAGCATATGTAGGTCTACCTCCTACAGGTCCTATTTCCATCTCCTCGTTGTTGAACTATGATTGTCATTAGACCAAAACCCACAGGTTTAATCTCCTCTAGAATCACTATATTTAGGATCCACCACAAGGAGGTTAACCCATGTTGCAAAACTCGCGGGAAGCGTTGAACCCAATGTCCAATAATCTCCCCCCCAACGTGTGCTGAGAAAGTTTAAAAATCAAGACCTGTTGCTTTGATCCCATTTGTTGGACTGCAATTGTCATTAGACCAAAAACTACAGGATTAATTTCCACCACAATCACCAAAGTTAGGATCCACGAGAGGGTGTTAACCCATGTCACGAAACTCATGGGAAGCCCTGAACCCAATGTTCAACACTTGTCACTTAGCCAAAACAACTTGACCTAAGAATTCTAAACCTTGAACAAGAAAATTATAGAACACTTGAGTGACACTTGAAACTCTTACCTCTTTATTCTTCCTTAGCACTTTGAGGTGTCCACTTATTTATATGATCTCTCCTTGCTTTGTGAAGAATGTTTTGTCCCAAGGTGGACCCAAGTGTCAATGAGTCAACTTGCTCATCTTCGATGACTTGTCTACCAAGTCATTATTTCATGTCATTGCAAACTATGATGGGTCCATCGAGGTGATTCCAAGCCCATATCGATCTTTCTATCCACCCAGGTCATTCTATTTGCCTAGGTCACCCCATCCACCAGGGTGTCTTAAACCCATCAAGGTCGTCCTATCTACCTGATCATTTTTTCTGACTGCATGCAAGTGCAGCTAGTTTTTCCTAAGTGGGAAAACACATCCAATTTGTCTCAAGTCATTTGAAGTGAACTCCATCCAAATGACTCATTTGAGCCCACATGATTTTTCTCGATTTTCTTGAGTTCATTAATTGTGCCTAAGTGCACCCAAGGCATTTGGTGACTGTGCACCCTATGGATGCATGCCCAATGGAGTATGCTTGATGAGTGTGACCCGTGGTTTCGATCCAAAACAATGTTTTCCCAAAGGAATCTCAACCATCCATTACAACCACTAAGTGTGGATTGCCTAACTCCATCAATCCTTATAATTCTAGGCACCCAAATCATCAATCCTTCTAGGCCAACTTGTCCATCATCTTGAGTGCATGATGTGGATGAGTCTGCTTGCAACAACCTTCTTTACCTCTAGCCAAGTCATGTTCAACACCTTTGGTGCATCCGACTCGTCAATGTCTATGGTACACCATGTTTGTCTGCAGGTGCACCCGAATTTGTTTTCAGTCTTCCTTTCCAATGAGACAAGACACCCAACTATATAAAGTGTTCCTTGCCATGGGCCAAGGAATTTGACTATCCAAGGTATGATTTTCAAATGAGCCAAGGTAGTTGTCCGAGGTGCACCTTTCTAATAGGACAAGGCGTCTAAACATAATCGTCTTTTCAACATGTTCATTTGTGTCTGTCACTGACCACCAAGGTGATCATGCAATGAAGGTTCCTAACGCCACTCTAGGCGAGGGTCTTATAGAAACAAACTATGATTTTAACCTATAATTCATCAAAATTGGTAATATTAATCTCAAATTTACACCATGCATAAATGGAAACAACTTTTATGCAATTAAAACAACAACAACAACAACAACAAGATGACATGCATTGCTTGGGTTTTATTCCATTCTAGGTCTAGATGTGATGTCATCTATGGATGCCACAATTAGGGTCCTTTCCAAGGTTTTAGTGTTTTTCATATGATATCTCATGAATATCATAACATTTATATGTTGCTACATATAAATGTTACAATATAAAGCTATATATATGTTACAATGTTTGTGCTATATAAATGTCACAATGTGATGCTATGTGCATCTTAAAATGCAATTGTTATAAATGTAAATTCTTTGCAAATGCCAATCCATATAAAAATTCTATAGTTGCAAATGTTATGAAAATGAGATTGCATATAAAAATGCTACAATTGTGAATGTTATGCTTTAACATGTAATTGTTATAGTGATATTATTATTATAACAATACCATATAAAATGCAACACATATTGTTATAACCCAAAAGTTGTTCACCTAGACCAAATTAACCAGGTTTACTAAAATACACCACATATAGTATGAATTCCACTCATTTTACCCACTTCACATCATTTTACACCATTATGACCTAAGAAAACACATTTCCTTAGGTCATAAAACCCCCTTTTGACCATTTACTCTTGGAATTGTCAAAAAAAGAAAAATAAATAAAACAAAATAAAGTGGTTATGCAAAAAACATAAAATTAATGGTTAAATTTGATACGATCAAATAATCCCTTTTTTTTTATTATGACCATGTCAATGGGTTAACAAATCTTTTTCTTATAAAACCAATAGGTCACCTCCATTTCATCCATCACCCGTCTAGAGTAAGTAAATGCTGCCAAATTTGCCCCAAACTTCAATAGCCCTATTTTCTTGATAATATTTCTAGCAACAACCATAACTACTTACAACCACAAGGAGATGAGATCAACTACACACTTAGGAAGAAAAAATAACCCTCCCAAGGAGGAGGTCAAGGAGCTACTCTCTTCAAGGATTTTCTCCCTTGGTGCCTATGTAATACCCCTAGGCTGAACCCCAAATGTAAATGTAAATACAAATATACTTAGGTTGGTGAGCTGGGATGTAGAAAGGATAGTATATCTATAATGTAAACGTAAATGTATTAACATGAAAATATTAATGAAAAACACATCATTGTGGCACACCAACCATGTAAAAGAGTATGGGAGACTAAACTCCATTAGTTAGGGAAAGGGGGATACAAGTTAAGGATAAGGGGCTAAGATAGGGAGCTTAAGCCAAGAAGGAATATTATCTTAATATTCCTTAAAGTATAAAGTATGGATAATTATTTTATCCTAAGTTATAAGGATGGGGACAAGTGGGCCAAGGTAATTCTTAACATGACAAGTGTCAGGTTGGGAACATGAATACAAAGAGTTTGGACTTAGTGAATTTTCCATCATTCCATCATTCCTCCATTCTTTCACTCACATATTTTCAGTTTTCCTATGTAATTTCCTATTACTATCATTGTACCTGTACTGTACCCAAACCAATACCATACATGTACTTGTACCTGTACCTGGTTAGCTTAGGAGTTGGACTGAAGAAACGGGTTATCAAACATGTGGGATATTGAAGAGACAGGTTGTCAAGCTCGTGGGAAATTCCCTCCAGATGAGATAATAGATGGGAATTAATCTCTCGAAGGTTCCATACTGCAACTATAGGGATATGAGACTTCTTGTCTGGCCTGTTGTTGGAGCCTCAGAAAGGAAATGGGGCAGCTCGGGGACTGTTGATCAAAGAAGGGGCACATTTCCTGGGGTGGGATAGGCATGTGGGGAATGAGAGACTGTCAGTTCAAGTTGGCACCTGTGACAAAGTTTTTCTTGTTGTCTGAGATACATCATCCTGGTTAAGAATTCCTTTACCCGGGTGGTGTTTAGTCCTAGCTTGGGGGTGACCCATTGCTGAGAGTTTTTTAGAAGCGTGTTCTAAGGCTGGGAGGAATGTGGAAGGTATGTACATAGTTAGGGTATTTTTATCAAAGATAATTGTCAATTGTGTGTTAAATTATGTGTTGCATCATTATTTATGAGTTTTTTCTTATGGGTTTTTCCTGTGTGTGTTGCATGTGTATTTCCATTATTATTCTATATGAATCCGTGCATTTGCAGAGTTTCTGTATGTTTTAATTTTGTATATAGTTTGAAATTTTTTCATGGCATAGCCCAGTTCAATGTTGGGGATGATACAAATATGTTTTCTATAATATTACCCCCTACCCCCACTTGAGACTTCGGGCTTCGAGGATTTCTTCTCCTAGCAACACTAGGACTAAAATCTCTCGGAGTGTCGAATCGTTGAACCATGAGATCTATGGCTCATATTCCATGATGGGATATGAGTCATAGATCTCATGGTTCAGTGATTTGACAATCTCAGAGAATTTAGTATTGGTGTTGCTAGGAGGAGAAATCCTTGAAGCCTGGAGTCTCGAAACAGATCTCAGTCATAGATCCCATCGTGGAATATGAGCCGTAGATCTCAAGGTTCAATGATTCGATACTCTGGGAGATTTTAGTCCTTGTGTTTCTAGGAGGAGAAATACCTGAATCCTAGAGTCCTGAAACATATCTCAATTGTAGATCTCAAAGTGAAGCAGGGGCCGTTGATTGGTATCCCTTCGACGTTCGACTATTCGAGATTTTTCATAGGTAGTCGTTGGAAAGTGGCCAAAGCCCTGATGCTCTGGAGTAGATCCTAGTCATTGGTTTTGGGAGGAGTGTGATCTGTCGATTTCAATTCGACATTTGGCTATTCATGAGGTAGCATGTGTTGGACTTGAGAAAATTCCAAATCCTGGAGTCCCGGAGTCCTGAAGTTCCTCTCAACCATAGATCTTGGCAGGAAGCGTGGACCATCGATCCCTGAACTCTCCGGGAGTTCACCAGTCCGACGTTATGGAAATGTGGAGTGTGTTGCAGGTAAATCTTCTGAAGCCTGAAGTTTCGGAGCCCCAGAGTAATGAATTTCTAGATAGCGTCCATTCAGGAGTTTGCCAATTCAGTAGTCTGGGAGAATAGTGAGTTGGAGTCCCAGAATCTCATATTTGATCTCAGATGTAGATCTTGGTAGGAAGCATGAACCGTTGATCCCTGAACTCTCTGGGAGTTCGCCAGTTTGGCATTCAAAAAATGTGGAGTGTGTTGCAGGTAAATATTCTGAAGCTTGAAGTTATGGAGCGCTAGAGTAACGAATCTCCAGATAGCATCCATTCTGGAGTTCACCAGTTTGACAGTCTGGGAGAATAACGAGTTGGAGTCATGGAAACTCCTGAAGCCCAAAGTCCTGGAGTCCTAGATTTGATCTTAGCCGTAGCTATTGCTAGGAAGAGTGGAGCGTCGATCCCTGAAATCTCCAAGAGTTTTCTAGTTTGGCATTTGGAAAATGTGGAGTGTGTTGTGAGTAAATATTCTGAAGCTTGAAGTTCTGAAGCACCAGAGTAATGAATCTTTGGATAGCACCCATTCGGTATTTTTCTAGTTCAACAATCCGGGAGAATAACGAGTTGGAGTCGTGGAAACTCCTGAAGCTCGAAGTCCTAGAGTCTTGGATTTGATCTCAGCCATAGATCTTGGTAGGAAGTGTGGACCATCGATCCCTGAACTCTCCGAGAGTTCACCAGTTTAGCATTCAGGAAATGTGGGGTGTGTTGCGGGTAAATCTTTCGAAGCCCGAAGTTCTGGAGCGCGGGAGTAACAAAGCTTCAGATAACGTCCATTCGGGAGTTCTCCAGTTTGGTAGTCTGGTAGAATAGAAATTTGGAGTCATGGAAACTCTCGAATCCCAAAGTACCAGAGTCCTGGATTTGATCTCATCCATAGATCTTGGCAAGAAGCATGGATCGTCGATCTTAGAACTCTTCGATAGTTTTCCAGTTTGATGTTTGGGAAATTTGGAGTGTGTTGCAGGTAAATATTCTGAATCCCGAAGTTCTGGAGTGCCGAAGTAATGAATCTCTGGATAGCATCCATTCAGGAGTTTTCTAGTTCGACAGTTCAGGAGAATTGTTTGTTGGAGTCATGGAAACTCTTGAAGCCTAGAGTCCCAGAGCTAGGGAGAAGACCTACACCCGCCGATCAAAGTCACTTTATGACCAAATTCATTTGGTAACCACTCCGAGAGGTTGGGGTGTTGGAAAGGTGAATGTTCACGAAGCAACGAATTCCTGGAGCTCTAGATAATGCCTTTTAGTTGAGTGCTTGGTTCTAGCCCACGATCACGTGAGTTTTCCATTGAAGAAAAAGGGGCTAGCGCATGTGGTTTTGATTTTAGGTGAAAGGGGATTAAAGTAAAGTGTCTGCGGGTTTTGTTGGACCTTATTAAAGAAATAAAAAGGTCATGTGTACATTAAGAGATGATCCATCATGTATTCGAGAGCTAATTTGGCTCCCGAAGAAGATCACCTATACAAAGATTTCCCTCACATAAATGACACTTTTCAAATAACCATAACTTTCTACTCAAGACTCAGAATTGAGCATGGAAGTAAGCATTGGAAAGGTCTTGGAAAGTAGAATATAACTATTCACCTAGAATATTGATTTGGGAAGGCAATGTTTTTAGAAAATCAGAAGAAATAATTCTGATGCATTATTGAACCATAATTGCACATAATTTCATGAATTGGTTAAATCAATTAGCCTAACAAGTTTTGTTGGCTTCACATTTTTTAGAGTTAACAACAATTAGATCAGAACAGGATCATCACATAGTTAAAAATCATGGAAGATACACAAGGGGTTTACAACCAGGAAGATGAGATCATAGGGATGTATGTCAATATGGGTAATGAAGGTATAAAATCAAATGGACATGGAGAAGGAAAGGAAGAAAGCATGAAGTCTCTACCACTAAAATTTTGCAAAAGGAGGTCCAAAGTTATAAAGATGATAATGAGAGGTTTATGGAAGCCAAGGAGAAACAAGAGGGATTCAACATAAAGTTAATGCATATTTTGGACATAATAGAAAAGAATATGGATAAAGAGAATGACTCAAGCAAATCAGGAAGTCACAGGTATTCTCTCAATGAGAGGAGAAGAACAAGAAGTGTGGGAAGACATCACCATGACTCCCCAAGGAATTCTATTAATAGAGAACATAATATCTCAAGTCCATCCCATATCATGAAACATAAGAGGAGGTTTGGGGTGGATGAGCTACAAGGAGAAATGAACAAAATCAAGCCTCCTACATTTGATGGTGAGCAAAAGAAGGATGACGATGCAGAGACATGGTTTCTAGGTATGAGGAAGTATTTTCAATTGCATAATTACTCTTCACATGTAGAAGGAATAATTTCAATCTATCACATCAAGGGAAAGGCATCCATATGGTGGGACCAATTTGTGAAAGTGCAACACATTGATGAGGAAAATGTTACTAGGAGGGAATTCAAGAGGTATTATCAAAATAAATACTTGATTAAGATATACTATGCCAAGAAAATGAAGGATTTATTTGAACTCAATCTTGGGAGTATGACCATACATGAATATGAAAGAAGGTTTTTAGAACTGCTAAAGTATGTTTCTTTCATCAAGGAAGAGCTAGTTAAGATTCAAAGATATTTGAGTGGGCTGCCATCATTTATCAGTGACAAGATATAATATGATGATCCCAAAACATTGGAGGATACCATAAGGTGAGCTAACTTCCTTTATGATCAACATAAAGGAAGGCCAAGTTTTCAAAAGGCTTGGGAAGATACAAAGAAAAAAAAAATGGAACAGAGGAAAAAGGGGAATAAGCCATGATTCTTCAGAAATAATCCTCAGGGGCAGCCAACTTCTAGAGAACCCATAATGATTGAGACGGGGGGGAAAAGACCAAGGAAACCACCTATTCAATGTTGGGGTTGTGGGGGAGATCATATGTATAGATATTGTCCTCACATAGGTGAAAAAGTGAGGATTGTTCACAATGTAAAACAAGATGATACAGTGGTGGACATGGGCACAAATGTACCTAGGATCTATGCAGCCCTGGAAAATAAACAATATCAGTTTCATTCACATATGATTGAAGTGGAAGGTAAGATCAAAACCCAAACCATTGCTATTTTACTTGATTCAGGAGCTAGTCATAGTTATATAGATCCTAAGATGGTGGAAAGATTGCATTTTCCAAGAAGCAAGCTTGGAAAATCTTGGTTGGTGCAGCTGGCTACCAGATCTAGAAGAAAAAATAATGAGATGGTTATGGCATGTCCAATGGACATGAATGGATTGAGCACCGGGGAAAATTTGAACATCATACCTTGAGGTTCCTATGACTGTCTAATTGGTATGGATTGGTTGGACCAACACCATGCTATCCTAGAGTGTTATAATAAGGAATTTCCTTGCTTGTATGAGGAAGGGAACCTAAGGACAATACAGGGAATTCCCATAGTAGTAATCGTCAAAGAAATTTTATCATTGTAGATAAAGAAAAGTTATAGAAAAGGGTGTCAAATAATTGTAGCACATATGGACGAGACACCTAAAGATAAGGTGTCAAATATTGAAGAGTATGCAGTCCTAAAAGAGTTTGAAGATGCACTTAAATAAATACCAGGATTACCCCCCTAAAAGAGACATTGATTTCTCCATCAATCTGATGCCTAGAGTAGCTCAGTATTCAAGACCCCTTACAAGATGAGTACACCATAATTTAAGGAATTTCAAATACAACTTGAAGATATTATGAAGAAGGGATATATACACCCAAGTGTGTCACCTTGGGGTGCCCCAGTATTATTTGTGAAGAAAAAGGATGGATAATTGAGACTATGCATTGATTTCAGGAAATTGAACAAGGTAAATGTGAAGAATAAGTATCCTTTTCCAATGATCGATGACCTCTTTGATCAGTTGAAAGATGTAAAAATATCCTCCAAGATTGATCTCAGGTCAGGTTATCATCAAGTAAGAATTAAAGAAGAATACATCAACAAGATTTCTTTCAGAACAAGGTATGGGTGTTATCGGGCTAATTGTTAAGTGCGGACACAAATCAATCCCCCTAGATTCACTACGAAACTAGAACAAAACAAGACAGTACACTACTCTTTCCTTAGCTTTCAATTATCAAATGAGAAATGGATCTAGAACATACCTTTTAAATATTGAAGATCCAACTTCGTCAATGCAATCCAAGCTTCGTCATGAGGTTTATGAGAAATATATGCAAATAAGCACAAGCCAACAAAGACAAGAATAACAGAGTCTATTTGATATGAAACTATGTACGTGATCAATGAATCATGCAATATGGACAAATAACATTCATATAGGAAATAAAAGTATATATGTATTAAAGAATGTGGAAGAAAGATACAACCAGATGCCTTGATGTTGTTAGGTTCCTTCCAATAGTTCCTTTCTTCCCACACACTTCTTTCTCCAAGGATTCTGAGACCATGGATCTGATAGCTACTCACAATGTATCTTGACAAAGCAAAGCTCAAAGCCACTATAACCAAGCTAACAATCTCAAGCCAAAACAACTAAATTTATCCATGAGAGTTCCTCTCCTTTTATAAGATGAAGAGGATAAGACGAGGAGGTTAGGATGATCCCACTAAATCATGAAAAAGAGTAAGATCCAAATTGTTCGGAGGCCACCTCAGCATAGAATCTTATCCTTCTAGAAGCATTGAGAAGATGCCCATTTTTCCCACGTATGAAGGCCGCCACACCCTAACTATAACATAGCTTGCGGAAAATCTGCAGTCTAGCTATAGTGCAGCTTGCGAAAATCAAGCATTTCTGCACCTTGTGTGAGGGAAATCACCATTAATGTCAATGACTCCCAAATACTCTAGTATAATCCAACGAATGTGAATAAATGAGTTGAAGTCGAACACTCGACAGAATCTCTCGATCAAGGGTCAATAATGAAAACCCATTATCGAAAGCGAAGAAACCTACCATTGAGTTATGTAAGTTCCAAGGTACCAATTAGTTTCTAAGTCTAATTCTAGATTATGAGTTGAAGTCGACATGAAAAGACTCATCACAGGAAGGCCTGAATGTATCCTCCATCAATGACATGAAACAGGTAGCAAGATTTGAAGTAGATCAAAGTAAAAAGTGATTTAGGACTGACTCGGGGATGGCCGACGCAATAGAAGGCTTAAGGACTGTAGAAATGGTTGATGCAATAGAAGGATTTTTGGGTTGAACATCTCTTTGAACATATTGACGACATGACAACTGTCTTGGAAACAATGACTCAACAATAGGTATTACAAACCAATTTGTAATCTTATAAAGGAGTATGATCAAGAGACAAGAATATTTTCCAACCTAGACATAAAGCGAGTGAAAGGGTGCCATGTTCAAAAGTGACTCTTCCATAGAATACAGGTTTAGGTACATTTATTTCCCAATTTCCCCCCCACCATTTCTGGTGAGTACCCCTTTATTTTTACACAAGCTTGAGGAGGATAGCATATGCTTGAACTATAAGCTTGTCCTTTGGATGAGTCCCTTGGAGTGTTTAATGAACCCTAAGAAGGAGTGGCTTGGTCCCATATGGGCCTTTCGATGTTTGTTTTACAAGTCCAAAGAGAGAAAACTCAGGGGTTTTTCATGTTTAGAGGGTCTGAAAAACACTTAAAGAGAATTCTCTCAGTTCCTTTTTTGTAAGTTAGTCTGAAGAGACCGAAAAAGAGATAAAATATCGCTCAACAGATGCACTTTCTAATACTTTAATGAGCGTGAAAAGAACAAGATCACTCGGCAATATTTTCATGTTTAGAGAGTTTAAAAAGAGCTTAAAGGGAACCCCAAGGGGTTCCTTTTTTGTATAACCTTTACGAGTCCGAAAAAGTGATAACATTTTTTTTTTTTTTTTTTTTTTTATACTAGGGGAATTGGTAACAACGGCAGTATTGTACTCGCATGACATGGGGTCGAATCCTACTGGCTGCCTTATAACCCCTAGGGAGAAACGCACAACCCGCAAGCACGCCCTCCGAGTAAATCGGGGTGAGAATCGACCTTGAGACCTCATTTTACATAGTTCCTTCCATTTACATGGCACTTGCCAATCGGTCTACACCCCTGCGGGCGAAAAAGTGATAACATTTTACTCGGTTACATTCTTAGGTATTTACGAGCATGAGAAAGAACAAAGATTGAGCTTGGGATTGTTTTCATTTTTACGCAAGCTTTAAAACAAAACAAAATTATGCTTGGGATAGATTTTATTTTTACACAAGCTTAAAACTAGCCAAAACTATGCTTGGATCTGGTTTCATTTTTACACAAGCTTTAACTAGAGGAAACTATGCTTGAGGTAGGTGGTTTCATTTTTACACAAGCTTGAACCATAGAAAACTATGCTTGGACTTCCCAATGCATAACACATGGATGGTTGGTACTTATCCCCCAGCTTAAGAAACTGGCGGTTTTGACTTCAGCATGAATTCCAGAGGCTGAAAGCATTTCCCCCAAGCTTCGATTCATCCAACGGAATAGGAGGATGAAAAGAAGCTTCCAATACTATACGTAACAAAGTACTTGACTCAATTGAAGAGGGGGAAGTTGTTTCAATTTTTAACGAGCTTGACACAGGATAAGAACTATGCTCGTGAATCCAGGTTCAATCCCCAGACCTTTGTTTCATTGTTTAAGGATCTTGACACAGAAACATGAACTATGCTCGTAACCTCCATTTCATTTTTTAACAAGGTTTCCATAGAGACGCAAAAACTATCCTCACAACTGGTTTCATTTTTTAATGAGCTTGAAAGAAGAAGACCATGCTCAAAGCTGGTTTCATTTTTTAACGAGATTGAAATTAGAAAATCATGCTCAAAGATGGTTTCATTTTTTAATGAGCTTGAAATCAGAAAACCATGCTCAAAGATGGTTTCATTTTTTAATGAGCTTGAAATCAGAAAATCATGCTCAAAGCTGGTTTCATTTTTTAATGAGCTTGAAATTAGAAAACCATGCTCAAAGTTGGTTTCATTTTTTAACGAGCTTGAAATCAGAAGAGCATGCTCAAAGATGGTTTCATTTTTTAATGAGCTTGAAATCAGAAAACCATGCTCAAAGCTCTCTTCTTGATCACGTCTTCCAAGAGGACAGTGCTCTGGAAGGACACCATGTCAAGGGACAAAACTCGATCATGGCCTCCAAGAGATCTTTACTTGATGGAAGAAACACACTCTGGAAGGACACCATGTCGAGGGTCACGACATGAGTAAAGAGATAAGGTTCTAATAGCCCCACTGAAGAGATCACCATGTCAACTACCATATCTAAGTCATCAGAAGTTGAGCTTACAATGAGAGGATCATCTGCATCGACAACTGAAGGCATGGGAGCCAATGCCACAATGGTGCCAATTGGGTTATCAAATGAACCAGTTGTCTTCATGTGTTTAATGAATGATATTTTCAGAGAATACTTAGATAAGTTTGCCATTGTATTTTTAGATGAAATTCTAATATATTCTAAGTCGGAGGAAAAGCATGAAAAAAACTTGAGGATAGTATTACAGGTATTAAGGGAGCATTAGTTGTATTCCAAATTGAGCAAGTGCTCATTTTATTAGAAGCAAATTCATTATTTGGGACATATCATTTTAGAGGAAGGGATAACAGTGGAACTTGAAAATATTGAGGGCATTAGAGGATGGCCAACACCAAAGAATGTGACAGAGGTCAGATCATTCATGGGCCTTGTAAGATATGATAGGGTATTTATTGAAGGATTATCAAATATTTCACACCCAATCACTTCCTTGCAAAAGAAGGGTGTGGAGTTTCAGTAAACATTGGATTTTGAAAATATTTTCCAACACTTGAAGAATTTATTAACAAGTGCTCCAATACTAAGGATTGTCGATCCAAATGAAGACTTCATTGTATGCATTGATGCATGTAAACAAGGGATTGGTGGAGTCCTTAGTCAAAATGATTATGTTGTATGCTATGAATCAAGGAAGTTGAAGGAACATGAAAGGCACTATGCTACTCATTATTTGGAGTTGGCATCCATAGTGCATGCCTTGAAGATGTGGAGGCACTACCTAATGAAGAAAAGGTTCGAGTTGAGGACATACCATATTGGTCTGAAATATTTTATTGGACAACCAACTCTAAATGTCAGGCAAAGCAGGTGGTTAGAATTTCTCAGTTAATATGACTTTGATATAAATCATATCAAAGGGAAAGAGAACAAGGTGGTTGATGCACATAGCATAAGGGTATATGAGTTGCATGCGACAACCAATATCATGTACAAATCAGATTTGAAAGATAGAATCTTAGAGGCTACAAAATCAGATTTGTAATACATGGAAATAATAACAAAATTACTTACAAGGTATTTTGCAGCAAAAAATTAAAGACTATAAGCTAGAAAATGATGAAATTCTCATGTACATGGGCATA
This sequence comes from Picea engelmannii, assembly GCA_009831015.1. Lineage (NCBI taxonomy): Eukaryota > Viridiplantae > Streptophyta > Pinopsida > Pinales > Pinaceae > Picea > Picea engelmannii. The sequence continues at coordinate 435,678 of ML791627.1, read as the reverse complement.
AATTATGTACCAAATTCCCAGGAATTGAAAAATCTGATATTGAGAGAAATGCATAATGTACCTTACACTGAGAACTTAGGTTATTATAAAACTATTGTAGTTTTCAAGAACCAATATTATTGGCTAGGAATGAAGAAAGAAGTTGTTGATTTTATTGCCAAATGTTTGGAGTGTCAAAAGGTCAAGGATGAGAATAGACACCCAGTTAGTTTTCTACAGCCATTACCCATTCCTGAGTGGAAATGAGAAGTTGTAACAATGTATTTCATTGCCAAACTTCCCAGAACAAACAAGAAGCATGATTCTATCATGGTAGTGATGGATAAGCTTACTAAAGCTTCCCATTTTATTCTAGTAAAGCTCACTCACAATGTAGCCAACATTACTGATATTTATATGAGAGAAATTGCTCGACTACATGGTATACCAAAGACAATTGTGTATGACAGAGATCCAAAATTTACATCAAATTTTTGGAAAGGATTATTGTTATCGGGCTAATTGTTAAGTGCAGACACAAATCAATCCCCCTAGCTTCACTACGAAACTAGAACAAAACAAGATAGTAGACTTCTCTTTCCTTAGCTTTCAATTATCAAATGAGAAATGGATCTAGAACATGCCTTTTAAATATTGAATATCCGACTTCATCAATGCAATCCAAGCTTCATCGCGAGGTTTATGAGAAATATTTGCAAATAAGCACAAGCCAATGAAGACAAGAATAACAAAGTATATTTGATATGAAACTATGTATATGATCAAGGAATCATACAATATGGACAAATAACATTCATATAGAAAGAAAAGTATATTTATATTAAAGAATGTGGAATAAATATACAACCATATGCCTTGATGTTGTCAGGTTCCTTCCAACATTTCCTTTCTTCCCACACACTTCTTGCTTCAAGGATTCCGAGACCATGGATCTGATAGCTACTCACAATATATCTTGACAAAGAAAAGCTCAAAGCCACTCTAACCAAGCTAATAATCTCAACCCAAAACAACTAACTTTCTCCATGAGAGTTCCTCTCCTTTTATATGCTGAAGAGGATAAGGTGAGGAGGTTAGGATGATCCCAGTAAATCATGAAAGCGAGTAAGATCCAAACCGTTCGGAGGCCACCTCACTATAGAATCTTCTCCTTCTAGAAGCATTGAGAATATGCCCATTTTTCCCATGTATGAAGGCCGCCACACCCTAACTATAGCGCAGCCTGCAGAAACTCTGCAGTCTAGCTATAGTGCAGCCTGCGAAAATCAGGCATTTCCGCACCCTATGTATAGAGCAGCCTGCAGAAATCCTCCTTAATAGGGTTTTTATAAAGGAAAATAAAACTTCTTCTCTCAGTAAAAGTTCTTCTTCCTTCTTTCTTCAGGAATTCAGTCCACTGATCCCTCTGAAGGCAACATATAGGTTTACATCATTAACAGTCATAAGGGTGACAAAAATAATGTGTAACAATTATTTAAGGGATTTGGAACAAATTTGAATTTTAGCACAACTTATCATCCAGAATCAGATGGACAAAGAGAGAGGGTGAATCAAGTGATTGAGCATATGCTGAGGATGTATGTGATGGAAAAACCATCAAAATGGGAAGACTACCTACACTTAGTAGAGTTTGCTTATAACAATGGGTATCAAGCATCTCTAAAGATGATCCCATTTGAGGTAATTTATGGAAGAAGGTGCAACACATCGATAAGTTGGAAAAACCCAGCAGATAGAGTAGTGGTTGGGCCAGAATTACTTAGGGAAATGGAAGAACAAATGTTCAAAATAAAACATAATTTAAAGGCTTCTCAAGACATGCAGAAAAACTATGCTGATAAGGGCATAACTCACAGGAAATTTAAAGTGAGTGACCATGTATTCTTGAAAGTAAAGGCCAACAAAAGTTCCCTGAATTTGGGAAATTGTTGAAAGTTGGAAGCTCATTATTCTGGGCCATTTGAAATCCTAGAAAGGATTGGGCATGTAGAATACATTCTTTCCTTTCCTGCATCAATGTCTAATCATAATGTATTCCATGTATCATTACTCAAAAAGTATATACCCGATGATAATCATGTCATTGATTGGAATGTGATTTAGGTGGAGCAAGAAGGAGCCTTTCAAGTGCATCTGATGTACATACTGGACCGGAAGATCAAGTAGCTCTAGAATTGAGCCATAGAGCTAGTAAAGGTCCAATGTACCTGGTACGATCTTGAAGATGCAACTTGGGAGCACGAGGATGCTATGCAGGCAGAATACCCACATCTTTTTCAGGGTTTTTGAAATTTTGGTTGTAAATGTGTATATATTACACTGAGGATGGTGCATAAATAAGGGGGAGGGGAATGTAATACCCCTAGGCCGAACCCCAACTGTAAATGTAAATACAAATATACTTAGGTTGGTGAGCCGAGATGCAAAAAGGATAATATATCTGTAATGTAAACGTATATGTATTCACATGCAAATATTAATGACAAACATATCACTATGGCAGACCAACCATGTAAAAGAGTATGGGGTACTAAACCCCACTGGTTAGGGAAAGGGGGATAAAATTTAAGGATAAGGGGTTAAGGTAGGGAGTTTAATCCAAAAAGGAATATTATATTAATATTCCTTAAAGTATAAAGTATGGATAATTATTTTATCCTAAGTTCTAAGGATGCGGACAAGTGGGCCAAGGTAATTATAAACATGAAAAGTGTTAGGTTGGGAACATGCATACAAAGAGTTTGGAATTAGTTCTTTTTCCATCATTCCATCATTCCTCCATTCTTTCACTCACGAATTTTCAACTATCCTCTGTAATTTCCTGTTACTATCATTGTACTTGTATTATATCCGAACCAATACCATACATGTACTTGTACCTATATTTGTAATAGTACTTGTAATTGTACTTGGTTAGCTTAGGATATGGACTAAAGAAATGGGTTGTCAGGCTTGTGTGATATTGAAGAGACGTGTTTCCAGGATCGTGGGAAATTCCCTCTAGGTGAGAGAATTGTTGTAAATTGATCTCCCGAAGGTGCCAGACTGTAGCTATAGGGCTCTGAGACTTCTTGTCTGACATGTTGCTGAAGCCTCGGAAAGGAAGTGGGGCAGCCAAGGGACTGTTGAGAAGATAAGGGGCACATTTCCTGGGGTGGGACATGCATGTGGGTAATGATAGACTATAGGTTGTCATTTCGAGTTGGAACCTATGGCATGTTTCATGTTGTCTGAGATACATCAGCCTAGTTAAGAATTCCTTTACCCAGGTGGAGTTTAGTCCCAGCTTGGTCTAAGGATGGGAGGAACATGGAAGGTCTGCACATAGTTGGGGTCTTTTTATCAGAGATAAGTGACAATTGTGTGTTAAATTATGTGTTGCATCATTGTTTATGCGTTTATTCTTTTGGGTTTTTCCTGTGTGTGTTGCATGTGTATTTTTATTATTATTCTGTATGAATCTGTGCATTTGCAAAGTTTTTGTATATTTTAATTTTGTCTACAATTCAAAAAAAAATCGTGGCATAGCCCAGTTCAATGTTTGGGATGATACAACATGTAATTTTAGCCTCCATTGGATAATAGCGCATTATTCATATTATTTCATATATATTTATTCCATTGTTACAGCTACAATTTCTTTAGGGTTTTAAGATTTTTATGGTGGGAGTAGTTATTAAGATTGCTCAAAGAATCCATACTAGTCATTTTGACTACTCAAAATGACTACTATGGACTATCCATACAATTTATTTCTTTCTTTCTTTTATGGTGTAAAATAGGGTTTGTAGAATATGGAACTACTTTCAAAAGTGTAGTTTTATGATTTTTACTTTCATTTGTCTGTTATCTAGAATAAACACTAGATCTAGAGATTTTGCTAACCCTTGTTGCAGATTTCTAACAACAGATTGATGAATTCACTGGTATTTAGCCAACCAAATTCATCCAATATTTGTATGGTGTCATCATATAATAAGCTTTCATTTTCATCTTCATATCCCTGTACTGAGCCCTCATCTCCTACATCTTTAACACCACCAATAGGGGGAAATCCTCCTCAAAGATATTTCTTTTCCCAAACCCATTTATTGTTTCCTCATTTGAGAATAGTTAGTACACTAGATATGGCTACATTGAATTTTCCCAATCTTACTTTAGAGATCTTTGTATGCTACTTGGATCCTCCTACCCCACCTCCCTTCTTTGAACTAATTAAATGTCTTTCCTTGACACTTGTTTATATAATGGGAACTACCCATGTACCTCCTAGGGAACCTACATAGGCCCAGTCTACTCCTCCCATAACTAGGAAAGGAATCACAAAAGAGGGAAAAGGAAAGAAGAAAGGGGGCACTGATAATCCTGGACAAGCCATGGCCATCCCAAACCCTGAACCTAGAGCCATACCCCCATGTTATTTATGCGATTTCACTAGACACACCACCAATAATTGTCCTAGGATACTTAAACTCAAATAACTTCTTAAAGCTAATGATTTAGAACCAAGTCATTCCACACCTGTTATGCAATTTACTCTTCTCGAATCATCATCCAAGTGTATTAAGTATTTGCATATGAATCGTCCATGTGATTTGTGAAATATGTATGGCCATTGTTCTCATCATTGTCCTAAAATACCCCAATTGCATGATTCCTCGAGGTCCTTCATCAGTTGGATTCCTCCTACCAGGAACACCAAACCCCTGTAGTAGAGGACATCTCCTTCAAGTGATAATTTTTTTTCAAACCAATAGTAAACTAATCGCTAGAATTGTCCCCCATAATGTGAAAATTAATGATAATTCCATGCAAATCATGTACCTTTCAAATTCCATGGGATTGAAACTATCAGAAAATGCTACATTTTATACTGATGTACATCAAATCATCCCTTGTATGCCCTATGTCTCTTTGATCTCAACATCGATGGATCCTTCATCCACCAGTCTTCAATCTACCTTTGTAGATGTCACATATATGAACCATACTTCTCTTTCCCATGGTGTTGATACCGGGTTCACTACCCCATCTCCCACCACCTCATTTGGTAGTGTTGGTTCTCACATCCTCATATTTCATTCTGATGAAGACATCTTAGAGCCCCTTACCAAGCTAGATTACCATTGCAAAAATATGCATCATCATTCCTACTTTTTACTACAATATTCTAGTCCCTCCAACCAATATGTTGCTGAATCGAAATATTTTCTTGATGAGATTTTTTTCACCATATCCAAAGATGTTCCTCGGCATGGTGAAACTTTAACCTATTTTCAAACCTAGAATTTGAGTCCCTCTAAGTCATATGTAATATCAAATAGATTGGAAACCCACCTTTGTCTTTCCAAAACTACATCCATAATGCATATGTGTAGGTCCTTCATTTGGGATATGCTTCTTGCATGCTACATATACACACATTATGGGGCATCATGCCTACCTACCCATACCTGATCTCATGCTTGGGGGCATGATGGATCCTCTGGCCAATTTCAGATTTAATCACTATCCACTCTATTCCTATGCCCCATTGGCCTAGGTTGGGCATACTCTCATCTTGTTCATTGGGAAGTCTGTCCCACTGGCCTCATCAGTGCAATGTTTTCACATTACATACATTTGATGATCAATACCATATACTGCAACATTCTACTCTATTCAATAAAAAAATAGATTGGTGACACCACACTTACCATCAAATCCACATGATCGACCTCGTAGGATGGGTAGCTCTAGCCCCTCCCCCTTGGTAGTTCATCACCTCAAAATTTATTTCTTTAATACTTCAACCATAAGCCATTTTTCCAAGAAGCATTAAAGTAGGCATATTTTTAATCTAAATTCCCACACACTTGTCTCGATTACTTAATCACCTTTATGATATGGTATTTTTTGAATTATGAATAGGAATTCACCATGGATAACCTCTTATATTCATGGATATGGGTTTCCCTTGGAATTTAACATAGTTCAATTCCTTTCAATTCATTGCATTTGACTTTCATTCTTTGGAAAATTCCTATAGGAACCCCCTCACTTGGATCAATGGACCTACCCCTCCATTTTTTTCATTTTCCATCTACTCGATGAGAGAGATTTCCTTTCATGGGCTCCCTAGAATAATGATCCCTATTTCATTTTGGTTCCCATGCCACTTAACCCACCTAAGGATTGGGATTCTGGCTAGTCTCCATCCTAGAGTTGGAGTTGCATGCATTTATTATTGGTATTTTTTGGATTATCATGCATCACAAGCCCTCTGCTTCATCCATATAGTGAAAATTATTCATTTTTATGTCACCATTCACTGACACCTAAGGAGATTTCCGTTAATGCCCCTACCCTTGATTACTTCCATTTGCAGTTTTCACCTTGCACATTACTAGAATATGATTTTTTGGGGGGGGGAATTTATATCCTCATTACCCCTTTGTGTCCTCATTTGGTTTCCCACATGGGATTATGATTACATACCATGTCTTTAGATATAATGGTTGGATTTGTTGCATCCTCCTAATACCCCTTTTGAAATGTCAGGAGAACCATTTACCATTTTTGTAATGAATATATTACCTTATCCTTTTGTGATCTAGGTGGATATCAGTGGCCACCTACCTTTTCCAACTCGCTCAAGACAATTTTCTCGCAATTTTGGCAATTTACTATTTTTAGCAGTTTTTAACTTCAGGGGCCATTTTGAGGGCCCAAATGAAGTTTTTTCGAGATCGAGATTCTCAATTATAGACAAGATCTCTGATTGAGGCCCCAAAATGAATCTCCTTGATGATACCTTTCCAACGAGCTATTGTGTGCCCCAAACGGAGACCGTATGCCAAAGTTACGCCCCTGGGAAGTTGATACACCAAACTACCCAAAACGGGGTCGACAAAACTGTTGGCTTTTCATCTTTCGGGGTTAGGGTTTTGGATTTTATTTATGATAAAATGGCCTTTGGAGACTCATTGTAAAACCATCTTCTCATGGATGCGAGTAGCCGTCACATCTCTTCTCAGAGATAAGATGCCACCATTCTAGCGAGTCTTTCACTCTGTACTTTACAGTCTTTGTACATTTTCACTCATTAATAGAAAATTGTGTATTACTGTATAACTTTGTTTATGGTTGCATCTATGATACATTTCTGTTATAATATTGGATATCCGAGTTATCTCTGTACATTTTGTTGAGGAAAAGATATGAATTGATTTTACTCAAGCATTTTCAGACTTCACTTGGCTAAAGCAAAGTGGACGGGAATATCACCCTATGTTTATATAAAAAAAAAATAACATCCTAACTCACAAGTATTAATTACGAGTGCTTAGGCTAGTCTTTTATCAACAAAAATCTTGCTGGAAAATTATTTTTTATGTAATTTTCTGAATATGTCAGTTGTTGAAATAAATGTAAGAATAGAAGTAAAGACACCAAGATGATAATCAAGACAGTTGAGACATAAAACAATCCCTTATTTCATTCCAATTCATCAAAGAGTAATTTCTTTACAAAATCTCATACAAAAATCTTGGACCAAAGTCAAACTTAGAAATCCATGATGGAACATACAAAAGGACCTCTCACAGAAAACCAAAACTGAACTGTAAAAGATGGATCCAATTGCCATAGATTGCTGCCCACTCGACTCTGCACAATAGCCTTTATCAGTCATGAAAATTAATTTACAAACAGACAAGTCTACACAGACTATCAAAGATAGATCAACACCTCTGAATAACAAGTGTTTGAATGATTTCATTTATCCCTGAATATTGTTGTCTACAATAAGACCGTGCTATCACAAAATATAATTAGGATGTGATGAAGATGTGAACGAATGAAAACTGAACTATCTCAACATAAACTCAAGAGAAAACCTTAACATGCTTGTTCTTCTATCCTTCCCTTATTCCTCCCTTCCTCTTTTTCTTTTAACAAATTAGAATTGGTTGAAGTAGTTGAACCAACTCATTAGTTAAGCTAACGAACGACTCAACTAACTTTAGTTAGGGGGGGAAAGTAATAATCAGAATATAGTCATAAATAAATAATAACTAGTAGGTGGGAACCCTTGTGACTCCATTTAGTTAATAACAATCATAGCAATTATAACATAACCATTAGTTAACAAAACACACCTCCTTGTGCCTCTCCTCAACATATTTACTTTTGGCAATTTTAGCTCATGAAATTTGAAAATATTTGAAAATAATACTCATATATGAAAAATAAAACATGTTGTCCAAAATCCATGAAGTCAACTTTCATAAAACAATAGATAATGTAAAATTCAAAAGCCATATTTCCTAGTCTGTGTTGCAACCCTTCCTTGGTTGTTGTTGTCACCTCTTGATTTTCCTGAATTTGCCTTAGGCCGGGAAGAGCCTTTATGCTTTATCTCACTGATCACATGGGAACAATTGTCCCTCAAATGCATCCGTGAACACATGGATTTGTCAGAGTCAACGGAGGGTGAAGAAGGGGCAACAATGTCTTTTGCTTTATCAAGTGCATGGTGGGATTCAGTCTTCAACCTCTTGCTAGCATGGGATGATTTCACTAGAGAGTGGTTAGGGGCATATTGGACAATGGGGTTCAAAGGTGGAGGAGCAGGAAAGGTCAAGTTGGGCCAGCCACAATGTTGGGAGATTGTTAGGTGGACAATCTCCTTCCATCCATCATTTTCAGGGACCTCAGGTTGTAAGGAGACATGAGGAGGTACAAGGATACCGAGGGCTTTCGAGGCTTGGAAAGGAGGTCTTTCAGGCCTAGGTCAGACTATTCCCTACCCAATCCATTCAAAGAATCATTCATGAAACATTTGACCAAGTTCTTTTGAGTCAATGTCAAAATGTATAGAGAACCAAGGCCTTCTTCGGCCTTGGTTCCAGTTACCTCTACCTCTATTTCCTCGACCATGGATTCCTCTACTGAAAAACCTCATCGTGCATGTGTAATCGATTAGAAAATAGTCTTTTAAATAACCATGCATGAAAAATCTTAAAAATACGAAATAGATTTTCTTAGAATGTATCAGGCTCATGCAATCCAATCCATACAAATTCTTTTAATGTTAATCAACGAGTAGGGGGGTGAAACAGTGTTCTGGGATATGTGAGGGGTTTGTATTGAGCGAAAATATATTATAATGAAAGGGAAGAAGAAGTGGACACTACTCATAACAACAACAATCAACTATAAAGAAGCATAATAAAACCTCACTAGAATCCACTCAAGACACTGCCACTTCATCCACCTAACACATAAATTCTCTTAGTTGTAATCAATATCAGAACAAGGAGTGAAAAAAATGAATATAGGATATGTGAAGGGTTTGTAATTAGTGGAAAGTGAGATAATGGAAAGGGAAGATAATTTTTACTATTCATGAAATTAATCAAGCAATACATAAAACATTCTGCAGTAAGAAAATATGCATCCACCAACAATCATTTGACCAAATAACAATTCCTATACATTTAACTACTTTACTGTTCATTAATAAAAAATCCAACACAGTGCCATTACAAAACAATTATTTTTCCATACAATTTGCAAGAGGCTCTGTTCCCTTCATCTACACGATCTGCATTCCATAAAAATGAACAACAATACCCATTTCCTATTACATAACTACTGCCATGTATTTCTTCAATCCACAACTCTTCTCAAAGTCATGTTTTCAAAATAATAATGAAGTCATTATTAATGCAATATAGCCCATAAAAAATGCGATGATATTCATTCACATATATGCAGTAGCCATAATAATTAAGACCAAACTTTCACGTTTGAGATGATAATTAATCATACAACTAACAACCACCATTTAGACACCATCTATGAAGGAGTAATTTGCCTAGGCAATGTAATTATGCCATAAAAAAAAAATAAAAAAATCAATATGACTTAAAACTGGGCCACCTATCCAACACGACTGTTATCAATAACAGCTTGCTTTAACCAGTGGTCAATTGCAATAATTAACATGCTTAAAACTCTGTGGGTATCCCTGAGTATAAGAACCAACTATCCATACTGCAAATAGTGTGCAACTAACAAAACTCCTCAGTGCAACAATTCCACTTCACACAACAAACACACAACCACGATGATAACTCAACATATCATGCTAAGCTATAAGATTTCTTGGATTTATTCACCCGTGATCAACTATACCCTGCACACTCTGGTCCATACAACCAACAATCACAAATATCCAGGGAACATACTTTCTATAGTTATCCAATTCAGTAGTCATTTGGCCCCAAAGAAAACCATAGCTATCATGCCCATTATTTTACTTTTCAAAACACCATTCATAGAACGCGACATGTGTGAACAACACCAAGCACTTGTAACCAATGCCAACCATCATCCAAAACATCATAAGCGCAAATACTAGTGACTGTATAACAAACAACAATCCACCACTATGGTAGGAAATCAATCAACCGAACAAGTTGTGGTGGCTATGCATACCCATGCATTCATCGAATCGAAGCAGAGGCCCTTCCATCAACACTACTGAGTTATTTGACACAAGGTGGGTGATTGTGAACTTTAGAAGTGCCATTGGAAATGTAAGGTTTATCGCTGTAATCAAAGAGGAAGTAACTAAATGTCATACCAACACGACTGTCACATAACCAACTGGACAGGTCTGTACTCAAAATGATCGGCGATATACAACCATCCAACACACAAGTGGTAAACCCTACAGGCTAGGTTGGTGCTCCATGTCACCCTCAAACTTGTAGAGTTAACGGTTCGCACTATGACTAACACAGGAAATCTAGAGCCAACTTCCTTTAATGGTGACAAACCCTGATACTAGCAGTGCATACACAGAGGGGACCATGCATTATTCACGGATATATGTCAAGTCCGAGATAGGAGGGCTACCACAAAAGAGCAAGTCTCCAACCCGATCGATAGTGAATCTTAATGCACAGAGGGTGTAACCCTTGAGGTTCTTAAAACAATCCCAGCATTGAGGTGATGATGAGGCCGAGTAAGAACAAGAGAGCCATTTCATGGATTTTGGTGAGGAAATCGACCATTTCTCAAATGAACAAAATGCAATGATGAAGAATGCTTTCAGTCGTTAAATGCATAAAAAGCCAGATACTGGACAAGTGTTGTGCATGCGTGGGGACAGCTGGCCAAGCAACCCAACAACAAAAAGAACTCCAACTAAGCCAGTAGTAACAGAGAGCTATCACCAGGAAGACTGATAACTTCTACAAACTAAAAATATTGAAAGAAGAACCACCCATTTTCCATTCAAGAACCAAAATTTCAAACAGTTGCAACACTCAGGAAAAACAAAAACCCATACATCTGATCTAGTAATCATTTCATAACCAGAGTGAAGTAAAGAATGGAAAAAAAAGGACATACCTGTTAATCAAAATCCTTAAGACGAGAGGTGTCTGAGTAGTTTCACCCTGATAAAATTATGGAGAGTGAACACAATAGAAAGATAAAACAATATTCTGACTAGGGTGGCGACCAACAGAAAGGGTAAAGGTGACGTGCAGTAAATGCATGTCGCCTCCACCCATACCTCATTAACTGAAACAATACATGCCAACAATTCTCCATTAACACTATTAATCAACATGTATCGAGACTATCAACATATTAAAATCCCATAGCATGACTTACACCATAACATAATTTGAATCCCATATAATTCAGCCATTGCATAACCAATAGCACCACTAACTTGTCAAATGTGCCATCGAAATTCAAACTATCAAATGTACCATATGTATATTGGCTACATAATTCCATTACCCATTGCATGACCATTTATAATACCACTTGCCAATTGTGCCACCAATGTTTCAACCATATACATATAAATCATGTGATTCAACACAATTTCATAGCCATTCCTTGTTAGCTAGGGTTTAACAACAATCAACAAGTAATTTCATGTAGGTAGTATTGTAGAACTAGGTCCCTTCCTTGCATATGTTATAGTATTTTTCCTTCCTCTAATTGCCTTTCATATAATTTCAATAACATGTTTGTTGTGCATGTGCGGGGAGAATAAATACCATTTAATGAATAACAGGCTGTAGTAACATGAAGGAACAACATTTCAAAGCTCAGCTCATACCAACGACAACAATATCTCATCAACCATGTAAACCTTTGTAGCACATCATCATAACATCAAAAATGAAAAAATATGATCTCCAATAGTTCAAGGGGGTCCCACATATTAGTATTATTTAGTCTTATAGAATAATAGGTTAGAAACACTTTTTGGGCGAAATTACGTTGACATTTTCAATCTTCAACAAATTGGTGACTCCACAAGAAAATTTGTTTGTAACAGATTTAGAACTTAGAACTCCTGGTTTCATAGACCAAGAACAATAATCATAAGAAGACATCACTCAAATGATTATGCAACAAGGGGAAGTGAGCGGATTTAATGGAAAGATGACCGGGAATTTGGGAATAATTCATGGAAAGTGTTAAGTATGAGGGGTTCTACCACTGTATGCATAATCATTTATCCCTTAAGGAGGAAGACTTATAGACTTTCTCTTAAGATCTCAATGGATAGAGAAAAGGTAATAAGAAGCGGGGGTAGCCAATTCCTTGTAAGATAGCAACGAAAATATGTAACAATTTCAAAGGCCTTTCAGAGGAGAAATCATAATAGTTGTGTAAGCTCGATTGTTATTGACTAACAATTCTTTTTGCAAGAGTGTCACTGTGGAAGAATTGATCCAACATTCTATCTTGACTAAACACTTAAAAGATGATAAAGACGAAATTGCAACAGAAGTAATCATGCAGAATTTAAAACAACAACAACAAAAGATAGAATTAAAACGCAGCAAGAAAATAAAACTCAACTTAGAAAGTAGAAATCAAAGTACTGTAAAGAAGAGAAAAGAAGCACAAAAATTGAAAGCATAGCTAAGCTATTAGTATACGAAAAATCCAAGTAGAAAAATAAACCTTTCACGCTGGTCCCTCGCAATACTTCAAGTGAGGACTGTTAGTGCTGTGGGAAAACCATTGTCTATGTAATTTCTTGAATATTTCTGAGTCAGTGTCCAATACAAAAGTAATCTGGAAATGGCCCAACATTTGAAATTATGATGTCATTATTAGTCTTTTGTCACATACGATTAGATCATCAAGATAAACATGGAGACTGACCAATTCATCGAAAGTTGTGTGCATAGGCCCTTTTAAGGGGATACTTGCATCAAATAAGACAAAAGGTAGACAGTTGTAAGACATAGTACCACAACTAATAATAAAAGTGGTTTTGTGAATATTTTCTCCTTCTATCTTGATTTTATCGTAACCAAACAAACTATCAAATAAGGGCTCTAACAATGATTCTACAACCTGTTGCAAAAACATTTCCATACAGAGAGGAGGGAAAGGGTTGCTCATAATTTCTTGATTGAAAGTTCGAAGACTAATGCAGGTTCTAATATTATTAGTGGTCTTCGAAGCAGGTTCCCAATTGGAAACCCATTCAGGGTGGACTAAAAACATTTCAGTCCTTAAGAAATCTTTGAACTCCCTTTGAAAATTTCCCCCAGTGCAGAGTTAACAAGTCCTTGATTTTGCCTAGCTGGTTTTATGTTATGTTGAACAAGACCGTGATCAAAACTACAAATATCCACATTAAACCAAGCAAAAATATTTTGAAGTCCACCAAGTAACTCAACATACCTCCTCTTCTCTTTATCAGAACCCTAGACATTTATTTTAACATTCGTTGAAGATCCATGTGTCCTAATATTCATGGAGATGGTTTTAACCATATTCTGTTGTAACTCTTCTTCCTTCTATTTTTCTTTATTTCCCTCAACATTCAAGGAAATCGAACTCTCAAGAGGAGTCAAGCCTTCATGAATCCTATTATTTTCCATGGATATAATTTTCTCGGGCTTAAGAGGTTCATCTTGGATGATAGCACAAATGCTATAATTCTAAGGGATGGAATTCCATAATTATTCACTCTTAGAAATGTATGGATGATGCAGAGTTTGGAGAGAAAAATCTGGCCAGTGAGACAAGAGCTACTGAGTAGGCGAGGTTGCGAAGAAAGCTAACTGATCAGCTATTGAATTCATCTCCTTCCTAACATGAGTGATGTTAAAAGATAGAAGGTTCGAGACAAGTGCCCAAATAGTTTGGGAGTATTGTCCCATCATCTTGTCGCTAGGAGAGCATTCCTTATGTATCAGGTTCACAACAAGCTCTGAATTTCTAAAAACTGAAAGGTGACCACCAATATTAAGGGATTTCTCAATGACTAATAACAAAGCTTCGAATTCAGCGACATTGTTCGAGCAAGTGAACTCCAACCTGTATGATAGATTATGAATTTTTCATGCAGGGGAAACCAAGATAATACCAACCCCGTTACCTTCGTTAGAGCGTGAACCATCGAAGTGCATATGCCATAATTCATCACCTGAATCAATTCCTTCCAGAGGAATATTATCCTCTTCAGCAAAGATGGAATATACTCCTACGTCTTCTTTGATATAGTTTACGCTAGATTGTGGAACACTCTCTATGTAGGGTGAAATTCTTCCTTCTCTACGGACTATAATGTTCTTACCATTCCGGGGAACAGATAAATGTGTCCCGTTGAGTGAGAGGTATCCACCTATTAGGGCTTGCCAATATCTTCCCAAGATAATTGAATAATTTCTCATAGGCATATCAATCACTTGAATGTTGAGGGTTGTCCTTATCTCAAGATGAGTGCATAAAACAAAGGTTACATCTATAATCTCGCCTATGGTTCTTTATTGTAGACTATTATAGGAGAGTGTGCTTTTGGCATTTTCGTTTGTACATGACAAGCCTATCTCTTCCATAATAATCTTCGACATGACACTTGGGCTCGAACCACCATCAATGAGGCAACAATGGGAAATCTTATCCATGATCTTTACAGAAATGTTAAAAGGGGGGTTTTTTACAAGGTATCTAAAATTATGTACACCTACTTTATTTACAGAAGAATCCTCTTTGTCAACCTCTTCAGAAATATTGGCTACAACGAAAGATTTTCCTTCCATGAATTGTTTCAGATGCATCTGTTGTTCAGGGACAAAAACCATGTCTAGGAGGGTTGCATATGCTTTGATGTTGGCCAATTGATTCAGGATATTGTATTTGGAAGAGCGGGGAGAGGGGGTGATTCCTTGACTCTCAAGAATTTTAGGAACCTGGGGCACAACAACAGTTGAGGATGAACTCAGGCTAGAAGAACTACGAGGAGGGTCAAACTTTCCTTTTAGGGCATAAGCTTTGTTTCTAGTGTTGATGACCATGACATTTTCTAGCTCGAAAAAATCTAGGACAACAATAGTAGCTTCTGGTATTTTACCAAAGATCTTATCCCTGACACTCTTCTTTACCTCACACATGGTTTCTTCATGGTGTTCCTCACAAAAGTTACACCAACTCCTAGGCAGGATAGCTTTGGGCTGATTTTTTTTTACAACTAGACTTCTAAAAGGAGGGGTAGAAGAGGATGAAGCTCCAGGGGTGAGAGGGGAAACAGTACCCTTTCACTCAAATGCTATCATACGATTATTCATATCTTGCACTAGTTGTAGGAGAGTGGACATACTTGTTTGCCTAATCGATTCTCCCTGGGGAAGACCAATTCTTTCTGGCTATTCTGTAATGTCCCCTACCTCTTGCTGAAGAGGTATTGAGAAGACTCAGTGACCTAGGCATCCCCACTAGGTCATAGTCTCACACTAAGGGGACGGGTCAACCAAACTAAAGTTATATTATTAAGTTGACCTGATGAAAAGGTGAAAAAGAGTTAAAAGATAAATCAATAAAGGAATAGAAGCAGTAAAGGTTGAGTTAGGAGTTAACCCTAGGGGTTAATCTAACTCAACATAGAAATAGAAGAAACGTATAAAAGGAAGGCTAGGGTGCACCTATTATTCATTCTGGATTTTGGTATTTGCTTGTTGATGCTCTTGAGCATACAATTTTGAGGGTTTTGATATTACAAACCCTAGTGAGCAACTCAGTGGTGAAAGATTCCACTCACCTAGCTCCAAGCTTGGTCTCGGGGATGAAATACTCCACCCACACCATTCTACAACTATCATCTACCCAAGAGGACGAGTAGGCCATACCATTTGGATCAGGAGGGCCGTACCAGCTAGGGTTTTTCTGCAGGGGTGCACTAGTTGTGGAAGAAGAGTTTGATCCAGCCAAAGGAAGAAGCTTGAGAGTTTTCCAGCATTAGGGTTTTGCTTGCAAGATCTTACTCATCAATTTGAGGGCTTCTCGGAGAAGATAACATGTCCCTATCATTTACTGCAGGTTGGGACAATTTCAGGAGGAAGGGTACGATTTGGAGATTCAGTAATTCTCAGATCTAGGAGGCTACAGGCTAGATCTGAGTTTGATACTTCTCTCAAGTGCTTGTGGATGCCCGATATATCATCTGGGAGAGTTTCAGATGATTCAGAGGGCCCATTCATCTAGGCTGTACTATTGGCTATATTCAGGGTTTCAGGAGGGTTGTACCATCCCAGGGTTTCTGTAGTTTGAGGAGGAAGCTTCAGTGTTTGAGCTTCATACTTTAGGAGGAGGCTTCTCTTGCCTTGATCTATCATTGGGGAGGATTTAGCAACATCCGAAGTTCTATATCTTCAGTATTTTTGAACCCTTGGTGTCCTTGCCTTCAGCAGGCTGTACCAGCAATCATCAGGGCCGTACCGGTGACTAGAAGGGAGGCCGAAACCCAAATCTAGCAGTTGAGCATTCATCTTCTATTGGCAGCCTTTGAGAGACTTGATTTGTATCTCCAGGAGCATTTTGTATACATCTCTAGTATTATATTGAAGACATCTATTCAGATCTGCTTCACTATTGTATCAGGGGCTTGCTTTCTTATAATAAATTCAGCTATTTCCTTGTGGTTCCTATCTTGTGTATTGTTGATGATATTCATATGATGGCAATGATGTTTATATGAATCCATGGTTAAATAAATGAATAAACCCTAAGGCTGAAATATTCATGTCAACCTGCATACACAACCAATAAGAATCAAATCAGGGGTTAGTTAGTGATTCCAAGGAAACAAATTGACTTGGGATCATAACAGTGGTATCAAAGCTTTGATCCTCCATCCTCCAAACCTATGGAGGGATTAGCACATGCAGAGATACAGCGGGATCTTTATGGGTAGAAGGAAGAAACAAACCAGTGAAACAGAAGTCGAAATGGAAGGTTCAGGAGATGACCGTGAGCCACAAGGCTTGGCCTACTTGGCAGCTAAATTCCATATGACCCTAAATCTCACAGAAAGAAACTTAGTCCATCATTTGTAGGAGAGCCAGGAGACAAGCCGAAGGGAACAAGCCGAGATCACGGAGACCTTAAAGAAGGTAGATGGAAATCTGAAAAAAAATTGATGAGAACCAGACAATGATAACCAAGCTATTGATGTAGATGACTCATAAGGGGAAAGACCCTGAGACGTATGGAAACAAAGAAGCTGGTGGTTCTGGTGGATATGGGGAATCTAGTGGATCCCATGGTGAAACTAGATACAATCTGGAGAAATCCCCCAGTTCTGAGGGAATCCATGGAGGGGGCATGTCATATGGACAAATAGGTAGTAGGGCTAACCCTAGGCCTTACTTGCCCACATTCAGAGATGGACAGGTGCAACATGAATAGGTGAACGACTTTGTGGAATAGATGGCACAATGTACTAAGGAGTACTATGGCCTGGACATGATCATTCAGAGGCAGATGTCCTTGGATCAATATTGCCAACTCAAGTTCATAAATAATCCCAGGATGAACCATAAGAGTAGTTTTGAGTTTGAATGAAGAGCAGGGAAGATAGAGATCCCATACTTTGATGGTATGACCAAGATGACAACACATGCATGGGTGCAAAAGATGGATACTTATCTACAGCTTAATCCCATGAGGGATATGGAAGCCATCAAATTTTCCACCATGTACTTGGATGGCAAGGCTCATGATTGGTGGTACCATGGAATCACCACACTGGGTCATAGTCAGATAGTGGCATACACAGAGTTCACTCAAAGTCTCATTGATAGATTTGATCAGGGAGATCTAGAGCTACACTTCAGGGAGCTCACACAACTTAAATAAATAGGTACGACTGAGGCATTCATTGAAGAATTTCAGAGGTTGGTCGTGATGGTACAAGATATATCACCAACTAGACTCATGATGCTCTTCATTGAAGGGATGATGGAGCCCTTGAAGGGTTGGGTAAAGAATTTTAAGCTCACCAACCTACAGGATTCTATCTGGAGGAAGAGGGACCTAGGACTAGCTGCTAGGCTGAAATTTATACCCAGACCACCTCTTAACAATGGGGGAAGAGACCAAAGGCCTCCAATGAATCAAGGAGTATGTGACCTAAGGGGTTTTGACAGGGGTTGTGGCAGAGTGGACGAGAGCACCGGGAGAGAGCTAATGATGAAGCAACTTTGCTTCACTTGCAAAGAACTATGGAAATCGACACACAAGTGCATGGGCAATGGTCAAGTGCATTACATAGAAGTCACTTCAGACAATGAGGAAGAGGAGGAGATCGGCCAGATAGAAAACATTGAGGCTGAAACCCTTGAGACAGTAGAGGAGGAGATTCCAGGATAGGACAGTACGGCTGGAGAGAAATCCACCTTAGCATGTATCAGTGGAGTGCCTAAATACAACACCTTCTGGATGATGGGAGTCTTGCAGGGATAGAAGGTATCAGTCCTGATTGATGGGGGAGCTTATCATAACTTCATCAATTCAACATTGTTGAAAAGGAGGCATATACCCACAATAGAGTTTGAAGGGTTCAAGGTGGAGGTAGCAGGTGGAAGCACTATGCCTTGTGATAGGTACATTCCTAGTATGAAGCTTACATTGGGTAGACATGAGATGGTACAAGATGTCTATGTCATGGATCTTCCATATACCAACATTATCCTTGGAGTTTAGTGGCTCAGTACGTTGGGGTCTATCACCACCAACTACAAAACCATGGAGATGTCATTTACAGAGGAGGGTGGACAAAAGGTAGTGCTCTGGGGCATGACAGGGAATGCTGCAAAGGTGGTCACGACCAAGAGGATGGAGGCCATTTTCCAAAGAGATGAGATAGTATATGCAACAAAATGTAGGATTTCAACACGTGTGGATGAGCAGGGTAAGATTCACTACACCCCGAAGATCCAAGAAATACTTCACAAACACCACAAAGTGTTTGGACCGATTCCTCCAGGGGTGCCACCAGACATGGGTTTTGAGCATATTATTGAGCTAGAGGGAGGAGCTAAACCAATCATCACCACACCATATAGGCATCCGAAGAAGTACAAGGATGACATAGAGAAGGCCATCAAGGAACTTTTGGACATGGGGCACATCAGGCCGAGCACTATCCCTTTTGCTTCCTCAGTAGTGCTAGTTAAGAAGAAAGATGGCACTATGAGGATGTGCATTGACTTTAGGGCCTTGAATAAAAATACAATAAAAAATAGGTACCCAATACCAAGGATTGATGAGTTGCTAGACGAATTGCATGGAGTTGTCTACTTCACAAAGATTGACCTTCATTCTGGCTATCATCAGATCAAGATGAGGGAGGAGGACATCTCAAAAACAACCTTCAGATGTCATTATGACCATTATGAGTTCTTAGTGATGCCCTTCGGGTTAACCAATGCCCCAGCCACGTTCCAATCCTGTATGAACCACGTGTTCAACAAGCAACTGAGGAAACACCTATTGGTATTTTTTGATGACTTGCTCATTTACAATAAGACGTGGGAGGAACACCTCCGACATGTGGATTATATTTTGTCAATCATGGAGGAAAAATCAATATATGCTAAGGAGTCCAAATGTGAGTTTGGAATGACAGAGGTTTTTTACTTGGGGCACATCATTGGAGCAAAAGGGGTGCAGGTACACCAGGAAAAAATAAAATCCATTATAGAGTGGCCTACTCCTAAGATACTCACAAAATTAAGAGGATTTATGGGCATATGCACGTACTACAGGAAATTTGTCAAGGGGTTTTCTCAGCTGTGTGCACCCTTGATATATTTGACCAAGAAAGGAGCCTTCAAATGGAATGAGAAAGCTCAAATGACGATGGACAATATGAAGAAAGTGATGAGTACGTGCCCAGTCCTAGCTCTTCCCGATTTAAACCTACCTTTCACCTTGGAGTGTGATGCCTCAGGAGAATGGATAGGGGCCATACTGATGTAGAATAGGCACCCTCTTGCCTATCAGAGTCGAAAACTTAGGGGTCCTAAGCTACTCTACAACATTTATGACAACGAAATGTTGGCTATCATGCATGCACTAGCCAAATTTCGGTAATATCTGGTAGGTGCATGGTTCATGGTCAAATCAGATCATAACAGCCTAAAATACCTTTTGGAGAAGAAGGACTTAAATGAGAGGTAGAAAAAATGGGTAAGCCAAATATAGGCCTATGACTTTGACATTGAATTTTTCAAAGGGAAGAACAACGTGGTGGCTGATGCATTGTCTAGGAGGCCATCCATCTTCACCATGAATGGTCTATTGGTTGACTGGAAAGACCACTTGGTGATGGAATATGCGAAGGATCAGTTCACTTGTCAGCTACTGGATGGACAGGTACATGATGATAACTTCAGGGTCATAAATGACCTCATCTACTACAAGGGCCAAATATTTTTGGTTCCTGGATCGGCCTTCAAGGCCAAAGTATTGCAGGCATGTCATGACTCACCGATGGAAGGGCACCAGGGGATCAACAAGACGTACAGGCAGGTAAGAGAGAGGTTCTCATGGAAGGGCCTCAAGGAGGATGTAATAAAGCATGTAAAGGAGTGTACTACATGCCAGGTGAACAAGGATGAGCATACTCACCCAACAGGACTACTACAACCCTTACCCATTCCAAAACACAACTAGGAAAGCATATCCATGGACTTCATCACCTGATTGCCAAGAACACAAGGAAAGGACTGCATTTTTGTGGTGGTGGATAGGTTGATGAAGTTTGCACAATTATTCTCCATAGCCACAGACTTTAGTGCAACACAGGTGGCCGAACTATTTTTCAGGGAGATTTTCAGGTTGCACGGTCTACCCAAGACCATTGTCAGTGACAGGGATAGAAGGTTCATGAGTACCTTTTGGCAGGAGTTGTTCAGATTGGTTGGTATGGCCTTGACCCCTAGCACCAGCTATCGCCCTCAGATGGATGGTCAAACCGAGATAGTCAATAAGTGGGTAGAAGGCTACCTCAGGAATTATGTAGTAGGGCAGCAGAAGGCGTGGGTCAGATGGTTGCACTTAGGAGAGTACTGCTACAACACCACCCAACATGTGTCTATAGGCATGTGACCGTTCAGGGCCTTGTATAGCTATGATCCACTATCTTTTGTAGAGATTTCTTTCGGTGATAGCAGGGAACCTATGGTGCAGGATTGGGTACAGTAGAGCCAAGACATTCTCAAGGAGTTGAAGGATCATCTACAGAGGGCATAGAACTAGCAGAAGGTCCAAGAAGACAAGCATAGAGTAGACCATACTTTTGAGGTTGGTGACTTATTCTATCTAAGGCTCCAACCATACTGATAGGCTTCTATAAAAAGAAGTGGAGCAGAGAAACTGCAACCACATTTCTTTGGGCCCTATAGAGTTAGCAGGAAGATAGGGGTCATAGCTTATGATTTGGAGCTTCCACAGGGTAGTAGGATACACAATGTCTTCCATGTGTCTTGCCTAAAGAGGGCCATCGACCAACACATCACACCCATCGAGGTACTTCCTCCCATGGACAAAGAAGGGCAGCTTGTTTGGTTCTGAAACAGATACTAGAGGTTCAGGAGAAGAGACTTAGGAAGAGAAGCATAAGAGAGTACTTGATCAGGTGGAAGGATCTACCCATTGAGGATGCCACATGGGAAAATGAACAAGTGGTGAGAGAAATAGGTTTGGAATTTCTTGAGGGCAAGCAATTTCTAGCAGGGGAGACTGTAGTGTCCCCTACCTCTTGTTGAAGAGGTATTGAGAAGACTCAGTGACCTAGGCATCCCCACTAGGTCATAGTCTCACACTAAGGGGAAGGGTCAACCAAACTAAAGTTATATTATTAAGTTGACTTGATGAAAAGGTGAAAAAGAGTTAAAATATAACTCAATAAAGGAATAGAAGCTCTAAAGGTTGAGTTAGGATTTAACCCTAGGGGTTGATCTAACTCAACAGAGAAATAGAAGAAAAGTATAAAAGGAAGGCTGGGGCACACCTATTATTCATTCTGGATTTTGGTATTTACTTGTTGATGCTCTTGAGCATACAATTTTAAGGGTTTTGATATTACAAACCCTCGTGAGCAGCTCAGTGGTGAAAGATTCCACTCACCTAGCTCCAAGCTTGGTCTCGGGGATGAAATACTCCACCCACACCATTCTACAACTATCATCTACCCAGGAGGACGAGTAGGCTGTACCATTTGGATCAGGAGGGCCGTACCAGCTAGGGTTTTTCTGCAGGGGTACACCAGTTGTGGAAGAAGAGTTCGATCCAACCAAAGGAAGAATATTGAGAGTTTTCGAGCATTAGGGTTTTTCTTACAAGCCCTTACTCATCAGTTTGAGGGCTTCTTGGAGAAGATAACACATCCCTATCATTTACTGTAGGTTGGGATGATTTCAGGAGGAAGGGTACGATTTGGAGATTCAATAATTCTCAGATCTAGGAGGCTACATGCTAGATTTGAGCTTGAGACTTCTCTCAAGTTCTTGTGGATGCCCGATCTATCATCTGATAGAGTTTTAGATGATTCAGAGGGCCTATTCATCTAGGCCATACTATTGGATATATTCAGGGTTTCAGGAGGCTCGTACCATCCCAGGGTTTATGTAGTTTGAGGAGGAAGCTTCAGTGTTTGAGCTTCATACTTCAGGAGGAGGCTTCTATTGCCTTGATCTATCATTGGGGAGGATTTAGTAGCATCAAGAGGTCTATATATTTAGGAGGTCCGAACCCTTGGTGTCCTTTCCTTCAGCAGGCCATACCAACAATCATCAGGGTCGTACCAGTGACTAGAAGGGAGGCCAAAACCTAGATCTAGAAGTTGAGCGTTCATCTTCTATTGGAAGCCTTTGGGAGACTTGATTTATATCTCTGGGAGCATTTTGTATACAAATCTAGTATTATCTTGAAGCCATCTATTCATATATTTTTCACTATTGTATCAGGTGCTTGCTTTCTTATAATAAATTAAGTTATTTTCTTGTGGTTCCTATCTTGTGTATTGTTGATGATCTTCATATGATGGCAATGATGTTTATATGAATCCATGGTTAAATAACTGAATAAACCCTAAGGCTGAAATATTCATGTCAACCTGCATAGACAACCAATAAGAATCAAATTAGGGGTTAGTTAGTGATTCCAAGAAAAAAATATGACTTGGGATCATTACATGTTCTTCATACTCCGAACAAGTATGTAGAGTGGAACCAAGATTATCAATGGCCTTTTCCTCAAGCCTATGATGGTAAGGAGAAGGCAATTCACTGTAGTAATGCATGAAGGAGGCTTGGTTCTAAGGGCAGATACGTTCATGGATTTTCTTGTACAACTTGGTGAAACACAAGTTGAATGACTTGATGGTCTCACCTTCCTTGTAGGTAACATTATTGTATTCCCTTAACTTCTCGGAAGGGCTTTTGGATTGCCCATAAGGGGATCAGAACCAATAGATTAACTCCTCCCAAGTAGACAAGGTCTTAGGAGGAAGGTCGAAGAAGTCAGCCACAACCTTTCCTTCAAAGGAATTGACACACAAGTGCATGCAAGTGTCATTGTCATTAACCCCTATGTTATGACAAGCATTGGAAAATGCCACTAGGTGTTCATTGGTACTGACAGTGTTATTCCCCAAAAACTTAGGCAGGTGCTCTTTAAACTTTGGAAGTGGGTGAGTAGCAAGTGCTAGGTTAAGAGGAGAGGACACATGCCATGGTGTAGTTGTGGCATCCTCTTCGAACTGAAAAATCCCATACTTTTTAATGACTTTGGTGGGATTTGTAGTAGATTGGACAAGGATATGGTGGTTGTACAAGCTACCAATCACCGATGAAAATGAAGATTGGGAAGATGGAGCACTTCCAGTGCTACCAGAGCCACCACTACATGCCATCTTGTAGCTGATAGATAAAGGAAATATAGATGAACTGGATGAATCAAGTAAATTCCTCCTTAGAGAACTTTGTTGTGCAGATAACACAACGTTCCTTCTTCCTATTTTAGAAATAGTATGGATTTCAGGTGACAAGCCTCCTCTTCTTCTAGAAACACGAGAATCTAAGGACATGAAAGAAAGGCCGAAACTTTGAAGAAACACAAGGTTACTACTGATTTCTAGGTTGTCTACGTCTAGCCTCCAATTGTTCTTGAGAACTAATATCTCATTCAATCGTTGCCCAAGAATGGTTAAGTTCAGCATGGGTATTGGCTATGTCAAGAATGGTGTTAAACAGGTTCAAGGAAATGTTGATTTGGTCTCGAAGACTGGGCTCAAGATTGGGCTGCCTTGCAATAGGAACAGTCACTAATAGCAAAATAGTCAAAGATAGATCAACACCTCTTAAGAACAAGTATATGAATGATTTGATTCAGCGTTGAATATTGTTGTCTACAATAAGACCCTACTATCACAAAAGAGAATTAGGTTGTGATGAATATATGAATGAATGAAAACTGAACTATCTAAACATAAGCTCAAGATTCTGTAGTAATAAAATATGCATCCACCAACAATCATTTGACCAAATAACAATTCATGTACATTTAACTAGTTTACTATTCATTAATAAAAAATCCAACACAATGCCATTACAAAAAAATAAGTTTTCCATACAATTTGTAAGAGGCTCTGTTACCTTCATCTACACAATCTGCATTCCATAACAATTAACAACATTACCCATTTCCAATCACATAACTATTGCCATGTATTTCTTCAATCCACAACTGTACTCAAAGTTATGTTTTCAAAATAATAATGAAGTCATTATTACTGTAATAGAGCCCATAAAAAATGCGATGATATTCATTCACATATATATGCAGTATCCATAATAATTAAGACCAAAATGTCATGCCTGAGATGATAATTGATCATACAATGAACAACCACCATTTAGACACCATCTATGCAGGAGTAATTTGCCCAGGCAATGTAATTATGCCATAAAAAAAAACAATTGAATATGACTTAAAACTAGGCCACCTATCCAACACGACTGTTATCAATAACATGCCTGATTTAACCTGTGGTCAATTGCAATAATTAACATGCTTAAAACTTTGTGGGTATCCCTGAGTATAAAAACCAGCTATCCATACAACAAATAGTGCACAACTAATAAAACTCCTCGGTGCAACAATTCCACTTGACACAACAAACACACATCCATGATGATAACTTAGTATATCATTCTAAGCTATAAGATTTCTTGGATCTATTCACCTGTGATCGACTATGCTGTGCACACTCAGGTCCATACAACCAACAATCATAAAGATGCAGGGAACATACTTTCTATAGTTATCCAATTCAGTAGTCATTCGGCCCCAAAGAAAACCATATCTATCATGCCCATTATTTTACTTTGCAAAACACCATTCACAGAACATGACATGTGTGAACAACACCAAGCACTTGTAACCAATGCCAGCCATCATCCAAAACATCATAAGCACAAATTCTAGTGACTGTATAACAACAGACAATCCACCACTGTGGTAGGAAATCAATCAACCGAACAAGTTGTGGTGGCTATTCATACCCATGCATTCATCGAATTAGGGCAGAGGCCCTTCCATAAACACTATTGAGTTATTTGACATAAGGCGGGTGACTGTGAACCTTAGAAGTGCCATTGGCAATGTAAGGTTTATCGCTATAATCACATAGGCAGAAAGAAAATGCCATACCAACACGACTGTCACATAACCAACTGGACGGGTCTGTACTCAAAATGAGCGGCGATATACAACCATCCAACACACAATGGTAAACCCTACAGGCCAGGATGGTGCTCCATGTCACCCTCCGACTTGTAGAGTTAACGGTTCACACTGTGATGAACAAATGAAAGCTAGAGCCAACTTCCTTTAATGGTGAAAAACCCCAATACTAGCAGTGCATACACAGAGGGGGCCATGCATTATTCATGGATATATTTCAAGTTCGAGACATGAGGGATACCACAGAGGAGGGAGGCTCCAACCCGATCGATAGCGAAGCTTAACACACACAGGGTATAACCCTTGTGGTTCTTAAAACAACCCCAACACTGAGGTGATGACGAGGCCAAGTAAGAATAAGAGATCCATTTCGTGGCTTTTGGTGAGGAAATCAACCATTTCTCAAATGAACAAAACACAGTGATGAAGAATGCTTTCAGCTGTTAAACCCATAAAAAACCAGAGACTGGACAAGTGATGCGCATGAGTGGGGACAGCTAGCCAAACAACCCAACAACAAAAGTAACTCCAACTAAGCTAGTAGTAACAGAGAGATATCACCAGGAAGACTGATAACTTCTAGAAACTCAAAATATTGCAGTAAAAACCATCCATTTTCCATTCAAGAACCAAAATTTCACACAATTGAAACACTCAGGAAAAACACAAACCTATACATCTGATCCAGTAATCATTTCATAACTAGAGTGAAGTAAAGAATGGAAAAAAAAAGGACATACTTGTTAATTGAAATCCTTAAGACGAGAGGTGGCTGAGCGGTTTCACCCTGCTAAAATTATGGAGCGTGAACACAACAACAAGATCAAACAATAGTCCGACTAGGGTGGTAGCCAACGGGAAGGGTAAAGGTGACATGTAGTAAATGCACGTCGCCTCCACCCATACCTCATTAACTCAAACAATAAATGCCAACAATTCTCCATTAACACTATTAATCAACATGTATCGAGACTATCACCATATTAAAATCCCATAGCATGACATACACCATAACATAATTCAAATCCCATATAATTCAACCATTGCATAACCAATAACACCACTAACTTGTCAAATGTGCCATTGACATTCAAACTATCAAATGTGCCATATATATATATATATATATATATATATATATATATCGGCTACATAATTCCATTACCCATTGCATGACCATTTACAATACCACTTTCCAAGTGCGCCACTAACTTTTCAACCATATACATATAAATCATGTGATTCAACAGAATTTCATAGCCATTCCTTGTGAAATAGGGTTTAACAACAATCAACAAGTAATTTCATGTAGGTAGTATTGCAGAACTAGGTCCCTTCCTTGCATGTGTTATAGTATTTTGCCTTCCTCTAATTGCCTTTCATATAATTTCAATAACATGTTTGTTGTGCAGGTGCGAGGAGAATAAATACCATTTAATGAATAATAGGCTGTAGTAACATGAAGGAACAACATTTCAAAGCTCAACTCATACCAACGACAACAATATCTCATCAACCATGTAAAACTTTGTAGCACATCATCATAACATCGAAAATGAACAAATCTGATCTCCAATAGTTCAAGGGGGTCCCACCTACTAGTATTATTTAGTTTTATATAATAATAGGCTTTAGAAACACTTTGTGGGTGAAATTATGTTGACATTTTCAATCGTCAACAAATTGGTGATTCCATAGGAATTTTTTTTGTAACAGATTTAGAACCCATAACTCCTGGTTTCATAGACCAAGAACAATAATCTCAAGAATACATCACTCGAATGATTATGCAACAGGGGGAAGTGAGTGGATTTAATGGAAAGATGACCAGGAATTTGGGAATAATTCATGGAAAGTGTTAATTATGAGGGGTTCTACCACTATATGCATAATCATTTATCCCTTAAGGAGGAAGATTTATAGAATTTCTCTTAAGATCTCAATGGATAGAGAAAATGTAACAAGAAGCAGGGGTAGCCAATTCCTTGTAAGATAGCAGCAGAAATATGTAAGAATTTCAAAGGCCTTTCAGAGGAGAAATCATAATAGTTGTGTAAGATCGATTGATATTGACTAACAATGTTTTTTGCAGGAGTGTCACTGTGGCAGAATTGATCCAACATTCTATCTTGACTAAACACTTAAAATATGATAAAGACAAAATCATAACAGAAGTAGTCATGCAAAATTTAAAACAACAACAACAAAAGACAGAATTAAAATGCAACAAGAAAATAAAACTCAACTTAGAAAGCATAAATCAAAGTACTGTAAAGTAGAGAAAAGAAGCACAAAAATTGAAAGCAGAGCTAAGCTATTAGTATACAGAAAAATCCAAGCATCAAAAGAAACCTTTCACTCTGGTCCCTCACAATACTTCAAGCGAGGATTGTTAGTGTTGTGGGAAAACCATTGTCTCTATAATTTCTTGAAGATTTCTGAGTCAGTGTCCAAGACAAAAGTAATCTCAAAATGGACCAACACTTGAAATTATGATGTATTATCACTCTTTTTTCGCATACGATTAGATCATTAAGATAAGCATGGAGACTGACCAATTCATCGAAAGTTGTGTGCATAGGCCCTTTTAAGGGAATACTTGCATCAAATAAGCTAGAAGGCAGGAAGTTGTAAGACATAGTACCCCAACTAATAATAAAAGTGGTTTTGTGAATATTTTCCCCTTCTATCTTGATTTTATCATAACCAAACAAACTGTCAAATAAGGGCTCTAACTGTGACTCTACAACCTGTTGCAGAAACATTTCCATATTGAGAGGAGGGAAAGGGTTTCTCATAATTGTTTGCATGAAATTTCGAAGACTAATGCAATTTCTAATATTATTAGTGGTATTTGAAGCAGGTTCCCAATAGGAAACCCATTCAGGGTGGAGTAAAAACATTTCAGTCCTTAAGAAATCTCTCAACTCCCTTTGAAAAGTCCCCCCCAATGCAGAGTTAACAAGTCCTTGATTTTGCCTAGCTGGTTTTATGGTATGATGAACAAGGCCGGGATCAAAACCACGAATATCCACATTAAACAAAGCACAAACATTTTGAATTCCACCAAGTAACTCGACAGACCTCCTCTCTTCTTTATCGGAACCCTGGACATTTATTTTAACGTTCGTTGAAGATCCATGTGTCATAATATTCATGGAGATGGTTTAACCATCTTCTATTGTAACTCCTTTTCCTTCTGTTTTTCTTTATTTCCCTCAACACTCAATGAAAACGAACTCCCAAGAGTATTCAATTCTTTAGGAATCTTATTATTTTCCATGAATATAATTTCCTCAGGCTTAAGAAGTTCATCTTGGATGATAGCACAAATGTTATCATTCTCAAGGATGGCCTTCCAGAATTCTTCACTCTCAGAAATGTATGGACAATGCAGATATTGGAGATCACAATCCGACCAGTGAGGCAAGAGATATTGAGTAGAAGAGGTTGGGAAGACAGTTAATTGATCAGCTATTGAATTCAGCTCCTTCCTAACATGAGTGATGTTAAAAGATAGAAGGTTCGAGAAAAGTGCCCAAACAGTTTGGGAGTATTGTTCCATCGGCTTCTCACTAGGAGAGCATGCCTTACGTATCAGGTTCACAACAAGCTCAGAATTTCCGAAAACTAAAAGGTGACCACAACCAAGATTAAGGGTGTTCTCAATGCCTAACAACAAAGCTTCAAATTCAACGACATTGTTCGAGCAAGCGAACTCCAACCTGTATGACAAATTATGAATTTTCCATGTAGGGGAAACCGAGATAATACTAACCCCATTACATTCGTTAGAGCGTGAACCATCGAAGTGCATATGCCATAATTCATCATATGAATCAATTCCTTCCAGAGGAATATTATCTGCTTCAGCAAAGATGGAATATACTCCTACGTCTTCTTCAATATAGTTTACGCTAGATTGTGGAACACTCTCTATGTAGGGTGAAATTCTTCCTTCTCTATGGACTGTAATTTTTTTACCGTTTCGAGGAACAGATAAATGTGTCACATCGAGTGAGAGGTATCCACCTGTTAGGGCTTACCAATATCTCCCCAAGGTAATTGAATAATTTCTCATAGGCATAGCAATCACCTGAATGTTGAGGGTTGTTCTTATCTTAGGATAAGTGCATAAAACCAAGGTTACATCTATAATCTCTCCTATGGTTGTTTGTTGTAGACTACTATAGGAGAGCATGCTTTTGGCATTTTTGTTTGTACATGACAAGCCTATCTCTTCCATAATAATATTTGACATGACACTTGGGCTCGAACCACCATCAATGAGGCAAAAATGGGCAATGTTATCCATGATCTTTACAAAAATGTAAAAAGGGTTTTTTTTTACAGGGTATCTAAAATTATGTACACCTACTTTATTTACAGAAGAATCATATTCGTCAACCTCTTCAGAAAGATTGGCTACAACGAAAGCTTTTCCTTCCATGAATTGTTTTAGATACATCTGTTGTTCAGGGACAACAACCATGTCTAGGATGGTTGCATCTTCTTCGATGCTGGCCAATTGATTCAGGATATTGTATTTGGAAGAGGGGGGAGAGGGGTTGATTCCTTGACTCTCAAGAATTTTAGGATTCTGGGGCATAATAGAGGTTGAGGATGAACTCGGGCTAGAATAAATACGAGGAGGTTCAAACTTGCCTTTTGGGGCATAGGCTTTGTTTCTAGTGTTGATGACCATGCCATTTTCTAGCTTGGAAAAATATTTTACAATAATAGTAGCTTCCGGTCTTTTACCAAATATCTTATCCCCGACACTCTTCTTTACCTCACATGTGGTTTCTTCATGGTGTTCCTTGCAAAAGTTACACCAACTCCTAGGCAGGATAGCTTTGGGCTTAATTTATTTTTCAACTGGACTTCTAAAAGGAGGGGTAGAAGAGGATGCAGCTCTAGGGGTGAGAGGGGAGACAATACCCTTCCATTCAAATGCTATCATAGGATTATTCATATCTTTCACTAGTTGTAGGAGAGAAAACATATTTGTTTGCCTAATTGATTCTCCCTTGGGAAGACCAATTATTTCTAGCTGTTCTTCATACTCTGAACATGTATGTAGAGCGGAATCGAGATTATCAATGGCCTTTTCCTCAATCCTATGATGGTAAGGAGAAGGAAATTCATTTTAGTAATGCATGAAGGTGGTTGGGTGTTGGGCCCCAACAACTCCCCCTATATTTTTACAAAATTTAATGGGCCCCTATTAGAATCTTGATAATTATAATGAGCTACAGAATCAACCTTTTCAAATAGTTCCATACCTTGGCTTGCTTTGAGACAAACTTAATACATTTACTTTAGCCAATTATATGAATGATTTGATTCAACCTTGAATATTGTTGTCTACAATAAGACCCTACTATCACAAAAGAGAATTAGGTTGTGATGAATATATGAATGAATGAAAACTGAACTATCTAAACATAAACTCAAGATTCTGTAGTAAGAAAATATGCATCCACCAACAATCATTTGACCAAATAACAACTCCTGTACATTTAACTAGTTTATTGTTCATTAATAAAAAACCCAACATAGTGCCATTACAAAACAATAAGTTTTCCATACAATTTGTAGGAGGCTCTGTTACCTTCATCTACACAATCTGCATTCCATAACAATTAACAACATTACCCATTTCCAATCACATAACTACTGCCATGTATTTCTTCAATCCACAACTCTACTCAAACGCATGTTTTCAAAATAATAATGAAGTCATTATTACTGCAATAGAGCCCATAAAAAATGCGATGATATTCGTTCACATATATATGCAGTATCCATAATAATTAAGACCAAACTGTCATGCTTGAGATGATAATTGATCATACAACTAACAACCACCACTTAGACACCATCTATGCAGGAGTAATTTTCCCAGGCAATGTAATTATGCCATAAAAAAAAACAATTGAATATGAATTAAAACTAGGCCACCTATCTAACACGACTGTTATCAATAACACGCCTGATTTAACCTATGGTCAATCGCAATAATTAACATGCTTAAAACTTTGTGGGTATCCCTGAGTATAAAAACCAGCTATCCATACAACAAACAGTGCACAACTAATAAAACTCCTCAGTGCAACAATTCCACTTGACACAACAAACACACAGCCATTATGATAACTCAATATATTGTTCTAAGCTATAAGATTGTTTGGATCTATTCACCCATGATCGACTATGTCGTGCACACTCAGGTCCATACAACCAACAATCATAAAGATGAAGGGACCATACTTTCTATAGTTATCCAATTCAATAGTCATTCGGCCCCAAAGAAAACCATATCTATCATGCCCATTATTTTACTTTGCAAAACACCATTCACAGAACATGACATGTGTGAACAACACCAAGCACTTGTAACCAATGCCAACCATCATCCAAAACATCATAAGCGCAAATTCTAGTGACTGTATAACAACAGACAATCCACCACTGTGGTAGGAAATCAATCAAATGAACAAGTTGTGGTGGCTATTCATACCCATGCATTCATCGAATTAGGGTAGAGGCCCTTCCATAAACACTACTGAGTTATTTGACATAAGGTGGGTGACTGTGAACTTTTGAAGTGCCATTGGCAATGTAAGGTTTATCGCTATAATCACAGAGGTAGTAAGAAAATGCCATACCAACACGACTGTCACATAACCAACTGGATGGGTCTGTACTCAAAATGAGCGGCGATATACAACCATCCAACACACAATGGTAAACCCTACAGGCTAGGATGGTGCTCCATGTCACCCACGGACTTGTAGAGTTAACGGTTCGCACTGTGATGAACAAATGAAAGCTACAGCCAACTTCCTTTAATGGTGACAAACCCCAATACTAGCAGTGCATACACAGAGGGGGCCATGCATTATTCATGGATATATGTCAAGTTCGAGACATGAGGGATACCACAGAGGAGGGAGGCTCCAACCCGATCGATAACAAAGATTAACACGCACAGGGTGTAACCCTTGTGGTTCTTAAAACAACCCCAACACTGAGGTGATGACGAGGCTGTGTAAGAATAAGAGATCCATTTCGTGGCTTTTGGTGAGGAAATCAACCATTTCTCAAATGAACAAAACACAATGATGAAGAATGCTTTCAGCTGTTAAACCCATAAAAAACCAGAGACTGGACAAGTGATGCGCATGAGTGGGGACAGCTGGCGAAGCAACCCAACAACAAAAAGAACTCCAACTAAGCTAGTAGTAACAGAGGGATATCACCAGAAAGACTGATAACTTCTAGAAACTCAAAATATTTCAGCAAAAACCATCCATTTTCCATTCAAGAACCAAAATTTAACACAATTGAAACACTCAGGAAAAAACACAAACCTATACATCTGATCCAGTAATCATTTCATAACTAGAGTGAAGTAAAGAATGACGAAAAAAAAGGACATACCTGTTAATCGAAATCCTTAAGATGAGAGGTGGCCGAGTGGTCTCACCCTGCTAAAATTCTGGAGCGTGAACACAACAGCAAGATCAAACAATAGTCTGACTAGGGTGGTAGCCAATGGGAAGGGTAAAGGTGACATGCTGTAAATGCACGTCGCCTCCACCCATACCTCATTAACTCAAATAGTACATGCCAACAATTCTCCATTAACACTATTAATCAACATGTATCGAGACTATCACCATATTAAAATCCCATAGCATGACATACCCCATAACACAATTCAAATCCCATATAATTCAGCCATTGCATAACCAATAACGCCACTAACTTGTCAAATGTGCCATTGACATTCAAACTATCAAATGTACCATATATATATATCGGCTACATAATTCCATTACCCATTGCATGACCATTTACAATACCACTTTCCAAGTGCACCACTAACGTTTCAACCATATACATATAAATCATGTGATTCAATAGAATTTCATAGCCATTCCTTGTTAGCTAGGGTTTAACAACAATCAACAAGTAATTTCATGTAGGTAGTATTGCAGAACTTGGTCCCTTCCTTGCATTTGTTATAGTATTTTGCCTTCCTCTAATTGCCTTTCATATAATTTCAATAACATGTTTGTTGTGCAGGTGCAAGGAGAATAAATACCATTTAATGAATAACAGGCTGTAGTAACATGAAGGAACAACATTTCAAAGCTCAACTCATACCAACGACAACAATATCTCATCAACCATGTAAAACTTTGTAGCACATCATCATAACATCAAAAATGAACAAATCTGATCTCCAATAGTTCAAGGGGGTCCCACCTACTAGTATTATTTAGTTTTATATAATAATAGGCTTTAGAAACACTTTGTGGGTGAAATTATGTTGACGTTTTTAATCGTCAACAAATTGGTGATTCCATGGGATTTTTTTTTTGTAACAGATTTAGAACTCATAACTCCTGGTTTCACAGACCAAGAACAAAAATCTCAAGAATACATCACTCGAATGATTATGCAACAGGGGGAAGTGAGTGGATTTAATGGAAAGATGACCAGGAATTTGGGAATAATTCATGGAAAGTGTTAAGTATGAGGGGTTCTACCATTGTATGCATAATCATTTATCCCTTAAGGAGGAAGACTTATAGAATTTCTCTTAAGATCTCAATGGATAGAGAAAAGGTAAGAAGAAGCGGGGGTAGCCAATTCCTTGTAAGATAGCAACAGAAATATGTAACAATTTCAAAGGCCTTTCAGAGGAGAAATCATAATAGTTGTGTAAGATCGATTGATATTGACTAACAATGCTTTTTGCAGGAGTGTCACTGTGGCAGAATTGATCCAACATTCTATCTTGACTAAACACTTAAAATACGATAAAGACAAAATCATAACAGAAGTAGTCATGCAAAATTTAAAACAACAACAGCAAAAGACAGAATTATAAAATGCAATAAGAAAATAAAACTCAACTTAGAAAGCAGAAATCAAAGTACTGTAAAGTAGAGAAAAGAAGCACAAAAATTGAAAGCAGAGCTAAGCTATTAGTATACAGAAAAATCCAAGTTGCAAAAGAAACCTTTCACTCTGGTCCCTCACAATACTTCAAGCGAGGACTGTTAGTGTTGTGGGAAAACCATTGTCTCTGTAATTTCTTGAAGATTTCTGAGTCAGTGTCCAAGACAAAAGTAATCTCAAAATGGACCAACACTTGAAATTATGATGTATTATCAGTCTTTTTTCGCATACGATTAGATCATCAAGATAAGCATGGAGACTGACCAATTCATCGAAAGTTGTGTGCATAGGCCCTTTTAAGGGGATACTTGCATCAAATAAGCTAGAAGGCAGGAAGTTGTAAGACATAGTACCCCAACTAATAATAAAAGTGGTTTTGTGAATATTTTCCCCTTCTATCTTGATTTTATCGTAACCAAACAAACTGTCAAATAAGGGCTCTAACTGTGACTCTACAACCTGTTGAAGAAACATTTCCATACCGAGAGGAGGGAAAGGGTTTCTCATAATTTCTTGCATGAAATTTCGAAGACTAATGCAGTTTCTAATATTATTAGTGGTCTTTGAAGAAGGTTCCCAATTGGAAACCCATTCAAGGTGGACTAAAAACATTTCAGTCCTTAAGAAATCTCTCAACTCCCTTTGAAAAGTCCCCCCTAATGTAGAGTTAACAAGTCCTTGATTTTGCCTAGCTTGTTTTATGGTATGATGAACAAGGCCAGGATAAAAACCACGAATATCCACATTAAACAAAGCACAAACATTTTGAAGTCCACCAAGTAACTCGACATACCTCCTCTCTTATTTATCAGAACCCTAGACATTTATTTTAACATTCATTGAAGATCCATGTGTCATAATATTCATGGAGATGGTTTAACCATCTTCTGTTGTAACTCCTCTTCCTTTTGTTTTTCTTTATTTCCCTCAACACTCAATGAAAATGAACTCTCAAGAGTATTCAAGTCTTCAGGAATCTTATTATTTTCCATGAATATAATTTCCTCGGGCTTAAGAAGTTCATCTTGGATGATAGCACAAATTTTATAATTCTCAAGGATGGCCTTCCAGAATTCTTCACTCTCAGAAATGTATGGATGATGCAGATATTGGAGATCACAATCCGACCAGTGAGGCAAGATATACTGAGTAGGAGAGGCTGGGAAGAAAATTAATTGATCAGCTATTGAATTCAGCTCCTTCCTAACATGAGTGATGTTAAAAGATAGAAGGTTCGAGAAAAGTGCCCAAACAGTTTGGGAGTATTGTTCCATCGGCTTCTCACTAGGAGAACATGCCTTATGTATCAGGTTCACAACAAGCTCAGAATTTTCGAAAACTAAAAGGTGACCACAACCAAGATTAAGGGTGTTCTCAATGCCTAACAACAAAGCTTCGAATTCAACGACATTGTTCGAGCAAGCGAACTCCAACCTGTATGACAGATTATGAATTTTTCGTGTAGGGGAAACCAAGATAATACCAACCCCATTACCTTCGTTAGAGCGTGAACCATCGAAGTGCATATGCCATAATTCATCATCTAAATCAATTCCTTCCAGAGGAGTATTATCTGCTTCAGCAAATATGGAATATACTCCTACGTCTTCTTCAATATAGTTTATGCTAGATTGTGGAACACTCTCTATGTGGGGTGAAATTCTTCCTTTTCTATGGACTATAATTTTTTTACAATTCCGAGGAACAGATAAATGTGTCCCATCGAGTGAGAGGTATCCACCTGTTAGGGCTTGCCAATATCTCCCCAAGGTAATTGAATAATTTCTCATAGGCATAGAAATCACCTGAATGTTGAGGGTTGTTCTTATCTTAGGATGAGCGCATAAAACCAAGGTTACATCTATAATCTCGCCTATGGTTGTTTGTTGTAGACTATTATAGGAGAGCATGCTTTTGGCATTTTTGTTTGTACATGACAAGCCTATCTCTTCCATAATAATATTCGACATGACACTTGGGCTCAAACCACCATCAATGAGGCAAAAATGGGCAATGTTATCCATGATCTTTACAGAAATGTAAAAAGGGTTTTTTTTTACAGGGTATCTAAAATTATGTAGACCTACTTTATTTACAGAAGAATCATCTTCGTCAACCTCTTCAGAAAGATTGGCTACAATGAAATCTTTTCCTTCCATGAATTGTTTCAGATACATCTGTTGTTCAGGGACAACAACCATGTCTAGGATGGTTGCATCTTCTTCGATGTTGGCCAATTGATTCAGGATATTGTATTTGGAAGAGGGGGGAGAGGGGTTGATTCCTTGACTCTCAAGAATTTTAGGAACCTGGGGCACAATAGAGGTTGAGGATGAACTCGGGCTAGAAGAACTGCAAGGAGGGTCAAACTTGCCTTTTGGGGAATAGGCTTTGTTTCTAGTGTTGATGACCATGCCATTTTCTGGCTTGGAAAAATCTTCTACAACAATAGTAGCTTCCAGTATTTTACCAAATATCTTATCCCTGACACTCTTCTTTACCTCACACGTGGTTTCTTCATGGTGTTCCTTGCAAAAGTTACACCAACTCCTAGGTAGGATAACTTTGGGCTTAATTTATTTTTCAACTGGACTTCTAAAAGGAGGGGTAGAAGAGGATGAATCTCCAGGGGTGAGAGGGGAGACAGTACCCTTCCATTCAAATGCTATCATAGGATTATTCATATCTTTCACTAGTTGTAGGAGAGCAGACATATTTGTTTTCCTAATTGATTCTCCCTGGGGAAGACCAATTATTTCCAGCTGTTCTTCATACTCTGAATAGGTATGTAGAGCGGAACCGAGATTATCAATGTCCTTTTCCTCAATCCTATGATGGTAAGGATAAGGAAATTCATTTTAGTAATGCATGAAGGCGGCTGGGTGTTGGGCCCCAACAACTCCCCCTATATTTTTACAAAATTTAATGGGCCCCTATTAGAATCTTGATAATTATAATGAGCTACAGAACCAACCTTTTCAAATAGTTCCATACCTTGGCTTGCTTTGAGACAAACTTAAGACATTTACTTTAGTATGAGACATTTATTACAAGAGTATATGTCAAAAGTTAGAAACGAGCATAAAAATCTCAATTTAAACAAAAATGTTAATTTTTATCAAATGTTTACTTTCGTTTAAATTATGATTATGTGTTCATTCTTTTGCTCATTAGAAAGTTTGACTATTTTGAATAATGTGTTCAATACTTCATCAAATTATATCTTGGTTGGTTTCTCATTTTCATGAAATCATTTGGTGATATTAATTAATTAAATTCTTTTTTCATTTTGCATCTCATTTCAAAATAATAATAATCAAATAATTATCTATCATTTGTTTGATTTTGTAAAAAACCAAAAT
>ML791627.1:372924-392571 GCA_009831015.1 Picea engelmannii | reverse complement strand
TTCAAAAACGCAGTATCATCATGAAAATTTTAAATGGAAAGTAAAGAGATAAGTAAATTTAAACTATCAATTCAACCCTGACCCAAGGTGCCACGAGTAGGACTGCACTCATCTTAATGAGGATTTTCCTATTTTTAGTCTCTGTTATTTTTAATAATAATTCTTGGTCAAAGTAACATCTTATGCATCACTATCTTAAGAAAAGAACTTGCTTGCACATGATATTTTATATGATTTAGTTCTTCCTTTATTTTACAGTGAGATGATAGTGGATACAAAAACTCAAGTTTATCTTTGGCCAAAATCATTTCCTAAAAAGTTTTCTTTTGTTGTTTTGATTTTGTGTACTTCTGATTTTGAATCCCATTAATAAAATTTGATTTGGTTTGTTGTGTGTTTTTGTTTTCTTTGATTATTTTGAATGAGTTTTCTTCTTATCTTTCTTTTTGAATCAATATATTTTTTATCAAAGAACTATTGTCGAAGGAAGCATTTATTTTAAGACTTGTGTTTTTCAAGCAAATTGAAATAGTTCAAAGAGGTCCTGGTATTAAGATATAGCTCAAACAATTGATTTTTAAGTCAATTGTCACTCTCATTTTGTCCTCAAATTATCTTTGCTAGAGTATTACACCATAGATATGGTTTAAATCTTTGAGAATTACTATTGGAGCCGCCCTTGTTTTTCTAGCCCGTCACAAATTTCATTTTGATGCTTGAAATCTAAAGATGGTTTTCATAATTCCCCTCAGAGATATCGAGATCTCTGAAGCTTTATCACGCATGCAGCGATGATTATTCTACTCTCAAAACAAGTCCTACCTTTCGTAAAAATGTTTCCTCTTTGGTTCTACTTTGGGATCTCGTAGGTTGGATACTATAAGTCATGTAGTTCACACGTCCCGAGCCACGAAACAACGAAATCGTTTTAATTTTTCACTCAAGACAGTAACGAGGGTAAAGTTTTCCCTAACCCATGATTAAGCATCGTCGGGGTTTCGTGCCTCGGCGTTCTCCAAACGCAAAATTTTATTGTCATAGCCCCGATAGCCGAGAACACGAGGTCCTTTTTTGAATAACCCATGTCAAGGGTTA
This sequence comes from Picea engelmannii, assembly GCA_009831015.1. Taxonomy (NCBI): domain Eukaryota; kingdom Viridiplantae; phylum Streptophyta; class Pinopsida; order Pinales; family Pinaceae; genus Picea; species Picea engelmannii. Next base: position 391,476 of record ML791627.1, on the reverse strand, counting down.
AAGGAAAAAGCTAACTGTGCTAAAGTTTCTCTCGGCGTTTCGCCACTCGGCGTTATCTTTTTTGAAAGTTACGCCATCTAAACCCCGACTCGCGAAATCACGATGCAGTTATAATGTGATTAATTAATCACTTAATCCAAGATTATCTTCCCTTTAATTAAGTCATGTTATCGCGATCTCGTGGCTTGGCAGCTTGGCATGTAAATCTTCCAGAAACTTATCTTCGAAGCTCCGAGTCGCGATATGGCGAATATAATAATTATAAAATTAATCAAGCCCCAAATCACAATTACCTTTTATTAACCAAAATCGATCTTCGCAGTCTCGGGTGTTAAAGACTATAAATGTTTAAGTAAAATCCCTGATATAATGAGTACCGAAACATTGTTAACAGTGGTAAAATGGGATTAATTAAGCTAAATCAGTGAATATCCCGTGCTTTGATGTCTGCATGATTTACGAGGTAGCCTTTTTCCTCCATGCGCCAACTGAAATTTTAAAACCACCAAAATTTATGACATTAATGAGGAAATAGGGTAAATCGATATATAAGATTGGATTTTTATGGCAGAATTTATTTCCAAATGTGATTTGACAGACTTTTTCTGAAAGGTACCGAGTTCTTTGAGTATATATAAGAGCCGTGTTTCATTATAACAAATGCATTTTCATAGAATGCAGAGCTCACCACCTCTGAGTAAACTGACTTCTGTATGTATACACAGTTCTATCGCAGAAGAGCTAAAATGCAAGCTTCAGCCATGGCTCCGCGAAAAGAAGCAAAGGTGAATGTTGAGGTTTCGGGAAAAGGCTCAGACAATGTCTCTGATACTTCACCCTGAAGTATCAACTCGGTCTTGAATTGGTCATATGTTTCAGATATTCTGCAAGCAGAATTGGTGGATTATTTCGACGACTCCGACGACAACGAAAAAGATGATATAACCACCAAGTACAAAATAGTCATCCAATCCGGAATGCATAGAGTAGCAGCCAGGCCACGGTTTCTTCCATATTATGATATGGTCTGATGGGCATTGGAACATGTGTACATACCTACTAGAACTATCATGAACGAGCAGAGAGTCACTATCGGGACTTTCAGGCCGGAGCATTTGCAAACCATGTATAAGCTGCCCATAATGTCCGACCACACATATGGCGCTGAATTCTTGGAGGAGTTCAAGGAGAAGGAATGCGTACAGTATGATAAAACCATGTCCATTTTGATAAAGGATTGGGTTTCAAACACCGCGAAGTTTAGAGCTGATACCCACAATGTATATTCAATTGCTTTGTTAGAACCACAGTACAAATATGTGGCCATGATGACCTGCCGGTTATATGGGAAAGAGGACACCTCGCATTTTTTCCTTTCGTGGGTGCCTCTAATGTTTCGAGTCGCCGAAGGAATCTCCTTTGACTGGGCAAAGATACTTTCCGATAGCTTGACCAGTTGGGTCACAGAGTATCAGGAGCAGAAGGAGAATGGGAAGGCGTCGTCATTCTTCATGTCTGCATACATTATGGACGCAATTTGTTCTATGACACCATTTCCATTAATGAGATGGAGTTGGACCCCAGCCGAAGACAAACCCATACATGTATATCATGCAAAATTATGGGAAAACAAAGCGGAAAATTTTTCTTATGAATTTTTTAACTGGGTAATGGTGCCCCTGCATGTCGCCATTTTTGGTCACCCGCCACCCCGGATCTTGGACAACATAGTGACAAATCTGAGCAGCATAGTAGACTGGTACGTAGAAGCAGAATTTTCATACCTCAGAGTTTTCGGGGCTTCTGTTCCCCCGCATGCGCTGCCATTGTTCATTCCCGACAAGATGGCTTGTCGCGAGGTTGCCCGACAAATGGTAATTGGCGGTGTAAGAAAAGAACTTAAAGGGTACTCGAAGAAGGTATGGTCGTTTTTTCCTGTTCGTTTGAATTCTTATTCTTTATTAGATTTCGGGCATGCCAAAGCTGAGGCGGCAGCCCTGGAAGACCTAAATTTGGTCTCCATTGAATACAAGAAACACGATCCACAGAGGATCGTGAGCAATCATTTGGCCAATTGCGGGCTCAATAGATTTGAGCATGAGGATTCACCCTCGGATGACATTTTTCGAGGAGCAATGTCCTATGAGGAGATTCTAGCCCAGATACAATCCTTGGCACCCGAGGAAAGAGCCGATGTTCTGAAGTTCCAGGAACATCGACGTAGCTATCTTCCCGCTGTGTTGCGAGGTGAGGGTCCAAGTATTTCGAAGACAAAATAGAAGGATGTTGAAGGTTCTAAGGATGCGACTCCCGACCAAGGAAAACACCAGGACGAGGGGGAACAAACGAAGAATCCATAAGCAGAGAAAAAGACTCCAGACCCACCAAAGAAACATAATCCATAGACAGAGATAAAGACTCCAGAACAGCCAAAGAAGCAGAGTCCGGTCGATACTCCGGGAAAATCGGTGAAGCAGATCAGAGAACCCATCACATCAGTTACCCCCTTGTAGTCGACGCAGGGAAATATCGATGTAGGATGGATATTCAATGAAGAGTTGAGGCCCATAAGAGTAGAAGAACTCCCTCTGAATGAGTTTTTCTTCGATAAAAAGAGAAAGGCAGTAGTGAAAAGGGAATTCTATCAAGAAGGAGAGTCGACTGCCAAGAAATATAAAGTCATAACTAATGGAAAGGACAAGAAAAATGAGCAGTTCACTACTGAAATAGCAGGGACACTAGGAGCATATGCCTCAGTGAATCAGTTCTCAGTCGGGCTCTTAAAGAACCAACTTAAAAGAAACAATCACCTAATTAGGACCCTTGAAGCTAGACTGGCCACAACAACAGAGACTGCTAAAGACCAGGTGAGTGTGGGAATAGAGCAGGCCAGATTGGCCGATAAAAATGAGATAGAGATGCTCAAAACTAATCTCGAGCAAGCACAACTAGTGGTTCAGGATGGTCGGATGCAAGCGAGCTAGCAAAGGGATTTGATCGAACAGCTGCAGGCTAGGGTGGAGATCATCGAGAGAAGAATGATAAACATCAGGATGTTCAAATCCCAGGCGATCGAGCTTCAGAGCAGAGTCTCTGTGGCACAACGAAATTTGCTCGCCAAGATAGAAGAGATCTGAGACAATTGTTTGCTAGTAAGTCAGGTTTCCGAGAACTTATCTGCCAGAGAAAGGGATTCCAGAGCAGCTCGGGTCGCCTTCCAGGAGGCTGTGATAGCCATGAACAACAGAGTTTCACCAAGTACTCCCAGGTTCACCATTTCAAAGCAAACCAGAGGAAACATTCTATTAAAGGAATGGGAGCATAACATCACTGAAGGCAAGCAACAAGCCCAAAATATAACCAATTCCTTAGATGAGGCTTTTAATTCTATAGACGGCGAGCTACTGGGCATTGATAGCGGAGGCGATGCCGAGATGTTGATGCAAATGAATGTGGAAAATATCTTGCTTTATCTGAAGGAAAAAGAAGAAAGAGATTAGGCCGATATTTCTCAGATGACTATGGTAGACATAGTCCAAGTAGATAAATGCATGATTAAACCCAGCATGCAATTATGCGCCATCGACATCATAGATGGACATATGGAAGACAGGCTACAGCAGTTAGCCCGAGAATGTTACTTCATTGAAGCTAGCTGTCAAGCAGAACTGTCGTGGCTAATATCTCAGCTCGTTGAAAGATGTGTCGCCTGTACTGAGCCCACGCGACAACAAACACCTGGCACCAAGTGAAGACAGAGAAGGAGAGATGGAGCGATTGCTCTCCTCCCTGTCATAACCGAAATTTTGTGACTATTGAGATTCTATCTTACTTGTAAAATTGTATAAATATACCACAGAAAGAAATAAACAGGGCTGGACCTTTTTGTGTCGATTGTAACAGAGTTTTTTACATTTGAGAGTTAATACAAGCAAATCTGAAGATTCTCAATTCCGTCACGACTGTGTTACAGGTTTGTTTCCTTGTATCTCATATTTCGTTTCATTTCATATTCCTAATTGACGTGCTTCGTTATAATTTAGTACGACCACTACTATAGTGAATGAATTTTGGTTTTCTGTAATTGTTTACTATTTTTCCTCTGTACCAGCTTTCAACGGGTGTAAGACCAGTCTGCATTTTCAGAATTCTACACATATTCTCTGCTACATCGGTTATTTCCTTACAATTTTCCTCTTTTGTTTATATGTGAGATTTCCCTCTGATAGGAGCCTTACGCTATAGACAATTAAATGTTTTTCTCCCACCTCATACCTTTTATTAAAATATAATACAGTTACGAGAAAGAGCCTTTGATTTGCATCCCTATTTTATTCCTAAAATCGTAAATTCTCTTTTATACGACCAAATTGAGACAACACTTAATATTTCTCTGAAGTTTCCCACTTTTACTGTTCCTCCATGACTGTCCCTATACCAACACAGCCTAATATCGAACCTGGACTATCGAACCAAACGCACATTGCCTTAAACCTTTTCGAGCCGATTCTTAAAACGGCTACTAACCGGGTCGAACTTGAACGTTCATGGGCAACCATTGAACAAGATATAACTATTCAGGAACAGTTGGAAGCTAGACAATGCCAATGTAGAAATCTTCCCTAGTTTCCTTTACCAATGGTTGACGTTACCTGCTTCTCCATCTTTTACCCACTTTTGGATGCCTTGACACTGTACTTCTAAGCCTTCAGTACAGACTCAGGAACAACATCTTTCTGGCGCCGTTGCCGGGGATTTGAAGTTGATATCTGTCCCTGGGAAAACAACATTTGTTTTTCGTTGAAAGTGTTACCCTTTGATAGTGAACAAAGAGTACACACCTTTTAAGGCTTCACAATCTTTCACTTGGTGACTCCAAAAATAATAAACTGGCATCCGGTCGAAGGAATACCAAACAAAACCCAGATGGTAAGTAGATTACGCCGATTACCAATCCCGAAAATATTCTAAAAGCGAGAGCCTCTCTTAAGCCAACCGCTGCAGTTTACAAACTTAAAACCCCACCCCTGAAGACTAAGAGTTCTTCTGAACCCTCAAATTTGCTCAGTCCTCTCTTTGATACTAAAGTTTCAGCACCAAACTGCTCCGAAGCTAGGAGTGAGATTCATCCGACAGTCCCCTTAGTACACAAAGGAAAGGGCCCTCTTGAAAGTTCGTCGACTTTTGACATACCATATTTCCTTCAATTGAATTTCCCGACTTCACCAAATTCTTAAGAGTGTGCTACACACTCGGTTTCCACACCCGTTGGTTCTCCTGATTTCGTCTCATGCAAGTCCGAGGAACCGAGTCCAAGCGTTCCTTATCTTTCCTCATCAAATTTTCCTCTTCATGAAGAAAATAAAGAGTCACTTTTAATTTTCCAGAACCCCCTTTATAACTTTCCCCAAATAACGATGGTAGCCGTCGGAGGAGGAGGCGGAGGGTTTGTAGGAGGAGGTGGAGGGTTTATCAGAGGAGGAGGGGGAGGAGCCCCTCTAGGAGGAGTTGGAGGCCAAGGGCCTGCTTCCCCTCCCAATTTTTTTGCAAAAGTTGCAGCCAGATATGCTCCCTTAGTATTGCCCGTCCCTCTACATGACCTTCCCGAAAATTACATAAAAAATCTACCAAAATTCACTGGGGAAGGGGATCTAACTGCGGCATAACATATTAATTTCTTTGATCAATTCATTGACATTCTAGGTATCGAGCATGAGGATGTATATTCAAGACTCCTTGTCCAAACCTTTGAAGGTCAGGTCCGAACTTGGTTTCGGAGCCTACCCGCAGCTTCTACCTTGTCTTATGACGCTTTGGAAGATGCTTTCCTCAGACAATGGGGCGAGCGAAAATTCCATCTCTATTATTTAACCGAATTTGGGTCTTTGAGGAAAAAGAACTCAGAAACAGTGATGGAATTTATTCAGATATTCAACAAAATGTATAATAAAATCCCAGCCGAGGTTAAACCGTCCCAACCCACGACCAAAGTAACTTTCGTCGGAGCTTTCGAACTGGATTTTGCACTTCTTTTGCGAGAGAGAAGGGGAGCCACCTTAAACCGAATGCAGGACGATGCAGTAGAAATAGAGTCTAATATGATGGCATCGGGTAAGCTTAAAGATAAATTAGAAACTGGAAACCGAGAGACCAAATGCTTTAGAGAACAAGCAGGTCCTTTAGGGTCAAATAGATCTGCAGATGATAGGGTGGATGATATGGCCAGAGTGATTAAAGAACTGCCAAATAAAATATCCAGAATGGAACTCGAAGAGGCCAAAGACTCTTCCCCCAAGAAGTATTTCAAGAGGAACCCCAACCCTCCGAACCAACAAAGACAAATAAAAAATGAAGATCAAAAAATACAAGCTCCCTTAAAGAATGAAAATTTTATAGGAGCGAACGATTTTCAAGACTTCAGAGATTCGGATAATGATGTCACGAACTTCGGTGATGACTGCACTCAACCATATCTGACTCGAGAAGACTATGAAAAATCTCTAAACATGCAACAACTGTCGAACAAGGGTGAAGAAGGTGATCACACTGATCTTTGTGAATCTCAACTAGAAACTGAGATGATAATGGCTGAGTTTCAACCAAAGTACAACCTAATATCTAAGAGTAATCCCACCTCAACTACTCAACCCAAGAAAATCCTTCAAAGAGGTCAAGCTTATGAGCCTCCTTCGGAAGAGACCTTATTACCCAACAACAAAACGAAAACGGTAAGCACACAAGAGTCCGAAGTGGAAAAAGTTGAAACCCAAGCACAAGGAACCGAACCGATAAATAATGTTATGTCTTCAACCAGGACCATGAGTGATAAAGTGGTCCAAAGAAATAAGTCTGAAAGGAAGGATTCAGAAGTCTCAACCAAAGAAACAAACAAGGTGAGCGGAACTTTTAGTTTTGAATATGAGATAAATAAAATTAAGATACCAATCCCTTTGGTAGAATTAGCAAAAACCCCATTTATCGAAAGCAGATTACCAAAGCGATGGGGGTTTCTGAGCTAGAAAGACAGTCTGATGTTTTAAACCTGGAAGATGAAAAACCTAACATCACCTTTGTTCCCCATTTTGAAGGGGCCAAAGACACCATTTCTCCCTTTTATATCACTCTGAATGTGTATGATCAATTGCTACATAATTGCATGTTAGACTCTGCAGCCTCTCATAACATTATGCCCAAGATTATTATGGACAAGTTGGGTCTCCAGATCACCAGACCTTATGGAGATCTGTACTCTTTTGACTCAAGAAGAGTTAAATGTATGGGGATGATAAAATATATGGTAGTTACCCTGGCGCAGATCCCGGTTAAGAGTATCCTGATGGATGTGGTTATTGTAGATATTCCCCCTAAGTATGGCTTGCTGTTATCTAGGTCGTGGGGAGCCAAGTTGGGGGGTTCTCTTTAGTTGGACATGATGTTTGCCACAATTCCTATGTTCGATGGTCAGTTCACTCAATTGTACAGAGAAACAAGATTAGCATATACAGTGAGTGACCCTCAAAACCCAAACAATTTCCCTATTTACATTGCGGACCAAGATCTGGGAAATTGTATCTTGTCTTTTGATGATGGTTTAGATGGTTTTCCGGAAGAAAATGATATAGAGCGAGAAGAATCATATTACATGACAGAAGATCTGTGTAACACTGGTGTCTGGAAAATGTATTTTGATGGTGCTTCATCTTCTGAAGGGACGGGTGCAGGAGTGCTTTTAGTGGCTCCCGGAGGTAAGTTTGTTGTTCCTTTTTCCTATCAACTGCAGTGGGATATAGATTACACTAACAACGTATGAGAATATGAAGCGTTGATATTAGGATTAGAGGCTACCAAAAAGCTAAATATAAGTAAATTGGAGGTATATGGTGATGCAGAGTTAATAGTCAAACAAATAAACCGACAGTACCTAGCCAAGCATCCCAGACTAAGAACATACAGAAATTGTGCTTGGGATCTCATGGAAAAAATTTTCTCATTTGTAAATGTCCATTTTATCCCTCACGCATAGAATCTACATGTCGATGCATTGGCAAAGGCAGCTTCAACCTTCTCTCCTCCCACGACTTTCAAATTGAAGTATCACATTGAAATCAGATACAAACCCTCTATACCAGACAATATCCGACACTGGCAGGTCTTTGAAGATGACGAACAAATTAAGAAATTTCTTGCAGTAGTGGGTGAATTCTCTGAAACTCATGCAGACCAAGAGAATCAACATGACCTGATGTGGATCATGCAAGAAGGGGAAGATCCTGAAACCTTCTGAGAAAAAATTGCGGATCATCGTATGTTGGTCCTTAAAAACAACCAGATTTCGAAAGGATTTTTTATCAGAACGACGTACCTTTAAAATCCACTTTACAACCCCAACCATAAGAAGTGGAGTACTGTGATATAGGAACTGAAAAAGAATCCAGGGTGGTAAAAATATCCAAGTTCCTCCCTCTCGAAATGAAAGTTAAGTATAGATACCTACTCAGACAATATAAAGATGTTTTCGCCTGGTCTTACGATGAGCTAAGAACATATGACACTTCCATAATTGATCACAAGATACCTTTGAAGCCTAGGGTCAAACTGTTTAGGCAAAAGCTTAGACAGATTAACCCCATTTTGCTACCTGTGATCGAAAAAGAAGTTAAGAAACTTTTAGACGCAAAAATAATCGTACCTCTGAGATACTCGGATTGGGTAGCAAACCTGGTCCCGATTAGGAAAAAGAGTGGGGAAATCAGACTGTGTGTGGATTTCCAAAACTTAAATAAGTCATCCCTCAAGGACAATTATCCGCTGCCCAAAATGGACCATGTGTTAGAAAAAGTTGTTGGAGCAAACCGAATGTCTATGATAGATGGGTTCTCTGGTTATAATCAAATCGCCATGAATGAACAAGACAGGGAAAAAACTACTTTCACCACACCGTGGGGTACGTTTATGTATGACAAAATGCCTTTTGGTTTGATGAATGCAGGGGCTACATTCCAGCATGCTATGGACATCTCTTTCATAGGAGAAAGGGACAAGTTCGTAGTCATTTACCTCGATGATTTGACGGTTTTCTCTAAAACCGATGAAGAACACTTGATCCATCTTAAACAGACTTTCAAAAAATGTCGCAGGTCTGGTCTATCTTTGAACCCAAAGAAATCACATTTCGCTATGCGGGAAGGTAATCTTTTGGGCCATATCGTATCTAGGGATGGAATCAGGATTGATCCTAAGAGGATTGAAGCAATAGATACTATAAGCATTCCCAGAAATATAAAAGAGATTCAATCTTTCTTAGGAAGAATAATTTTTTTACAAAGGTTTATCCCCAATTTCGCTGAGATTGTCAAATTGATCACAGGGATGTTGAAGAAAGACAACGGAGTAAATTGGACAACCGAGGCCAGAGCATCATTCACGCATATTAAAAAAGTCATAAGCGAGGCACTTGTGTTAGCAAGCCCAGACTATCTGAAAGATTTTCTTATCTTCTTATTTGCCTCTGAACATACTATTGCCGCGGTGCTCCTACAAAAGAATGAAGAAGGATTCGAACAACCGATCACGTTTTTTAGCAAGATCCTTAGAGACGCAGAACTGAAGTATGACATAATAGAAAAACAATCCTACGCAATGGTAAAAGCACTAAAGGCATTCAAAACTTATGTACTACATTCAAAGATAATCGCGTACGTGCCTACCAGTTCTGTGAAACTTATATTGGTACAGCCAGACAGTGACGGAAAAAGAGGGTGATGGCTCGCTAAAATCCAAGAATTCGATCTGGAAGATAAACCGACCAAATTGATAAAAGGGCAAGGCCTAGCCAAACTCTTAGTGGAGTCAAATTTCAGAGCCCTTGATATCAATTTCCTGCAGGAAAGCGACGAAGACACATACCTAAATGAGTTGGATGAAGAAACAGGTCCAAACCAGATCGAAGAGAATTTCTTATCATCGGGCTGGTACAGAGACATAGTGTCTTACTTGTTGAACCTAAAATGCCCAAATGAACTATCACCATCTAAATGCAGAAATTTAAAACTCCATGCAGTTAAATATTGTATAGCCGAAAGTCAGCTATATTGGAAGGATCCACTCGGGTTCCTGCTAGTCTGTTTAGTTGAATCGGAAACTCAGTGGGTTATAGATGAATTTCATAAGGGAGTCTGTGGGGGGCATCATGCATGGAGATCTATAGCTTACAAGATCTTGAGGGCTGGGTACTACTGGCCGAAACTCTTTTCGGACGTCAATGCCAAAGTGCGTGCCTGCAATCCTTGTCAACTATTCCCAGGTAAACAGAAACTCCCTGCACTGCCTCTAGTTCCAGTCAAAGCTGAAGCCCCATTTCAACAATGGTGTCTAGAATTCATAGGCGAGATAAATCCCCATTCTAGTGCTCAACATAAGTGGATCTTAACAGCCACAGATTATTTTACTAAGTGGGTGGAAGCCATTCCAACCAAGAGGGCAACAGACTCGGTGGTAATCGATTTCTTGGAAGACAATATTTTGTCAAGATTCGGTTGTTCCTGAAAGATAGTTACTGACAATACCCGGGCCTTTAAATCTATGGCTATGATCAGCTTCTGTCAAAGGTATAACATCGTTCTTGTCCATTCCATAACATATTACCCCCAGGGGAACGGATTGGCCGAATCATCTAACAAGAGCCTGGTAAACATAATCAAGAAAGTATTGGATGAAAATAAAAGGTCTTGGCATGTACACTTAAAATACGCATTGTGGGAAAACCGCATAAGCACTAAAAGGTCTATTGGTATTTCGCCTCTTCAAATGGTCTATGGGATAGATGTTGTTCTACCTATAAACCTAGCACTACCAGTGATGAAGTTATGGCAGGATCAAAACAAAGAACCCAATCATGTAACCAGGACAATTAATCAGTTGATTGAGGTTCAACAACATAGAGTTGAAGTTGATGAAAATATGCAGAAGTACCAAGATGATATGAAAGCATTGTTCGACTGCAAGGCAAAGGACAGGGAATTCCTCCCAGGAGATTTAGTGTTAAGATGGGATGCAAGAAAGGAAGAAGCCGCGAAGCATAGTAAATTTGACCACCTCTGGTATGGACCATTCAGGGTCTCGGCCTCAGAAGGAAAAATTTCCTTCCTACTGGAAAATATAGACGGAGAAGTCCTCAACGCCCCTGTCAACAGGCGGTATCTAAAGCATTACATGATGTAACAGTCGCCAAAATAAATAAATAAATAAATTTTATTATACATATTTTGTACATACATGTATTTTCATTTAACATTGCTTTTTGATTTTCTGTTTTTTCGTTCATAAACTTTCGACACATTTCGAATAAGATTCATATTTTCTTTTTTCCAGCTACCTACGAAACAAGCAGGAAAAGTAATCTGAAGGTCGGTGTCAGAAATAAATCGGCATAAACAGGTGATACTTAAAGTAGTTTCATTTTTCTCAAAGAAAGTGGAACGAAAAGGTAAAGATGATATTTCTCAAAAGACATGCTATTAAATACTATTAAAGAAAATTGAGGTAACGCCATTCAAACCACGATATCATCCGAACTGATAGATAACATAGTTGTTTCTTGGTTTGATAATCTTTGAAAAAATTAAAACAATTTAAACGATTCACTCAATCTAAAAACAGTCAGTCAAAGCAAATTATCCCCGAAGTTATCTACAAGAGTCAGTCTTGAATTGTTTGCCCTCTGTATTTTCAGTCAGTAAATCGCTACCTGGCATCCTTTCTATCTTCAGGTTTAACTTTTAACAAGTCACCATCTTTCCGTTTCATATACGAAGGGATAAAAGTTTTTCGTTCCAACCTCGTGAGTTTCAAAACAGATTGTGAAAAGAAAGTGGGTCTTCACAACTACTCAATCCCCTGCTAAGCGAAGGAACATTTAGAGTGATCCTAACTTTCCTAGGTTTTTCAACGGCATCGGAGGATTGAATCTTTCTCAAAAGGAATTCCCTTAAAAAATTATTTTCCTTTTTCTCCCTAAGAACGAAGATGTTGTGAAGGTCAAGGGAAGGTTGGTACCAAGTAATCAAAGTAAGTTGACAGACCTATAATGCAAAATATTACACAGATATCAGCCCTGATACAAACTGATTTCCCCCATATTCGCGCTCTAAAAAGTAAATTATAAGATAGGTGGTGAAAGGAAATTCAGAAATGATTGCCCCCACCTAGTCCAAGAGACGATGAAAGGAAATTCAGAAATGATTGCCCGTGTCTCAACATTTAAATGCATAAATATATTCTAAAGTGGTGAAAGGAAATTCAGTAAAAGGGGCCAGATAACTTCACCGGGGTACTGAACATGCTCGCTGGCAGTGAAGAAATGTCTGAGATATCTGTAAGGCTTTTATACATGAAGATCACTCTACTTTGGTAACCAATTCTTTTTAAAACCTGATCCACAACCCAAACTCAGACGGGACTCCCCAATTAAAAACATATAATCTTATTCTTTTGATGCAAGCCAGGAGCTGCAAGATCTGTTGGGTCTCCTAGGACTGTTTCGATTGTCTTAAAACATACCTAAATTTAGTAGTGGGAAAGGGAAAATTGTGAAAGGGACTACAACTATGTTTAAAAAAAAAGTATCTCATTTTGGAAAAAAACTTTTCAAGGTAAAGAACGAAGTCTTTTTCCCCCTTCGATCCTCTTTTCTTGGGAACCTTTTCGCCTAATTGAGCTTTTTATTCCATTTACCCAATATTGGCACGTGGTCTACTATTCTTCCCACCTCACAGGAAGGCGGGATCCCTAGTTGGAGCCTATGTTGGAGCCGCCCTTGTTTTTCTAGCCCATCACAAATTTCATTTTGATGCTTGAAATCTAAAGATGGTTTTCATAATTTCCCTCAGAGATATCAAGATCTCTGAAGCTTTATCACGCGAGCAGCGATGATTATTTTACTCTCAAAACAAGTCCTACCTTTCGTAAAAATGTTTCCTCTTTGGTTATACTTTAGGATCTTGTAGGTCAGATACTATAAGTCGTGTAGTTCACACGTCCCGAGCCACAAAACAGTGAAATCATTTTAATTTTTCACTCAAGACAGTAACGAGGGTAAATTTTTCTCTAACCCATGATTAAGCGTCGTCAGGGTTTCGTGCCTCGACGTTTTCCAAACCCAAAATTTTATTGTCATAGCCCTGATAGCCGAGAACACGAGGTCCTTTTTTGAATAACCCATGTCAAGGGTTAAAGGCAAAAGCTAACCGTGGTAAAGTTTCTCTTGGCATTTCGCCACTCGGCGTTATCTTTTTTGAAAGTTACGCCGTCTAAACCCTGACTCGCGAAATCACGATGCAGTTATAACGTGATTAATTAATCACTTAATCCAAGATTATCTTCCCTTTAATTAAGTCATGTTATCGTGATCTCGCGGCTTCCCAGCTCGACATGTAAATCTCCCAGAAACTTATCTTCGAAGCTCTAAGTCGCGATATGGCGAATATAATAATTATAAAATTAATCAAGCCCCAAATCACGATTACCTTTTATTAACCAAAATCAATCTTCACAGTCTCGGGTGTTAAAGACTCAAAATGTTTAAGTAAAATCCCCGATATAACGAGTACCGAAACATTGTTAACAACAGTAAAATCAGATTAATTAAGCTAAATCAATGAATATCCCGCACTTTGATGTCTGCATAATTTACGAGGTAGCCTTTTTCCTCCATGCGCCAACTGAAATTTTAAAACCACCAAAATTTATGACATTAATCAGGAAATAGGGTAAATCGATGTATAAGATCGGATTTTTATGGCAGAATTTATTTCCAAATGTGATTTGAAAGACTTGTTCTGAAAGGTACCGAGTTCTTTGAGTATATATAAGAGCCGTGTTTCATTATAACAAATGCATTTTTATAGCACGTAGAGCTCACCACCTCTGAGTAAACTGACTTCTGTATATATACGCAGTTCAATCGCAGAAGAGCTAAAACGCAAGCTTCAGCCATGGCTCCGCGAAAAGCAGCAAAGGCGAATGTTGAGGTTTTGGGACAAGGCTAAGACAATGTCTCTGATACTTCGCCCCAAAGTATCAACTCGGTCCCGAATTGGTCATATGTTTCAGATATTCTGCAAGCAGAATTGGTGGATTATTCCGACGACTCCGACGACAATGAAAAAGATGATATAACCACCAAGTACAAAATAGTCATCCAATCCAGAATGCATAGAGTAGCAGCCAGGCCGCGGTTGCTTCCATATTATGATATGGTCCGATGGGCATTGGACCATGTGGACATACCTACCAGAACTATCATGAACGAGCAGAAAGTCACTATCAGGACTTTCAGGCTAGAGCATCTGCAAACCATGTATAAGCTACCCATGACGTCCGACCACACATATGGCGCTGAACTCTTGGAGGATTTCAAGGAGAAGGAATTCGTACAGTATGATAAAACCATGTCCAGTTTGATAAAGGATTGGGTTTCAAACACTGCGAAGTTCAGAGCTGATACCCCATGGCGTATATTCAATTGCTTCGTTAGAACCGCAGTACAAATATGTGGCCATGATGACCTACCAGTTATATGGGAAAGAGGACACCTCACATTTTTTCCTTTCGTGGGTGATTCTAATGTTTCGGGTCACCGAAGGCAGCTCCTTTGACTGGGCAAAGATACTTTCCGATAGCTTGACCATTCGGGTCACAGAGTATCGGGAGCAGAAGGAGAATGGGAAGGCGTCGTCATTCTTCATGTCTGCATACATTATGGATGCAATTTGTTCTGTGACACCATTTCCATTAATGAGCTGGAGTTGGACCCCGGCCGAAGACGAACCCATACATGTATATCATGCAAAATTATGGGAAAACAAAGTGGAAAATTTTTCTTATGAAATTTTTAACTGGGTAATGGTGCCCCTGCATGTCACCATTTTTTGTCACCCGCCACCCCGGATCTCGGACAGCATAGTGACAAATCTGAGTAGCATAGTAGACTGGTACGTAGAAGCAGAATTTTCATACCTCAGAGTTTTCGAGGCTTCTGTTCCCCCACATGCGTTGCCATTATTCATTCCTGACAAGCTGGCTTGTCGTGAGGTTGCCCGGCAAATGGTAATTGGCGGTGTAAGCAAAGAACTTAAAGGGTACTCAAAGAGGGTATGGTCGTCTTTTCCTGTTTGTTTGAATTCTTATTCTTTATTAGATTTCGAGCATGCCAAAGTCGAGGCGGAAGCCCTGGAAGACCTAAATTTGGTCTCCATTGAATACAAGAAACACGATCCACAGAGGGTCGTGAGCAATCATTTGGCCAATTGCGGGCTCAAGAGATTTGAGCATGAGGATTCACCCTCGGATGACATTTTCCAAGGAGCAAGGTCCTATGAGGAGATTCTAGCCCAGATACAATCCTTGGCACCCGAGGAAAGAGCCGATGTTCTGAAGCTCCAGGAACATCGACGTAGTTGTCTTCCCACTGTGTTGCAAGGTGAGGGTCCAGGTATTTCGAAGACAAAACAGAAGGATGTCGAAGGTTCTAAGGATGCGACTCCCGACCAAGGAAAACACCAGGACGAGGGGGAACAAAAAAAGAATCCAGAAGTAGAGAAAAAGACTCCAGACCTGCCAAAGAAACAGAATCCGGAGACAGAGATAAAGACTCCAAAACAGCCGAAGAAGCAGAGTCTAGTCAATACTCCGGGAAAATTGGTGAAGCAGATCGGAGAACCCATGACATCGGTTACCCCCTTACAGTTGACGCAGGGAAATATCGATGCAGGATGGATATTCAATGAAGAGTTGAGGCCCATAAGAGTAGAAGAACTCCCTCCGAATGAGTTTTTCTTCGATAAAAAGAGAAAGGCAGTAGTGAAAAGGGAATTCTATCAAGAAGGAGAGACGACTGCCAAGAAATATAAAGTCATAACTGATGGAAAGGACAAGAAAAATGAGCAATTCCCTACTGAAATAGCAGGGACACTAGGAGCATATGCCTCAGCGAATCAATTCTCAGTCGGGCTCTTAAAGAACCAACTTAAAAGAAAAAATCGCCTAATTAGGACCCTTGAAGCCAGACTGGCCACAACAACAGAGACTGCTAAAGACCAGGCGAGTGTGGGAATAGAGCAGGCCAGATTGGCCGATAAAAATGAGATAGAGATGCTCAAAACTAAGCTTGAGCAAGCACAGCTGGTGGTTCAGGATGGTCGGATGCAAGCGAGCCAGCAAAGGGATTTGATCGAACAGTTGCAGGATAGGGTGGAGATCGCCGAGAGCAGAATGATAAACATCAGGATGTTCAAATCCCAGGCGATTGAGCTTCGGAGCAGAGTCTCTGCGGCACAGCGAAATTTGCTCGCCAAGATAGAAGAGATCCGAGACAACTGTTTGCTAGTAATTCAGGTTTCCGAGAACTTATCTGCCAGAGAAAGGGATGTCGGAGCAGCTCGAGTCGCCTTCCAGGAGGCTGTGATAGCCACGAACAACAAAGTGTCGGCAAGTACTCCCAGGTTCACCATTTCAGAGCAAACCAAAGGAAAGATTCTATTAAAGGAATGGGAGCATAACATTTCCGAAGGCAAGCAACAAGCCCAAAAGATAAACAATTCCTTAGAGGAGGCTTTTAATTATATAGACGGCGAGCTATTGGGCATTGATAGCGGAGGCGATGCCAAGACATTGATGCAAATGAATGTGGAAAATATTTTTCTTGATCTGAAGGAAAAAGAAGAAAGAGATTCGGCCAATGTTTCTCAGATGACTATGGTAGACATAGTCCAAGTAGATAAATGCATGATTAAACCCAGCGTGCAATTATGCGCCATCGACACCATAGATGGACAGATGGAAGATTAGCTCTAGCAGTTAGCCCGAGAATGTTACTTCGTTGAAGCCAGCTATCAAGCAGAACCGTCGTGGCTAATATCTCAGCTGGTTGAAAGATGTGTCACCTGTACTGAGCCTGCGCGACAACAAACGTCTGGCACCAAGTGAAGACAAAGGAGGAGAAATGGAGCGATTGCTCTCCTCCCTGTCATAACCGAAATTTTGTGACTATTGAGATTCTATCTTACTTGTAAAATTGTATAAATATACCACAGAAAGAAATAAACAGGGCTGGACCTTTTTGTGTCGATTGTAACAGAGTTTTTTACATTTGAGAGTTAATACAAGCAAATCTGAAGATTCTCAATTCCGTCATGACTGTGTTACAAGTTTGTTTCCTTGTATCTCATATTTCGTTTCATTTCATATTCCTAATTGATGTGCTTCATTATAATTTAGTACGACCACTATTATAGCGAATGAATTTTGGTTTTCTGTAATTGTTTACTGTTTTTCCTTTGTACCAGTTATCAGCGGGTGTAAGACCAGTTTGCATTTTTAGAATTCTACACATATTCTCTGCTACATCGGTTATTTCCTTACAATTTTCCTCTTCTGTTTATACGTGAGATTTCCCTCTAATAGGAGCCTTACACTATATACAGCTAAATGTTTTTCTCCCACCTCATACCTTTTATTAAAATATAATACAGTTACGGGAAAGAGCCTTTGATTTGCATCCCTATTTTATTCCTAAAACCGTAAATTCTCTTTTATACGACCAAATTGAGACAACACTTAATCTTTCTCTGAATTTTCCCACTTTTACTGTTCCTCCATGACTGTCCCTGTACCAACATAGCCTAATATCGAACCCGGACTATCGAACCAAACACACATTGCCTTAAACCTTTTCGACACGATTCTTAAAACGGCTACTAACCGGGTCAAACTTGAACGTTCATGGGCAGCCATTGAACAAGATATAACTATTCAGGAACAGTTGGAAGCTAGACAACGCCAACGTAGAAATCTTCCCTAGTTTCCTTTACCAAAGGTTGACGTTACCCTCTTCTCCATCTTTTACCCACTTTCAGATGCCTTGACACTGTACTTCTAAGCCTTAAGTACAGACTCAGGAACAACAATTACGATGATCTTTAAACTTTTTACGCCGTCCATATTCTTAAGGAATCACTTTTAAGTGCTTCCCCATTCTCTAGATGATTTCTTAAAGGAAATCTAAAATCTCTAAACCATGATAAAATTTCCAGTTTTGAAAGCAAATAAATAACATGGTCAACTATTCACCTGTATTGCAATTAACCTCCAGTATCACCCCGCTCTCTTTGTCATCAAGAAATCTATAATTGTATTATTATTTAAAAGTGGCATAAGAGGGTTGAAAGCACTCATGTGTGGGAAGTGTGTGTAAACCCGTCGGGGTACTGAACAGGCTCGCTGGCAGCGGGTAAATGCACACATTATACCAAGAGAACTTCGTCGGGGTACTGAATAGGCCTGCTGGCAACGAAGCAATGTCGGTCAGGGATGATTTTAAGGATGTAAATTTATTTTAAAATGTAGAAACCTTGACGAATCTTACTAATCCTTCATATGTCAACTATAAATGTTTGGCAATATTTTTGTAAAAATTTTCAAATTTCTAAGTATTTTATATAGTTTTTATAAAATTTTGGCTATTTTTAAGGTAAAATAATTTTATCCTATAGAATT
>ML791627.1:321915-337754 GCA_009831015.1 Picea engelmannii | reverse complement strand
TTTCTTGATGAATTGTAAGTATTTTTCTGCAAAACTTCTTGAATGAATGGTTGTAGTCTAATTTCTTGCATATGTTTATTTATTTTGCTAAATCAAAACCCTAGGTGACAAGCACACAAGTAGGTCCTTGTCTCATGTCCCCTAATAGATAAACTTTCAGCCATTGAAGGAGAGAAAGAGAGCCTAGACATAGCTACACTCCTTGTCTCTCTTTCCCCTATGCTAGCCATACCATTTAGAATCCAAGGGGAAGAAGACGTACCAGGCCTAGGTTATCTACACTTAGGGCCATTTTTCTTTTAGGTTTTGATGAAAGAGCCTTGCTTTAGCAACACTCTCCCTCATTAAGCCTTCTTGTCTTGATTTTGTGCTTCATCTGAGCTAGCCGTTTGCTGGGAGGAGGAGAGAGAATGAGGCCTTGATTTAGCAACACCGGAGTGAGCCTCTCTCCCCTAGGGTTCCATTTTTGAGGCCTTGCTTTAGCAGCACTTCAAAACTTTTCCCTCTAGTCCTTGAAATCCTGCCTCCTTCAAGTTGTGCATCCTTCACTTATGACTCCATTAAACCCTAAGGCACTAATATAAGACCTCAAACGTTGAAGTAGAACTTGATATAAACTCTCTCAAAGCTTTTGAATTGAAACCTTAACTACACTAACCCTAAGTCTAGCTAACCCTACTAACCCTAAGTTGTTGACGTCATCCTTGGTTATTACATCTTAATGTAGTAATGTTTTATTTTATGAGCAATTGAATGGTAGTTAAAGACATTAATTGAGTTGAGTATTGATTAGTTGCATTGAATGCCATATCGTTTCATATCTATTGGTGAAGTGACATTACTTTTATTGCTATTTTGTAAACATTAACTTCGTCAACATTTACTTTCAAATTTCTTATATTGAATATCAGATAGTCTTTGATATATATGAAGTACTAACCAAAGCCTGCATATATCAGTTTATTGTTGCTTTGTTCTCGAGCAGGGATTCGACTCGGTTATCTTTGTTGGCTATAAGTTGGACTATCTGTTTTGGTGGTGATCTGTGAAGGGGGGAACTTGTCATTGTCTGATTATCCTTTAGCCTCTTCAAAACCCCAGGTCACCGGGGTCATCTCCCCTGGGCCTCACCTCCCTAAAGAGAAAGAACCTTCCCATCGTGGTGACATTGGGTGGGATAGGTTTCTGTTACGCCAGTTTGGCCCTCTATCTTATAGTCTTTCTTCCTAGCTACAAACTGTGCGATAACAAGAACTAATAGATTAAATCCTCCCAAGTAGACAAGATCTTAGGATGAAGGTCAAAGGAGTCATCCGCAACCTTTCCTTCCAAGGAATTGACACACAAGCGCATGAAAGTGTCATTTTCGTTAGCCTCTATGTTAAGACAAGCATTGGAAAATGCCACTAGGTGTTCATTGGTATTGACAGTGTTATTCCCCGAAAACTTAGGCAGGTGCTCTTTAAACTTTGGAAGTGGGCGAGTAGCAGGCACTAGGTTAAGAGGAGAGGACACATGCCATGGTGTAGTTGTGGCATCCTCTCCGAACTGAAAAATCCCATACTTTTTAATGACTTTGGTGGGATTTGTAGTAGATTGGACAGGGATATGTTGGTTTTACAAGCTATCAATCACCGATGACGATGAAGATTGGGAAGATGGAGAGCTTCCAGTGCCACCAGAGCCACCACTAGATGCCATCTTTTGGATGATAGATAAGGGAAAGATAGATGAACTGGATGAATCAGATAAAGTCCTCCTTAGAGAACTTTGTTGTGCAGATAACACAAGGTTCCTTCTTCCTATTTCAGCAATAGGATGGATTTCAGGTGACAAGCCTCTTCTTCTTCTAGAAACACGAGAATCTAGGGACATGAAAGAAAGGCTGAAACTTTGAAGAAACAAAAGGTTAATGCTGATTTCTAGGCTATCTACATCTAGCCTCCTATTGTTATTGAGCACTAATATCTTGTTCAACTGTTTCCCAAGAATGGTTAAGTTCGCCACAGGTATTGGTTGTGTCAAGAATGGTTTTAAGCAGGTTCAAAGCAATATTGGTCTGGTCTCGAAGACTGGGCTCAAGATTGGGCTACCTTGCAATAGGAAGAATCATTAATAGCAAAACAGTCAAAGAATCAAAATCAGAAAACAAAGATGTATCGATGAAAATCAAGTATAAAAATTAACCAGAGAGATATCGAAGATCTCCCCAGAATGTTCACCAAATAAATGTTGAGGAAAAGATATGAATTGATCTTACTCAAGCATTTTCAGACTTCACTTGGCTAAAGAAAAGTAGACGGGAATATCACCCTATGTTTATAACAAACAAAAATAACATCCTGACTCACAAGTATTAATTACGAGTGCTTAGCCTAGTCTTTTATCAACAAAAAGATTGCTGGAAATTTATTGTTTATGTAATTTTCTGAATATGTCATTTGTTGAAATAAATGTAAGAACAAAAGTAAAGACACCAAGATGATAATCAAGACAGTTGAGACATAAAGCAATCCCTTATTTCATTCCAATTCATCAAAGAGTCATTTCTTTACAAAATCGCATACAAAAATCTTGGACCAAAGTCAAACTTAGAAATCCCTGATGGAACATACAAAAGGACCTCTGACAGAAAAACAAAATTGAACTCTAAATTATGGATAAACTTTCCATAGATTGCTTCCCACTCGACTTTGCACAATAGCCTTTATCAATCATGAAAGATAATTCACAAACAGACAAGTCTACACAAACTATCAAATATAGATCAATGCCTCTAAAGAACAAGTGTCTGAATGATTTGATTCAGCCCTGAATATTGTTTTCTACAATAAGACCCTGCTATCAAAAAAGAGAATTAGGTTGTGATGAATATATAAATGAATGAAAACTGAACTATCTCAACATAAAATTAAGAGCAAACCTTAGCATGCTTGTGCTTTTATCCTCCCCTTGTTCCTCCCTTCCTCTTTTGCTTTTAACAAATTAGAATTGGTTGAAGTAGTTGAACCAACTCATTAGTTAAGATAACTAAAGACTCAACTAACTTTAGTTAGGGGGGAAAAGTAATAATCATAATAGGGTCATAAATAAATAATAACTAGTAGGTGGGACCCCTTGTGAGTCCCTTTAGTTCATAACAATCATAACAATTATAACATAACCATTAGTTAAGAAAACACACCTCCTTGTGCCTCTCCTCAACATATTTACTTTTGGCAATTTTAGCTCATGAAATTTGAAAACATTTCAAAATAATACTCTTATATCAAAAATAAAACATGTTGTCCAATATCCATGAGGTCAACTGTCATAAAACAATATATAACATAAAATTCAAAAGCCATATTTCCCAGTTTTTAATGCAACCCTTCCTTGGTTGTTGTTATCACCTCTTGATTTTCCTGAATTTGCCTTAGGATGGGCAGAGCCTTTAGCATTTATCTCACTGATCACATGGGAACAATAGTCCCTCCACTGCATCCATGAAGACACGGATTTGTCAGAGTCAATAGAGGGTGAAGAAGGAGTAGAAATGGCTTTTCCTTTATCAAATGCATGGTGGGTGTCAGTCTTCAACCTCTTGCTATCATGGGAGGATTGCATCAATGAGTGGTTAGGGGCATCTTGGACAATGTGGTTCAAAGGTGGAGCAGGCAAGGTCAATTTGGGCCAGCCACGATGTTGGGAGACTGTCGGGTGGACAATCTCTTGCCATACATCATTTTTAGGGACCTCATATTGTAAGGAGACATGATGAGGTATAGGGATACCGAGGGCTTGCGGGGCTTGGAAAGGAGGCCTTTTAGGCCTAGGTCAAAGAATCTTGCATGAAACATTTGACCAAGCTCTTCTAAATCAACGTCAAAATGTATGGAGAACCGAGGCCTTCTTGGGCTCCAGTTTGAGTTACATCTGCCTCTGTTTCCTCGGCCATGGCTTCCTCGACTGAAAAAACTCATCCTGCATGTGTAATCAATTAGAAAATAGTCTTTTAAATAACCATGCATGAAAACTCTTAAAAATAAGAAATATATTTGGCTCAGAATGTATCAGGCTCATGCAATCCAATCCATACAAATTCTTTTAATGTTAATCAACGAGCATGGGGTGAAACAATGTTCTGGGATATGTGAGGGGTTTTTATTGAGAGAAAATATGATATAATGAAAGGGAAGAAGAAATGGTCAATGCTCAATGACAACAACAATCAACTGTAAAGAAACCCAATAAAACCTCACTGCAATCCACTCAAGACATTGCCACTTCATCCACCTAACACAAAAATTCTCTTCGTCGTAATCAATATCAAAACAGGGAGTGAAAACAATAAATATGGGATATGTGAAGGGTTTGTAATTAGTGGAAAGTGAGATAATGGAAAGGGAAGATAATGTTTACTGTTCATGAAATTAATCAAGTGATCCATAAAACATTCTACAGTAAGAAAATATGCATCCACCAACAATCATTTGACCAAATAACAATTCATGTACATTTAACTAGTTTACTATTCATTAATAAAAAATCTAACACAGTGCCATTACAAAATAGTAAGTTTTCTATACAATTTGTAAGAGGCTTTGTTCCCTTCATCTACACAATCTGCATTCCATAACAATTAACAACAATACCCATTTCCAATCACATAACTACTGCCATGTATTTCTTCAATCCACAACTCTACTCAAAGTCATGTTTTCAAAATAATAATGAAGTCATTATTACTGCAATATACCCCATCAAAAATGCGATGATATTCGTTCACATATATATGCAGTAGCCACAAAAATTAAGACCAAAATGTCACACCTGAGATGATAATTAATCATACAACTAACACACACCATTTAGACACCATCTATGCAGGAGTAATTTACCCAGGAAATGTAATTCTGCCATAAAAAAAAAAACAATTCAATATGACTTAAAACTAGTCCACCTATCCAACATGACTGTTATCAATAACACACCTGTTTTAACCAGTTGTCAATTGCAATAATTAACATGCTTAAAAATCTGTGGGTATCCCTAAGTATAAAAACCAACTATCCATACTACAAACAGTGTGCAACTAACAAAACTCCTCGGTGCAACAATTCCACTTGACACAACAAACACACAGCCATGATGATAACTCAGTATATCATGCTAAGCTATAAGATTTCTTGGATTTATTCACCCGTGATAAACTATGCCGTGCACACTCAGGTCCATACAACCAACAATCACAAAGATGCAGGGAACATACTTTCTATAGTTATCCAATTCAGTAGTCATTCGGCCCAAAAGAAAACCATAGCTATGATGCCCATTATTTTAGTTTGCAAAACACCATTCACAGAACGCGACATGTGTGAACAACACCAAGCACTTGTAACCATTGACAACCATCATCCAAAACATCATAAGAGAAAATAATAGTGATTGTATAACAACCAACAATCCACCACTGTGGTAGGAAATCAATCAACCGAACAAGTTGTGGTGGCTATGCATACCCATGCATTCAATCGAATCGGGGCAGAGACCCTTCCATCAATACTACTGAGTTATTTGACATAAGGTGGGTGACTGTGAACTTTAGAAGTTCCATTGGCAATGTAAGTTTTATCATTGTAATCACAGAGGCAGTAACTAAATTGCATACCAACACGACTGTCACATAACCAACTAGACGGGTATGTACTCAAAATGATCGGCGATATATAACCATCCAACACACAAGTGGTAAACCCTACAGACCAGGCTGGTGCTCCATGTCACCCTCGGACTTGTAGAGTTAACGGTTCGCACTGTGACTAACATAGGAAAGCTAGAGCCAACTTCCTTTAATGGTGACAAACCCCGATCCAACAGTGCATACACAAAGGGGACATGCATTATTCATGGATATATGTCAAGTCCGAGACAGGAGGGCTATCACAGAGGAGGGAGGCTCCAACCCAATCGATAGCGAAGCTTAACATGCATAGGGTGTAACCCTTGTGGTTCTTAAAACAACCCCAACACTGAGGTGATGACGAGGCTGAGTAAGAACAGGAGAGCCATTTCATGGCTTTTGGTGAGGAAATCGACCATTTCTCAAATGAATAAAACGCAGTGATGAAGAATGCTTTCAGTCGTTAAACAGATAAAAACCAAAGACTGGACAAGTGATTCACATGCATGGGGACAACTGGACAAGAAACCCAACAAGAAAAAGAACTCCAACTAATCCAGTAGTAATAGAGAGCTATCACCAAGAAGACTGATAACTTCTACAAACTCAAAATATTGTAGGAAGAACCATCCATTTTCCATTCAAGAACCAAAATTTCACACAGTTGCAACACTCGGGAAAAACACAAACCCATACATCTAAGCCAGTAATTATTTCATAACCAGAGTGAAGTCAAGAATGGCCAAAAGAAAGGACATACCTATTAATCTAAATTCTTACGACAAGAGGTGTTCGAGCGGTTTCACCCTGCTAAAATTACGGAGCATGAACAAAACAACAAGATCAAACAATAGTCCAACTAGGGTGGCAACCAACGAGAAGGGTAAAGGTGACGTGCAGTAAATGCACGTCGCCTCCACCCATACCTCATTAACTCAAATAGTACATGCCAACAATTCTCCATTAACACTATTAATCAACATGTATCGAGACTATCACCATATTAAAATCCCATAGCATGACTTACACCATAACATAATTCCAATCCCATATAATTCAACCATTGCATAACCAATAGCACCACTAACTTGTCAAATGTGTCATCGACATTCAAACTATCAAATGTACCATATGTATATCAGCTACATAATTCCATTACCCATTTCATGACCATTTACAATACCACTTGCCAAGTGCGCCACCAACGTTTCAACCATATACATATAAATCATGTGATTCAACACAATTTCATAGCCATTGCTTGTTAGCTAGGGTTTAACAACAATCAATGAGTAATTTCATGTAGGTAGTATTGCAGAACTAGGTCCCTTCCTTGCATGTGTTATAGTATTTTTCCTTCCTCTAATTGTCTTTCATATAATTTCAATAACATGTTTGTTGTGCAGGTGTGAGGAGAATAAATACCATTTAATGAATAGCAGGTTGTAGTAACATGAAGGAACAACATTTCAAAGCTCAACTCATACCAACGACAACAATATCTCATCAACCATGTAAACCTTTGTAGCACATCATCATCACATCGAAAATGAACAAATCTGATCTCCAGTAGTTCAAGGGGGTCCCACCTACTAGTATTATTTAATCTTATATAATAGGATTTAGGAACACTTTGCAGGAGAAATTACGTTGAAGTTTTCAATCGTCAACATATTTCTTTATTATATCTCCACTCTCATTTCGTTCCAAAAATAATCTGAATCAGTGGTATCAAAGAAAGATTCTCTTGATCATTTTTTTCAGTGCATGTCCCCAACGAGGTCCAAGTATAGCAAGTTGGGTCTCGAGCTTATATCTCTTGAAGACAATCACTCTCACACGCCCAAGAAACCCTCCATGTTGGAAGAAAAGAAAAATGACGGAGCAAACGATTCTATCAATATGTTGCTTGAGAAAGCTCTCATGTGACAGAGGGATGAAATGATGGAGAATTTTTACCACATCCTTCAATGTATGCTGATATAAACAGGCGCATCTTCATCAAATAGCCACTTTGGAAGCAACTCTCCTTTCAAGGTACAAGTTAATTTTGATATTCCCGTATTTGAAGGTCAGATAGATGCGGATTCCCTAGACAAATGGTTAAATCTGCTAGAAGTTTATTTCTTTGTTCACCATTTTTTCGATAGGGAAAAGATCACCTTCTCACTCCTTAAAGCTCTCTGCCATGTCAAACATTGGTGGGAAACTTACTAGGAGAAAATTTCCACAAAAGAGTCTAGAATATATGGGGTCGATCCTACTTGGGATTTTTTTGTGGACATGGTAAAGGAATAGTATTACCCTATTGGAAACTATGAGGACTAGTATATGAGATGGACCACACTGTGGCAAGAGAGGGGCCAAGAAGTTTCGGAGTTCACCAATACCTTCCATACCTTGCGCATTAAGTTGGGTATCAAAGACTCTGAATGAAATTTGGTTCTGAAATACTGTGGGGCTCTACATAGATACATCCAAACTGAAATGGATTTTCTAGACATCTCATCACTTGGTGTTGCTTATCGATATGCTGTTAAAATCGAGCAGAAATTTAAGCACCAGAACAAACGAGATTTTGGGTCTAGAAATCTGCAACAACCAAAGTATGATAAATACGGTCCTAACAAATAGTCTCCTGAAAACTAGTCCAAGACACATGAAAAGAAGGGTCATGGGAAGATGAAGAAGGACATTGGAAAATGGTGTGATTTCCACAAAATCCCCTAGCACAACACCGATGAATTTCGCTCAAAATAATCATTAGTGGCCGAAATCAAAGACAAGGAGCCAAGCCCTGATTCAAACTATGAATAAGAAAATACTAATAGAAGACTTATCATCGATGCATACCCCAATGCTATTGTCACGACCGCAACAATTCAACCAGAAGAACCAAAAAATCCTGAAGAGGAGGAGCTCCTTTTTCATTCACAGATTTGGGTGAAGGGGACCCTGCTACATTTTATTGTTGATAGCAGAAGCCAGAAGAACCTCATCTCAACAGAGGTCGTCAAATAGTTGGGATTTTTGACAACACCACACCCACAACCATACAACATTGGGTGGCTTCACCAGGGACGAGATCCCCATGTCATCCAGTAGTGTCGATTGTCATATGACATCCATCCCTTCAAGGATGAGGTATTCTATGATGTTTCGCCACTGGATTTTTGTGATGTTCTCTTGGGCCAGCCATATATGTGGAAGCGCCATGTTATCTATGAGTCTAGACCTCGTAGTGTCATTTTTACTATGGGGGGTCATCTCTACATGATATCAGAGGTGGTTCCGACTACTGCCCCACCTAAACAGTGCCACAAGGTAGTATCTCATACTACAAAATTTAGCTTCTTCACAATCTGTTCAAAAGACAAACAAAAAGACATTGCAACCACTACAGCCTTGGCCCAAGCACCTTATATCCAACATAAGCAAGTCGAAAAGACTGCAACAAAGAACAAAGATTCCTTCTTAACACATAAATACCATGTAGTCAGACTGGTTAAAAAGGTCCAACCCTTCCAACCACAGGTTCATGAAAACCTTCAAAAAGATAAGCAACACAACTTCTCCAACAAGGCAAGCAACTCATCATGATTCAGATTCAACAAAATCTTTTCCCTCTCCCCCAGACACTCAATTAAATGGATACCATTGCTTCCTAAGGAGGGAGTATTGACCCAGGTGGATATCGTTGGCCACCCACCTTTTCCAACTCGCTCAAAACAGTTTTCTGGCAATTTTGGCAATTTACTATTTTTAGCAGTTTTTAACTTCTAGGGCCATTTTGAGGGCCTAAATGAAGGTTTTTTGGGATCAAGCTTCTCAATGATAAATGAAGGCTTTGATTGAGCCCCAAAAATTAATCTCCTCGATGATACCTTTCCAACAAGCTATTGTGCTCCCCAAACGAAGATCATATGCCAAAGTTACGCCCCCGGGAAGTTGATACACCAAACTACCCAAAACGAAATCCACAAAATTGTTGGCTTTTCATCTTCCAGGGTTAGGGTTTTGGATTTTCTTTATGATAAAAAGGACTTTGGAGCCTCACTGTAAAATCATCTTCTCACGGATGTGAGTAGCCCTCATATCTCTTCTCAGAGATAAGCTACTGCCATTCTAGCGAGTCTTTCACTCTGTACTTTACAATCTTTGTACATTTTCGCTCATTAATAGAAAATTGTGTATTACTGTATATATGTGTTTATAGTTGCATCTATGATACCTTTCTGTTATAATATTGGATATTTGAGTTATCTTTGTACATTTCTTTATTATATCTCCACTCTCATTTCATGCCGAAAATAATTCGGATCATTCTGACACCCCCTTTGAAATACTATAAGGATTTCCTTTCCTCAATTTACCTCCTTACACCTCTTTGAAAATACCATGAGAGTATTATGCTTTTATAATACTCAGTTCAATTTATGGTATCATCCTTGTGTTTCCCTTGTTCATAGCATCTGAGATGATTCACCTTTATGTCCCATGGAGTCTATTTAGTTCCACCTTAAGTCTTGCTATAGTTTACACATGCCTCTGTGAGTTGTACACATCCCATGTTGCCAATTTTTAACCTCCAATTGTCCCCATGGTTTACTAATATGTCCTTAAAAAAACATGTGCCCAATAATCGACCATTCCCTATGAAATGTTTTCAATTTCTACCAGGTCATCCTTGCATTTATGATTTGAAAAAGGGAAGTCTTGAGTCCACCTCTCATTGACTTCCCACCCCGCTTTGGTGTCATTCTTTGTCAATCACACCTTACTTTCTACCTCATGTTGGATTTAAGGACTCCTCATTTCCTCGATTTCAATAGACCTTCCCTTATCAATCTCAACACCTATATTTTATGGGTCTGGATTATAGGACTATGTACCTTGGACTCATATTCCTCTTTGGTGGGTGCCTTGGACTAAATAGGGATAGAACTTAGTGATATTTGAATCAATTGTTTCTCACGTGCTTGAATCCATCTCATTATCCCATGATTGGGAATCTCACACTTGACAGTTCAATTATCTAGTTGATTCTACTAATTTCCTAGACATGTGTGAGATGCATCAGACCTTAGGAGGGTGTTTCCCTTCAACTATCCTCCAGCATGTTCCAGCCTCAACGTTTGATTTCATATATATATATATATATATATATATATATATATATATATCCACTTGTTTTAATTTGTATGGTGGGCCTAAGGAACCCCTTTTATTCTTGGGTGCCAATTGAATTTCCTCTATTGACATTATCACCTTCATTATGGGGATTAGTCCTATGTACCCTAGTACCTATCCATGTTATTAATGGGTTACCTTTGACCAAGTTGAGAGAGTCCTCATTTCTCTCAGACTTGGTAGGATATCACATGCCCAACTTCGGCTATCACACCATTGAGATTCATACATATAGCCATGATCAAACCTTGATGCAGTTCCTAAGATTTGACTAGCTCAGATTCTCCATTCTTGGGGTCCTCAAGTTTATCTTCCCTTCAATTAGCTCATTTAAGATCTTTAGAGCCCATTTCATATTCAATAGCGCTTCTCAGGTTGTTTCTTACCCTCCTCCCCCTTGGGTGGGGATATTAGTTCCTATGTACCTAGATCAATAATAGTTATGATGTAGACCTAGCTCTTTGAGGAACACTGAATAAATCTTGGAAGGGGCTCTACAAGACAATGTTTGGAAAGCTAGACCACAAACATGTTTCACTTGATGTTGGCTATATGTTAATTGTTCCTTATAACTCTCAATAATATCCTTCCATTTTTCTTCCTGGCCAATGTACATACCAAACCACTTTTCTTTCATTCTTTGTATAGACTATTGGTGGCTTTATTTGTCAATGATTCTTAGATCAAACATTTCATCCATATTCGTCTAGTTAGGTAGGTCAAGTTTTAACTGCAAGAATGCATAAGTATTGACCATGCTATCATATAGAATGGCACTAATGAACTTATCAACATAAGAGAGAGAGTCCCATATTTTTTCTTGAGAGTATTTAGTTGGTGTATCTTCAAGAACCTATGTTGAGGCACTTTCAAGGATCTCAACTAAGGCATCTTCAACACTCTTAGATTATTCATTCTTGGGATTCTCATGTTCCCTTTCTGATATAACTTCAAGATCCTTTGTAGCTATAGCCTTGGGATTTTCATTTTATTTATTGTTAAAAATTGTTGCACTTACATAGTTGATAAACCTCAGAAGGACATCCATATTCGAAGGTCGAGATTTTTATTTGGAAACTTTCCTTTTTAATTTCAAATTCTGTAACTAAATATTTTCAATGGACTTAAGGAACCTCAAATACAATGGCCTTTTATGTAAGTAAGGTTTGCAAATTTTGGGAATTTGACTCTTACCTTTTCATTTGTGAATACCCTTGTTGGAGGACCCTTGCAATGCTTCTATTGGTT
This sequence comes from Picea engelmannii, assembly GCA_009831015.1. Lineage (NCBI taxonomy): Eukaryota > Viridiplantae > Streptophyta > Pinopsida > Pinales > Pinaceae > Picea > Picea engelmannii. The sequence continues at coordinate 325,654 of ML791627.1, read as the reverse complement.
TCTCTGGAACCTTCTCCATTTGATTATAATAATCCATTGATGTAACATCCCCACTATAATTATTTAATGCATAATGTAGATATGATTGTGGATGTGGCCAAGAAATGTAATATGCAAATTGTATTTTCTTAATTTTAATAAATAAAATGTGATGCTAGTTGTCCGGGGACATGGAAAGAAATGGGGTATGAGTTTTCCATAAGAGAAGGGAGTGTCTAACAGGGGTCCAAGGGGGGAAATTATTTATGGGTATTAATCCAAACCCACATTCCTAAATTTTATTATCATTGTGTGTGAACCTTCTATTTTGTTGTTTGAGTGTATAAGAACCCAATCATTGAATACATGTAAGAGGGTGGGTTTGAGAAGTCACATCCCATAGTTCTTGGGAGCATGTGGCTCAAGTAAAATATTCTTATGGAACAATGTGATTCAAGGAAGAACGAAAAAGAAGAGGAAATTCATATGGGAAAGGAAGGTAGTTTTTACATGCATATTGTTTGCATGAACAATAAGGAGAGACTAGGGAGGAAGTGCCTTGGAGCTAGATTAACCATGGAGGGAAAATTATGGAAAATGTTTGGAGTTGAAGATTGAAGAAGCAAGTTGTCATGCTTATAGAAGAACTGGGTTTTTATGCCTGAAGAGTGAACTCATGTGTGAGTTTCACTATAACCGCAAGTGATTGTTATTGTTTTACTGCTATTTTTCCTAGCAGTGAGTTCCCTTTAGTTCCCAATAGTGAGATTCCTAATTACCTGTGCTAGAGAAACCTTGATAAAAAAATGGGATTCCTGATGGACTGAGAGTGGTGAAGGGGTAGTAGGTCATTATGGTAGAAAATTTAAGTTCAGTGATGAATTGGTTAAGTGTCGATTTTAATTCTCGACCGTTAGATATGCAACATAGTAGATCTTGATTGTCCATTGGATTGCATATGGGAAGGTTCTCAAGATCAATCCATGGAGGAGGATTTTGTGAAGTTACGCCAAATAGGATTGTGAGTTGTGGTTCATGGAAAAAACTAAATGGAATGCAACGTGACAAGGCCATGGAGAAAAGGAATTGCGTGAAAAATGCTCACGGGGAGAGGTCCATGGGAAGAGGCTTACAGGAAAAAGGTCCACGAGAAGAGGCTTGTAGGAAAAATTTCCATGAGAAGAGGCTCATAGGAAATAGGTCTGCGGGAAGAGACTTATGGGAAATAGGTCTGTGGGAAGAGGCTCATGGGGAATAGGTTTGCAAGAAATGTCTTGCGGGAGGAGTTCATGAAGGTATAATTCTGCAAAGGTAAGAAGGCCGTGAAGGCTTGTGGGACATGAGAAAAATTTTGTGCGAAGGAATTTGATTGGCTTGTAGATTGTGGGCTGTAAAAAAATTATAAAAGTGTGTTAACTCGACCTTTCCGCAGAGAAATCCTATGCGAAAGAATATGGTTGGCTCGCAGTTTACGAATTGCGGGGAAATCTTAAGATTTTTCCATTTGAACACATGATAGGGAAAGTTTGCATGAAAGAAAGGTCTGAATAGGCTTACGTGATGCAAGTTTCATAAAAAATGTTATAACATGTAACTTGACCCTTCCATGGGGAAAGGTCGCAGGTTTTGGGGAAGCTAGGATACATGGTAAGTTGATATTTCCAATGGAAAATGGAGTGAATAAAATTATGATAGGTTATGGGATCATATTAATGGACTATCATATTAGTAAACCAGTGTTTTTCCACGAAAATTACAATATTTGGAGCTTATCAACTTGTAGAGGAATTTTGAGGCCCTAAACGACATTTACAGGTAGTAAAAAACATGAGAACTATGTGTACCCTAGGTACACACAAAACCTATGTAGCTTAAATGAAAGAGATCTGTGATATCTTTCCAATGAGATATCTCAAGTGCAAAACAAAGCTCGTATGAGAAAGTTACAATTGAAACAATATAAGGCATAAATTAAGTGATAGTTTTCTTCTGGAGGGCATAAATCCTGGCTCAGAGGTCAATTTGAGGCACAAGGAGCATTCTATGAGAAGATTATGGACCATAGAAGAAAACCATGGAGCCGTATTTGGAATCTAGGTACACAAAAATGTACAGGAAGATAAAGAAGACACATGTAGCATACAAGGCTAAAAATGGGAAAAACAGTCAAAACTTCTGGAGGGCGTAACTACCAGTATGGATCCCGGATGAAGGTGAAATTTTGAAAGATTGTTCAGAAGGTAGTCATGAAGATACCCACTTGGGATTCTGTCAAAATTCCAAAGGAGTTGGGGTAGGTATTCTTAAACATGGATAAAAGTGTTGAGCCAGGAAAGAGTGCAAAAAGGAAAAGTTGTCATTTCTAGATAATTTGTTGCAGATTTTGACTGGAGCATCAGTTTGATAATATGATAGTTGTTGTGAATTCAATATCAATAGTATTATATGTGTCTCATATTAAAAATTTCTTGTCTCCTAACATATTTACCTTTGTAGGTGTCCAAATTTGGCGTTTGAGATTATTTTGCACTAGGGAGGAAGGTGCACAAAATGAGTAAAGTAGCAATATTCAATTGGCCATAACTTTCAGCTCAGAGCTCAAATTTGGGAAAATGAATAGTCATTGGAAAGGTATTAAGGAGGAGAAGCCATATATAAACCCAAAAAAATTATTTGAGTAGAATAAGTTACAATCAAATCAAATGAATATGACTGGTGGCATTAAAGAGCATAAAAATTGTGCATTATTTTTCTAGAACTGTGTATGTATATATTTTTGTCTAACATAATTTTATTTCATGCACATTTTATAGAAAAAATTATAGGTACATGAGGGGATTTTGGTTCCTTTATGATAACTAAAGTCATGGAAGATGCTTAAGGTTCCTACAACCATCAAGAGAATATCATAGGGTTACATGTCAGCATGGGAAATGTTGAGACATAGTATAATGGAAGAAGAGATAGGCAACAACCTGTAACTATGAGAATCTTGTACAAATAAGTGAAGAGATATAGGGAAGATAATGAGAATATTATGAAAGCTCAGGAGGAGATGCTACATAGTCTGAATAAGCTATAGAGGCAATCTAGTGAGCATAGTTGTGCAATAACGCCTTGATGCCCCCTTTTCAATAATTTTGTCATGCCATTAGAGCTTATCACCTTACCGGGTTTCCCTGTGATACCTCTTCACTCAATTTCTTTTCCTTCCAATGAAAATTTCATGAAAAGTTCTTGAAAATTAAAATCCACTGTTCCTAATGATTGTAACCATTGGATTCCTAGTACAACATCTGCACCACCCATGTGTATAGAAATCATTGGACTATTCATTACATATTCCCCCATAGTAAGATTGATCTTATTGCATTTTCCTGAGCAATTGATAGTTCCTCCATCTGCAATCACTACTTGAAACTCTGGCGCTGGATATACAAAATAATTGAGAGCTTTGGCTAATTTATAGTGAATGAAATTATGAGTACTTCCAAAATCAATTAGGACTATTACCTTTTTCTTTTTGATGTATCATTCGATCTTGAGGGTTTGAGGAGTGCTAATTCCAACCAATTCATTATAGGATATCGTGGGAGTCAACTCTTTAGATAGAATTTCTTCTATGTTTTCATCTTGAGATGGTTCTTGTTCTTGTTCTTCTTCCTCTTCACAATCTATGTAGAATAATTTCTTCTCACCACACTTATGTCCCTTACTGTACTTGCTATCACAATTAAAGCATAAACCTTTTGCTTTTCTT
>ML791627.1:242050-320085 GCA_009831015.1 Picea engelmannii | reverse complement strand
CCAAATATCAATATAGCATAGAAAAACCTCAGAAAAAGTACTCAACGCCTTGAAAAAGAGATAATTTCAGATAATAAGCCTCTTCGAGGGGGCAACCTCCTTTTACCCCACTTAAATGTTCAAGTACAAGATGATTCCAAATGTAAATGTCTCCTTGGTATATATAGGAGACTAGGAGGTATAATTACAACTAATGGACTAAAGCCGACATAAATAAAATAAAATTACTAATGTAATATTCCCCAATTAAGGGGTAATGAGCCAATATTAGGGCTTAACAATTCCATAAGGAAATAAAATTATCTTTATGAGAAGAGCAGAGGGAGGTCAATTTTCCAAAAATATTGGAATGAGAAGATGAAAGGAAAGAGGGATCAAAGACATAAAGGTTTTAAGCCACCCTTTTTCAAGAACAACTCATAATAAAATAAGTGAGGAAAATCAACCCAAAATGAGTCCATGATGGAAGATCATTTGGGAAAAGGCAAAGGCACCAACCTCTACAATGTTGGGGATGTGAGGGAAATAACTTATTATAGGGACTACTCTCACAAAGGACAAAGAATGAGGATTGTTCACAACATTCAATAGAATGAAAGAGTTGAAGACATGGGAGGAAACATGCTAAGGATTTATGCAGCCTTGGACAACAAGAAAGTAGAATATCAGTCCCCCATGATTGAAGTGGAAGGTAGGATTGATAACCAACCCATAGCAATTTTAATTGATTCTAGAGCTATCCATAGTTACACAAACTCTAACATTGTTAAAATATTTCACTTACAAATAAGTAAGCATAATAAATATCAGTTAGTTTAGTTAGCCACATGGGCTAAGAGGAAAATCACTACGTTGGTTAAAGATTCCTCGATAGACATGAATTGACTCAATAGAAAGGTAGATGGAAACATCATACCATTGGTTTCATATGATTTTCTAATTGGAATAGATTGGTTGGAAAAACACCATGTTGTTCGAGACTGTTACAACAAGACGATCACTTCTCTTGATGAGGTAGGACAACAAGGAAAGGTTCAAGGCATTCCAAGAGCTATAACTTGTAAATGTGTTGAACTTGCACATAATAGATCTAGCTAAACAATAATACACACATTTGCAGAGAGAATTGGAGAAAGAAGAAGAAGGAGAGAACGAATGGAAGAATTCTCATTAACCGTATTCCACACTCAAAGAGTGAATAATTTACAATAGATATAGGATACACGAGTAAAAAATGAGCCATAGTGGTGGTCTAGATTGATCTGGACACACACCAATAGTTACGAGAGTAAACTTCCACCTAGTCTAGTCTCTCAGGCAGTTACGGGAGTGAACTGCCACCTAGCTAAGTTAACTAGTCAACTAGTCTTCAGTTAACTGACTGAACAGAGAGTAGTAAGGAGTTAAATCAAGAAATAAAGGGTAATGCGTCAATCTGGTGATGATCCCAAGGAAAGTGCACATGAGCATGGTGATGATCCCAATGTTGCATGGTGACAAAACCAATGCAACATCTAAACTCAACTCAACTAGTCAAACTGAAGTGTCAATTGAAAGAGAATATTCTCTAGGTGGAATATTCTCCCCTAAAATATAGGAGAGTGGATAATGACTAATTATAAACAAGGAAAAACCTTAGGAAAAATAAATCCTAGGTGTGTGTGAAGTAACTCAACACCCCCCACTGAACATCACTATGGTGAAAATAAAAAAGGGTCCCGGCAACGAGGCCATGTTAGGTACCCAAATACAAAAGATACACTGAAATAAACGAGGAAAGAGGGAAAACCTCATGAGAACCACCCCTCCCCCCCTCAAATTACAATGCATGTAAAAAAAATGAGAATGAACAAAAAACAGTTGTTAAACAACCTTGTCCTTCACTCCAAGAAGACCTCACAACTGTGCAAGTTTGTGCTCGTTGAAGATTTTGTTGAAGATGTAGATGTCTGCACAGATCTGACGAAGTAGATGCACCATTGATATGTCCACACATATCCACTTTATTTTCTTGTAATGAACAATATCCAAATAAATTTTGGATAAAACTTTGAAAACCGTGCGGCCGTTTCCGGAAAAACACTGAAATTTTGTTGATTTTGAAATGATCATAACTTCATTTTCCAGAGTCCGTTTCAGACGATTTTTTTTTTGAAATTGGATATTTTCCTGAGAGGAATCCAAATATCCAACTTTTTTCTGCAAATAGTGCTAAAAAAAAATATCATAATTGAGTCTAATGTGCGCGACTCCCTTTTTGTCTCCTGAGATGCATGCATGGTGCATGCAAAAGTGTCTCCATGTGACTACTGAGATGCATGCCATATATATTCCACATGAATTTCAGAAAACAAATATGAAATGGAGTATAAATCATCTTCAATTAATGGAATACAAATTTCTGTAGATACTTGTGTAGAAGGCTCTTCAAACTGAGATGATTTATCTTCCAGTGGTTTTTTTACATTCTCTATCTTGTCAACATTTTGCATGCATTCTTCCTTATTCCCAAATAAAACCTCCAATATTCTCCATAAATCATTTGGAGTGAATTCTGGTGAGTCACCATATATTTGATGGAGAATTTTGGGAGAAATAAAATAGAGGATACATCCTATGGCCATATCTTGTCTATTGAGAAAGTCATTTTTCTCATCGGCGGAATCAGGCTCCACTTCCATTGCCATAGCTATTTGTTACAAGCCTCTGCATCTAAGATGAAACATAATTTTTGGCTTCCATTCCAAATAGTTATGAGGCGTGAGAAGTATTGTTGGTGAGTAAAACATAGATTCCATCTTTATGTGTTCTTCAATCTTCAGCACCTGCAAAAATAATTTGGTGTATCTTTTGCTTAGCAGTCCGTCAGCTCTGATACCATGTAAATGTGTTGAACCTGTACATAATAGATATAGCTAAACAATAATACACATATTTGTAGAGAGAATTGGAGAAAGAAGAAAAGGGAGAGAAAGAATGGAAGAATTCTCATTAACCATATTCCACACTCAAAGAGTAAATAATTTACAATAGATATAGGATACATGAGTAAAACATGAGCCATAGTGGTTGTCTAGAGTGATCTAGACACACACCAATAGTTACAGGAGTAAACTGCCACCTAGTCTAGTCTCTCAGGCAGTTACGGGAGTGAACTGCCACCTAGCTGAGTTAACTAGTCAACTAGTCTTCAGTTAACTGATTGAACAGATAGTAGTAAGGAGTTAACTTAGGAAATCAAGGGTAATGCGTCAGTCTGGTGATGATCCCAAAGAAAGTGCGCATTAGCATGGTGATGATCCAAATGTTGCATGGTGACAAAACCAATGCAACATCTAAACTCAACTCAACTAGTCAAACTGAGTGTCAATTGAAGAGAATATTCTCCAAGTGGAATATTCTCCCCTAAAATATAGGAGAGTGGATAATGACTAATTATGACTAATAAACAAGGAAAAACCTTAGGAAAAAAAAATCCTAGGTGTGTGTGAAGTAACTCCAACATAACTATTAGAGAAATTCCAGTCATGCAACTGAAAAATATTCTTAGGAATGGATGCCAGATGTTTGCAACCCATATGAAAGAGGAATCCAGAGATAAAGTGGAAATAATTGAATACCTTCTAGTGTTGAGGGATTTTGAAGATGATTTTTCGGAAATCCCATGACTTCCACCAAAGAGAGACATTGATTTATCTATTAATTTGGTGCCAAGAGCTGCCTCAGTGTTCAAGAAACCTTACAAAATGGCCACACTAGAATTGAAAGAACTGCAGATGCAATTTGAAGAGATATTGAAGAAGGGTTATATACACTCAAGTGTGTCACCTTGGGGTTCCTTGGTGATTTTTTTGAAGAAGAAATATGGAACCTTAAGGCTGTGTATTGATTTCAGACAATTGAATAAGGTCACCATAAAGAAAAAATATTCTTTGTCAAGGACTGATGATATATTTAATTAGCTAAAAGGTGCAAGAATATTTTACAAGATTGACTTGAGATCATATTATCACCAAGTGAGAATAAATGAAGAAGATATCAACAAGACAATGTTCAGAAAAATATATGGGCATTATGAATTTACGGTAGTGCCATTTGGGTTATCAAATTCCCTAGATGTTTTCATGTGCCTGATGAATGGAGTGTTCAAGGAATACCTAGACAAGTTTGTGATTGTGTTCCTAGATGCTATACTCATCTACTCAAAGAAAAAAGAAGAACATGAGAAACATTTGAGAATGGTGTTGTAAGTTTTAAGAGAGAATAAGTTGTATGTCAAGCTAAGTAAGTGCATCTTTTAGCAAAGGAAGATTCACTACTTGGGGCATATTATTTGAGTAGATGGGGTAATAGTTGATCCTGAGAAGATAGAGTCCATTAGAGAATCGACAATGCCAAAAAATGTGACAGAGGTCAGATCATTCATGGGTCTTTTCGGTTATTACCGAAGATTCATAAAAGGATTCTCAAATATTGCAAGCCAATCACTTCTTTACAAAACAAGGGAGTGAAATTTGAATGGACTTCCCAGTGTAAAGAGAGATTTATGTAGTTGAAATACATTTTGACAAGTGCGTCAATATTACAGATTTCATATCAAGACAAATATTTTTTGGTGTGCATCGATGCATGCAAGGAAGGGCTCGGTGGATTCCTCACTCAAAATGATCGTCTGGTGTGCTATGAGTCCCAAAAATTGAAAGAGGATGCGAGAAATTATTCTACACATGATTTGGAATTAGAAGCCATTATTCATGCATTAAAAATGTGGAGACATTATGTAACAGGGAGGAAATTTGAGCTAAGGACAGACCATTGTGGTCTAAACATTTGTTTGGACAACCCACAATAAATGCCATACAAAGTAGATGGATGAAATTTCTTAGTGAATATGACTTTGAAATTAAGAACATCAAAGTCAAGGAGAACCAAGTGGTTGATGCACTCAGTAGAAAAGTTCATGAAATGCACGCTACAACCATTAGTATGTACAAATATGATTTAAAAGATAAAATTATAGAAGCAAAAAAAAAAATATCAACACTATTAAAAATAAAAGAAACATTAGAACAAGAAAATTTGCAGCAGAAATTTAAATATTATGAGATGAAAGAGGATGGAATCTTCATGTACAGAGGCAAGATATATGAACCAAATTTAGGATATCTAAAAAATATAGTGTTAATATCAGGGATGATTTTAATGATGGATTTTGTTTTTCAAATGTAGAAACCTTGGCTAATCTTACTAATCCTTCATATGCCAACTATAAATGTTTGGCGATATTTTTGTAAAAATATTCAAATTTATAAGGATTTTATATAGTTTTTATAAAATTTTGGCGATTTTTAAGGTAAAAGAATTTTATCCTATAGAATTTGGGCGAATCATTTTTAAAATATCGAATCTCGTTTTTGGAAAAACCATGGAAAATTAGCCCATGAGCGAAATTTAGCCCCTAAAATCATCCATGGCTAATATAAATGCACAACATGCCTTATGTTGGGCATCCAAGATATCAGAAATCAATTGCAATTATAAGAAGCCAATACTTTTGGCTGGGAATTGTTAGGTATGTGTTATATTCTTTGCACGACTAGATCTAGTGTCTGCTACGTTGTGTTGAGCGCACGGGGGGGTTTGAAGGGGTTGCAGGGGTAGTTTCCCTGAGATTTTTTTCCCTCAGGAAACGTGTCACATTTTTTCCTTGTTTTTTGTGTTACCTCGATTTTCATGTCCATTGTTGGGAGGTTTTTCGTCACATGGTTTTTTTCGATGGTTTTCTATTTCCAATTAAGGAATTAGGGTTGTTGACTAATCCAAGTCATTGGGTTAGGATTTTGGATGCCGCTGGCTCCTATATGTATATTGTATTGTAAAAAATGTATGATTGTGAATGAATATAGAATATATTGGTTTTCCCAGTTTCGGTTTCCAGGGGAAAAATATTTGTGTAATGTGTGTATTTTCCATTGTATCTTTTCTGCTCTTTTACTGAAAATATGTTTGCAATAAATATTGTACAAGGTTAAAATATACATTTGGTATCAAAGCAATTATTGGGTTCAGGGGGACACCTTTTTGGTCAAGGGTTTGGCTCATGACTGTGATAAGCCTTGTTATAGTGGAATATCTTCAGGTGAAGAGAAATGGTGAGTAGTTCAAAAATGGAGATCGAGAAGTTTAATGGGAAAAGTTTTGAGTTGTGGAATCTCAAGATGGGATATCTATTGGTGGACATAGATCAATGGATTGCGGTGGATCCAGGTACTGAACCTACATGAACTTCAGGAAATAAATGGAAAAAGTTGTATCGAAAGGCGAAGAGAACAATCTGATTGTGTCTCTCAGATTCAGTAGTACTGAATGTGTCAGAGGAAGCTACAACCAAGGATTTATGGGATAATTTGGGTTGTATCAGTCTAATTCCCTAGTAAATAAACTATTCCTGAGAAAGAAGTTGTATAACCTGAGGTTGAGATATGGAGACTCGGTGGCAGAACATTTGAATTCCTTCAATACTGTGGTAAGTCAGTTAGTATCTGTTGAGATTAAAATTTCAGATGAAGATAAGTGTATCAAATTTCTATGCTCTTTACCAGACTCGTGGGATAGTTTGGTTGTGGCCATAGTTAGTAATACAACCGCCTCAAAGTTTGATGAAGTGGTCTCATCCTTGTTGTCAGAGGAGATGAGACGAAAAAACATGAAAGGACAAAACACAAATGCATTATTTGCAAGAGGATTATCCCAGGAAATAAATATATCTAATTCCTCAAGTGGGAGATCTAAGTCTAAGGGTCGATCTAAATCTCATGGAAATTTTGTAAAGGTATGCTGGAGATGTGGAAAATAAGGGCACTACAAGAAGTACGGTAGATCTAAAATTGAGAAAAATAAGGGATATGAGGAAGATGCTTCTACAAAAGAAAATACCTCCAAGGAAGAAAGAGGGTATGTGTATTTGGCTTCTTCAATCACAGATGCAGATCATGAGGCATGGTTGGTTGACTCAGATGCATCCTTTCATATGACTCCCCACAGGAAGTGGTTCTATGAATATGAAATATATGATGGAGGTAATGTTTTCCTAGGTGATGACTCGACAACCAGAATCATAGAACAAGGAAAATTCAAGTTGAGGCTGATAGATGGAAGGATTAGAACACTACTTTGTGTTATGCACATCCTAGGTTTGGCCGAAAATTTGATTTATGTAATAAAAATGGACGATGCAGGGGTAAAAGCAACATTTGAAAAGGAAATCTGCAGGATGGTTCAAGGAGCAATGGTGTTGTTGAAGGGAGTTTGGTTTGGAACTCTGTATAAGCTGCAATGAATCACTATCAATGATGGGTGTAATATTTCCATTGTTCTTGATATTGGAGTTGAAGAAGAAAGAACTCCTACAGTCTCTAGAGAAAAGGTTATGCGGTCGCATAAAAGACTGGGGCATATCAGAGAGAAGGGTCTTCGACTACTACACAATAAAGGTATGGTTGAAGATATGTCTAACTTCTCTCTATATTTTTATTTCTGTGAAAATTGTGTATATGGGAATCATAATTGGGTAAGATTCCCCTATGGTGCAATGAGGGCAAAAGAAATTCTATAGCTAGTTCACAGTGATGTGTTTGAACCTGTGTCGATTTCATCATTAGGAAAATCTATGTACTATGTCTTATTTATATATGAATTTTCAAGGAATACTTCGATATATTTCCTCAGGAAGAAATCTGAATTCTTTGACAGGTTTAAAGAGTTTAAGGCTCTTGTTGAGAATCAAACAAAGAAAATAATTAAGGTGCTGAGGACAGATAATGGCAGAGAGTTCTGCGAGAATGAATTTGAAGAATTATGTAAGAAGTGTGGTATATAAAGGCATAAGACTACTCCATGTACACCTCAACATAATGGATGTGCAGAAAGGATGAACAAGACGTTGATGGAAAAATCAAGGGGCATGCTCAACGGTGTTGGGTTAGGGCATGAATTCTTGGTAGAGGAAATGGGTACTGCATGTTACCTGGTCAATAGATCACCCTTATCAACGTTGGATGACAAGACTCCACAAGAGTTATGGAATGATAAGAGACCTTCTCTCACACATCTCAAAGTATTTGGCTATGAGGCCTATGTTCATGTTCCAAAGAAAAACAAGAGTAAGCTAGATAAGAAGGATGAAAAGTGTATCTTTATTGGGTATAAAGATGGTCTCAAAGGTTATAAAATTTGGAACCTAGAAACTAAGAAGGTTGTGTATATCTAAGATGTGGTATTTAGAGAAATGAAGGATGTTGTTAAACATGAAGTCCTACCAAGTAAGGAAGAACTAGAGAAAATAGATTTTGATATAAGGATGATGAATCAGACTCTACAAAAGAACAAGAATTAGAAGAAGAAGATCTTGATACTCCAGTATTGAGAAGATCGGTTCGAGAAAGAAGGCTATCGGAAAGTTATACTCCATCTGACTTTCATTCAAATTTTGTTTTGTCTATTACTGATGATGATCCTAAAACTATGATGGAGGCAGTGGATTCAGAGGATGGAAAACTATGGAAAAAGGCCATGGATGAAGAAATGGTAACCTTGGATAAGAATGAGGCTTGGGATATAGTGGAGTTGTTGACTGGAATAAATCCCATTGGAAGAAAATGGGTATTTAAAAAGAAGTTGAATTCATAAGGCAAAGTGGATAAATACAAAGCTCAGTCGATGGTTAGTATCAAAGGGTTATTCCTCGGTTGAGGGAATTGATTTTGGTGATATTTTTTTATCATGTTGCCAAGTTAACTTCTATAATATTTATGTTATCTGTTGTTGTTGTATTTGATTTTGAAGTAGAACAAATGGATGTGAATATAACATTCCTACATGGAGATCTGGAAGAATAAATCTATATGAAGCAGCCAAAAGGATTTGTTGTGAAGGGAAAGAAGGAGTTGTTATGCAAGATGAAAAAGTCTATGTATGGTTTAAAACAATCACCAAGGATGTGGTAACAAAAATTTGATACTTATATGTTGAGACTTGGATTAGAAGCAAAGAGGATCATTTTGTGTATTTTAAATTAATTGGTGATCATTTGATTTATTTGGTCTTGTATGTGGATGACATGTCGCTGATAGGAAACAACAAGGAGATTATCTAGGATGTGAAAACTCAATTTTCCTCTAAATTTGACATGAAGGATCTCAGTGCTCCAAATTTCATTTTGGGCATGGAAATTAAAAGAGATAGGAAAAAGAGAAAACTCTGGTTAAATCAGAGAAAATATGTTGAGACAATATTGAAAAGGTTTAATATGCAGGAATGTAAACCAGTCAAGGTCCCTATTCTTGTTGGTGTAAAGTTATATGTGGATCAGTGTCCCAAGACACTGGAAGAGTAGGAGGACATGTATCGTGTTCCATATGCGAGTGCAATTGGAATTTTTATGTATGCAATGGTATGTACTATACTGGACATTGCACATATAGTGGGAGTTTTGAGCAGGCATATGTCAAAACCATGGAAGGAGCATTAGATAGCAGTAAAAAGGGTTTTCAAGTATTTGTGTGGCACTGCTAGCTATGGATTATACTACCAAGGAAGACCAGGATTGGACAGAGTGTTGGACATACATGGCTTTGTGGATGAAGACTAGGCTAAAGGTCTGGATCATAGGAGATCTACAAGCGGGTATGTGTTTAACCTGTTTGGAGGAGAAATTAGTTGGATGAGCAAAAAACAAGATGTAGTGTCACTTTCAACTACAAAAGTTGAATACATGACAACCACTCATGCAAGTAAGGAAGAAATATGGTTACAAATATTGTGTTCAGGTATTGGGTTGGTACAACAAGCTGTAAGGATAAATTGTGACAGTTAGAGTGAAATTTTTTTGGCAAAGAACCCGACTTATCATTCAAAGACAAAGAATATTGATATTCAATATCACTTTGTGAGAGATATGGTTGAAGAAAAGAAAGTGTTGTTGATGAAGATGGAAACTTTGAAGAATGTTGCAGATTCATTAACAAAATCTGTGAGCATTGAGAATTTCTCTTGGTGTAGAGGATCTATGGGCATTGTTTCCTTGGATTGTTGACTATGTAACCCTGTAACCCCTTGTATGAAAAGAAAACAACAAGTGGGAGAATGTTGGGTATGTGTTATATTCTTTTCACGAATAACTCTAGTTTTTTCTATGTTTCTCCGAGCACGCAGGGAGGTTGTAGGTGGGTGATATCCCCCCTGTGCGGTGGTTCGGGGGTAGCGCCTCCAAGAATTTTTTTTTCCTTGGGAAACATGTCACATTTTTTGCCTTGTTTTTCGTGTCACCTCGATTTTCATGTCCATTGTTGGGTGGTTTTTTGGCACATGGTTTTTTTCGATGTTTTTATATTTTCAGTTAAGGAATTAGGGTTTTTGACTAATCCATGTCACTGGGTTAGGGTTTTGATGTCGTTTGCTCCTATATGTATATTGTATTGTAAACAATGTATGATTGTGAATGAATATAGAATATTTTGGTTTTCCCGGTTTGGGTTTCTGAGGGAAAAATATTTGTGTAGTGTGTGTATTTTCCATTGTATCTTTTATGTTCTTTTACTAAAAATTTGTTTGTAGTAAATATTGTACAAGGTTAAAATCTACATGAATGAAGAAAGAGGTGGCTAATTACATAGCCAAATTCCTATAATTCCAAAAGGTGAAGACATAACATAGACATCCAACTGGGTTGTTACAACCATTTCCCATTCCATAATGGAAGTGGGAAGTAGTTACAGTGGATTTTATTACAAAGATGCCCAAAACAGTGGAGCAACATGATTCCATCATGGTAATGGTGGATAAATTGATTAATTTTGCACATTTTATTCCAATAAATACCACACACGAGGCAACAAACATTGCAAAAATTTACATGAAAGAAGTTTCCAGGATACATGGGGTGCCCAAGGAAATAGTTTCAAATAGAGACCCGAAGTTTACATCTAATTTTTGGAAGGGTTTGTTCAAGGGATTTGGGACAAATTTAAATCTTAGTACAATGTATCACCCAGAATCATATGGGAAAAGAGAGAGGGCCAACAAAATAATTGAATACATGATCAAAATGTATGTGATGGACCAACCATCAAAGTGGGAGGATTATATACACTTAGTGGAATTTTCTTACAATAATGGTTATCAAGCCTCATTAAAAATGAGCCCATTTGAAGCATTGTATGGCAGGAAGTGTAACACACCAGTGAGTTGGGATAACCCAACATTCATAGTTGTCGTTGGGCCAAATTTGTTGAATGAAATGGAAGAACATATGACAAAGGATAGGAAAAATTTTAAATATTCCCACGACATGAAGAAAAGTTATGCAGACAAGAACAAGGTTTTAAGATGTTTTAAAGTGGTAAAACATGTATTTCTAAAAGTGAAAGTGAAAATAAGTTTGCTATGATTAGGAAGTTTCCCAAAGTTGGCAACAAGATATTGTGGGCCTTTTGAGATCTTAGAAAAGATAGGGCTAGTTTCATACATGATATCATTATCTGCATCCATGAGAGTGCATAATGTATTTTGTGTGTCATTATTAAAGAAATATGTGCCTAACCCTAACCACATAATTGATTGGACAATGATCCAAGTGTAACACGAAGGGGATTTCCGGGTGGAACCAGTATGCATCCTGAACCAATAAGTTAAAGTGATTAGGAACAAAGATATAGGGATGGTAAAGGTTCAATTGCCTGCTATGGTCCTGAAGATGAAACATGGGATCATGAAGAAGCTATGTAGGAGGAATACCTACAAAATTTTGTTAATTTTGAAGAAAACAAAAGATAAAAATGCAAGACTCCATTTTTGGGAAGTTAGAGTTTTGGAACCACATCTCAAAATTACTGCTCACATGTGGTGACAACCCTGAGAAAAGAATGGTATAACTTGATGGACTGAGAGAAGTGAAGGGGTTGCATTCCTTGGGCCAGCAGGTTGAGAGGAACAAGAGATTATGGTTAGATTTGTTGTTGGAGGGTAAACATATAGCAAAATTTTATTTTCTAAGTATTACGATCTAAAATTGACTATGTATTTTGACATGGTGTTGTGCACCGAGGACAATGCACAATTGTAGGGGAGGGGTATTGTAACATCCCCACTATAATCCCTAGTTTAATTAATGCATAGTGTAGATATGAATGTAGTTATGGCCAAGCGGTCTAATATGCGAATTGTATTTTATGAATTTTCATAAATAAAATGTGATGCCAATTGTTGGGGGACATGGACAAATATGGGGGATGTGTTTTCCACAAGAGAAGGGAGTGTCTAAGAGGGGTCCAAGGGGGGGATTATTTATGAGTATTAATCCAAACCCACATTCCTGAATTTTATTATCATTGTGTGACCCTTCTATTTTATTGTTTGAGTGTAGAAGAACCCAATCACTGAATACATGTGAGAGGGTGGGTGTGATAAGTCACATCCCATAGTTATTGGGAGTATGGGACTCAAGTACAATATTCTTAAGGAAGAGTGTGAGCTAAGGAACTAGGATAAAGAAGAGGAAATTCATATGGGAAAGTAAGGCGGTTTTTACAGTCATTGTTTTGGCATGAATAACAAGGAGAGGATAGGGAGGAAGTGCATTAGAGCTAGAGCAACCATGGAGGGCGAATTTTGGAGAATTTTTGGAGCATTTTTGGAGATGAACACTGAAGAAGCAATTTGTTAGGCATGTATAAGAATAGGGTTTCCAATCTTGAAGAGTGAACTCGTGTGTGAGTTGCACTCTAACAACAAGTGATTTCTATTGTTTATCTGGTAGTTTTCCTAGTAGTGAGTTCCCTTGAGTTCCTAGTAGTGATATTCTTGGTTACATGTGTGATGGAGACCTTGATAAATTAATGGGATTATTGATGGAATTAGAGAAATGGAGGAGTAAATTCCTTGGGTTGGGCAAGTCGAGACAAAGAGAGCCAGTGGAAATCAAGATAGTTGTAGGAGAATGCCAATGGGTTGTGGGATTATCTGAGTAGTGAGTGGACAATGAGAGACAAATTATTTTGTGGATTCCTAGCCTCAATTTGGGGGTGACTTTATATTGATATATGAAACAAAAAGTTTATGGTTGGGTGGAACGTCTGTCCCAAGAAGCTAGTTGCACAATTATTTTAAGAAGATAAGTGTTTTATCTGTTTTATGTGTTGCATTATGAGTTTTAATTATTGTGTATTAAATTTATTTATGAAAATGAATTATATGTTGTTGTAATGAAATTATTAGTTGCATTCATGCTTATTTTAGCATGTTGTAGTTGCATTTAAATCAATGCTATCAGAATGGTTAATTTTTTGTGTATTCATGTAGATGGTAAGCTACAAGATCAATTACAATTTTATTTTATTTTATGTGATTCTATGAGTAATGTTCCTCAGTTAAGATATGGGATGTTACAATTGAGAACATTTTTTTAGGAGTTGGTTAATTATCCTAAGATTCCATTTCATTTTCATTGTCTTGTGGTAGAGTTTTGTCCCTTTCAAATTGTTCTGATCCAAATTTTGCAACTCCTTGCATTATATCCTTTTCTCCTCTGGAAAGGGTTTTGGTACCCTTGAATTGACTTGATCCTAATACGAAATTAGTATGATGTACGCCCCTCTTCCTTTCAGGTAGGGCTCCAATTCTATCGGATTCTAAATCTAAAACAACATTCATTTTAGGTTCTAAGGTAGAGGGTTCTCCTTGATTTTGTCTTCTCTAACTTTGACAAATAAGGGGAGGTAACACTCTTTACCTAGGCTTGCAAATTATCACTCTACCTATAAAAAACATGTCCCATATATATTCCTTCTTTTCCAACTTTGTTATGATAAGAATTTTGACAAGTCCATGGTGATATAAACCATTTTTAGGCTCTATTCTTCTATGAACTATTGTAGACATTTTTGAGAGGTTGTTTAGGAAAAAGAAGGGGAGGTTAATCTATTGTTTTTTTTCCAGGTGGAGTAGAAGTCTAAAATGATAGTGAAAAACCATGATAAACAACCTCTCACATGTAATAAAATTTTTAATATCGAAAACTACCTCTTTCCATGACGAAGTGAGTAGGCCCCATGGTACCCCCTTCCTGAAGTCTTGAAATCAAACCAGTTTGCATAGAAATTGTGTCCAACTATTTGGTGAAATTTTTAGGTTCTTTGAACAATTCTCTCCATGCCTTTGTAAACCTATATCTTTGGCAATAGTTTTATTAGTCACCTATAACTTCAAACTGTGGACCTATGCCTTCATTCCATTAAGTGACTGGGAAAACTCCAAAGTTATCCATTAGTCACTACCCTAGAAAAATTTGAATAAATGTTGCCACCCTACATGAGAAAAGATAGCTAAGGCCTCTTAATCAACTACCAAATTTCAATGTCATCATGCTCTTTTCATTGGGCTCTACCACCCATGATATTAGATTGCTTGTAATTCGATTGAGAGAGTGATAAGGTATGCTCAATTATCATTCCAACAATTAGAGGCCTAATAAATTTAGGTCGAATGGAAAGGATGGTAGAGTTACAAGAATAAATGAGAAGAGAGAAGATGGCAGTGACTTATAATGATAGCCCAATTACAAAATTATAATTGTAACGATGTCCTTGACTTACAATGATTTTATATTAAGTTATAATTCCATTGTTTATCATGATGTAGGGTACATGATATTGAAAAGATATGATTTCAAAATCTTTGGATAATGGATAAAGAGAGGTCGGGTTTGCATTATAGGCATAATATTTGACCTATACTCATAAAATGAACGAAGTGTATGCTAAATGAAGTATATTTTTCTTGGAATTACTAAATCATAAGCTTCACAACAACATTAAAATATGAATCCTTGTCATGGTTCAAGGATCTAGTGTTCAAGACAAATCTTGAAACCTTTCGGTGTTATCACATTTCAAGATGAAATCTTTTAAAAACAAGCCTTAGAAACCTCATGTTTCAAGTTATAATCTATAAGTAGTCCTTGAATTTGTATAAGTAAAAAATTGTTCTAAAAATATAACTTAAAGAAATCGGCTTAGTAATATAATTTAAGGATTGACTCAAGACTTTTTCAAGTTCATAAAAAGAATCGAAAGAGTTTAGTTGTTACCTTAACCTTGTCATACCCAGGTAAAAGATGAAATTCCATGATATCCCTTGCATAATCCTATATAAAAAATATTAGTGGATACAAAATCATACTTAGTGTTGAAGGTGGAAAAGTGTAGAGCCACGATGAACTGTTGCATATTTAGTTGGGATATTGAAAATAAATACTTGAAGTAAAACTGAAACCAAAATAATTCTATAAATATTTTTGATGAACTTGAAATGGTGCCTAAAGTAGTTTAAATCGTGTTGAAAGTGTCCAAGTGTAGGAAAAATATCTATAAGAGAATAATTGCAACAAGGGAAAAACATTGCAATTAAATTGTCCCTCTGCAGCTTGAGGTCGATGTAAACTATTGAAGTTAAAACATAATGGAGTTCAATTCTACAACACTCTTGAGTATGTGTTATACTCTTTGCATGACCAAGCCCAGTGTTCATGTTGCACCAGGTGCATGGGGGTGGGGGAGGGGGGGAGGGACTCGCAAGGAGCATGAGCCCTCCTGCATGGGGGTTCAGGGGCAACGTCCCCAAAATTATTATTTTTTTCGGTTTTTGCATATGTTTTTAGCATCTTGTCAAAACATGGTTTTTGCCGATGGTTTTCTAATTCTGGTTAAGACATTAGGGTTTTTACTAATCCGAGTCAATAGATTAGGGGTTTTGGATGTCACAGGATCATACACACACATATTGTATTAGAAACACTGAAGAAGATGGTGAATAAAATATTAAAGGTGCAACTCTAAATAGGTTGTTGGTTTTCCCGGTTTGATTTTCCAGAGTAAAATCGTTTTGTAATGTGTGTGTGTGTCATTGTATTTTTATATTTTTATTAAGAATCTATTTTCAATAATTAATTGTACAAAGTTAAAATATAGATTTGGTATCAGAGCTATTATTGGCTTCAATGGGACATCTTTGTGGTTAAGTGTTTGTCTCAAGTCGTGATAAACCTAGTTATAGTGGGAGATCTGTAGTATTGATTCTTCAGGTGAAAAGTGTTGGAGCAATTTCTATTTTCGACACACTAGTTCAGTGGGAGTTAATTGATTAGTTCTATTTTAGACTTTTTATTTTTACCATCACTATTATGCATGCATGCATTCCTAAGGAAAGCTAACTGCTTGATTTCTTTCTTAATTATGGAATTTTATTCCCTATATATGAGTGTATTCCACTCATTCATTGTATCATATTGATCATGATATATGTATCAATCATCAGCTTATTGGAGTAGTGTGAATATATTTTCTCATTCTTCCATATTGAATCTCTCTTCTTTTCTTGATAAGATTTGTTTATACTTGTTTTAGCTAGATCTCCTGTGCAGTTTTCCATGAAACACTGACATGGTATCAGAGATATGCTTCTTGGAGCAAGCCAGACAAGCCAAAGAATAAGGAAAATCGGAGTTTCAGCGAGCTAAATCTGTGGTTGTACCTTTCATCAGTTATTCCTCCCAAAATATTATTTTTTTGAGGAAACGACATGCGAAGAAAATAAATCATCCCATTTTGGAAGTGGTTTTTCAACCATTTGATGTTATTCTTCACCGTTTGCTCAGAAATTAAGCCACAAGATAGCCTCCTGAAACTGATATGAATCTGTGTCTGTACCTTTCTACATTCATTTCTCCCAAAATATTATGTTTTGGAGGAAACAACTCGCAAGAGAAGTAAATAGACCCATTTTGGAAGTGGGTTTTCAACCGTTTGGCGAAAATCCTCACCATTTGCTCAGAAAGTAAGTCGCAAGATCATCTCTTGAAATTGATACAAATTTTCACTTAAAGTGCCATTTCTACCATGATTTCTCAATTTTTCACTTGCAGATTGAGAGTAAATTTTTAGGGGTTCTTAGAAACAGTGAGAGAGATGGATATGACAACTATTATACAATCAAACTTGGTGGTAATCCTCACACCATGCAATTATTTTGATTGGAAGCCCAAGACAACATTCCAACTCAAAAGAAAAGGACTATATAATTTGGCGATGGCGCCAGAAACAGAACCTACATCAACGATTGAAAAGATGAGATGGGTGAACCATAAGGATGAGGCCACATGACTACTTATTGAGTTAATATCCACTAATTTATGGTTTCATGTTGTTGCATGAAAGACTCCAAACGAGATCTGGACCACCTTGGAAGGACTCTTTGGAAAGCAGGATGAGATGCGCGGTCATATCCTTGAGGTAGAGTTGAATACCTTAGACCCTAAAAGTTTTGATAATATACAATATTTTTTTACTAAATTTAAATCTTTGATTTTGATTTTGGGTGAATGTGCTATTGACAAGTCTACATAAGATAAACAACTTATTCTAACAATCTTGGCCAAGCTAGGACCATAATACGTTGTATATGTCTCCAATTTCCATTATGGAAGATGTCTTTTTGGAACAAATTGGAAAATGCCTACGTTGGATTAGTTCATTGAGTCTCTTACACAAGAGCAGACAAAACTCCTATAGATGGGCCTCATGAAATATCTCAAAGCACATGCACTCACCATGCATGATGGAAAAGGGTTATCCAAACATAATGGGAAGGAGGGATATTCCAAACCCTTCAACGATTCTCCAAGTTCCAGAGACTCTTCAGATTGCAAGAAGAAGAAGAAGGGAAAGCAGTGCACTTACTGCAATAAACCGAATCATGAATAATCCACATGCATGAAGAAATAGATCGATCTTATGGCACAAAAACTTCAGCAGAACAACCTTGAAAAATTCATTCCAGAGTGAGTCAAGAAGTAGAAGGAAGAAGATCCTGCTCCTAAGAAAAGTAATCATCATGCTCTAGTTGCAATTAATTCCTCATCTGATTCATGGATTATAGATTTTGGTGCATCCCATCATATGGCAACGAAAGAGGAAGATTTATCTTCCTTGAGTCCATGCTCAAGACCCCCTATTCTCATGGGGGATGATACTTCGGTAGAAGTAGCAGGAGAACGGAGAGTGGAACTCCACAATGGAAGTTTTGAGAATGTTCTACATGTTCCAAATCTTTCTAAGAATCTGCTATGAGTTTATCAGATCACTCAGAAAGGTAAAAAGGTTGAATTTACATCAGATTCAGTTTCAATAATTGACATGCATGACAATTCCATTATTTCAATTGGTGAGGTGGATCACAAGTCAAGGTTGTATAAATTCACTAAGTTTTCTAACGATGACTCCTCTATTCTAGTTACACATAAGGAAACTAATTTGCATACACCTCCACTGCAACATGCATATACTCTTGTTCTTCCATCAGTTTCAAACATCATAAATGATTCCATGCACTCAGATTATGTACATGGAAATAAGCAGGTAGTATAGTCATATAAGAAGCCAACATCGAAGCTTTAGCAGATGCCCAATAAGGCACAGACCATACTTTAGGCAATAGGCAACCTTGTAGGGAATCCATTGGATTCGAGCATTACTCGATCTCAGCATGAGAAGCCTTCTCATTTACTTTCAGCTTCAAAACCTACGATGCCCATGAATTCTTATATGGTTCAATCTACAGATCCACAAAACTACAATAGGGTTGTGGGAAATAAATTATGGAAAGAAACCATGCAAAAGGAGTATGACTAACTCCTACAGAACCAGACTTGGCATCTGGTTCCACTTCCACCAGAAAGGAATATTTTCAGGTACAGATGGGTCCACAGGATCAAGAGGTACAAGGCTGGACATGTTTCCAAAGGACTTCATCAGATCCATAAGGATTTCTATATCTTCACGAAGACTTTCAATTAGCAAAAGTTTCAGACTTTGCGGGATCGTCTTGCAGTGAATAACATAGTTGCCTAACAGCTGTCATTTTCTTCTTTTGATACATTATCTTTTGAGGGGGGGGTTTGTTCCCACATGGTTTTCCCTCTTTCCTCACTTTTATTCAGTTTTCATTAGTTGCATTCTACATGAGTACCTAAAATGGCCTAGTAGTCGAGACTCATCTTTTACTCCATAGTGATGTTCAGGGGGGGTGTTGGAGAAATTTCTATCTTCGACACACTAGTTTAGTGGGAGTTAACTCACTAGTTCTATTTTAGACTTTCTATTTTTACCATCACTATTATGCATGTATGCATTCCTAAGGAAAGCTAACTTCTTGATTTCTTTTCTTAATTATGGAATGTTATGCCCTATATATGAGTGTATTCCACTCATTCATTGTATCATATTGATCATGATCTATGTATCAATCATCAGCTCATTGGAGTAGTGTGAATATATTTTCTCATTCTTCCATATTGAATCTCTCTTATTTTCTTGATAAGCTTTGTTTGTACTTGTTTTAGCTAGATATCTTGTGTAGGTTTCCATGAAACACTGACAAAAAGAAATGGAAAGCAGTTCAAAAATATAGATCGAGAAATTTAATGGGAAAAGTTTTGAGTTGTGGAATCTCAATATGGAAGATCTGTTGGTGGGAAAAGATCAATGGATCATTGTGGATCCAAGTACGACAACTATAGAAACATCAGTAGAAGACTAGGAAAAGTTGGATCATAAGTCAAAGAGCACAATCCATTTTTGTCTATCGGATTTAGTATTATTGAATGTGTAAGAGGAAGCTACATCCAAGGATTTATGTAATAAGTTAGGGGTTTTGTATCAGTCTAAGTCCCTGGTAAACAAACCGTTTATTTGGAAAAAGTTGTACAACCTAAGGATGAAATATGGAGACTCACTGACAGATCATGTGAACGCATTCAATACAATGGTAAGCCAACTATTATCTATTGATATTAATATTTTCAATAAATATAAGTGTATCATTTTATTGTGCTCTTTACCATAATCATAGGATGGTCTAGTTGAGGCGATAGGTAGTAATACAACTAATTTAAGTTTCAATAATGTGGTCTCATCCTTGTTATTGGGGGATATCAGGAGGGAAAAGATGGAAGGACAGAGCATATATCTAAATCTAAGAGAAGATCTAAACCTCCCTGAAAATTTGTAAAGGTATGCTAGAGATGTGGAAAACAAGGGCACTACAAGAAACAATCTAGATCCAAAAGTGTTGAGAGAGGGAAGGGATCTAAAGACGATCCTTCTGTAGAATAAAAAACCTCCAGGGGAGAAAGAGGGGATGTGTACATGGATTTTTCAAGCACACATGCATATCATGAGGCATGGTTGGTCGAATGAGGTGCATCCTTTCATATGACTCCTCACAGGGAGTGGTTTTGAGAATATGAAAGGTATGGTGGAGGTGATTTTTTCCTAGGTGATGTATCGACAACCAAAATCATAGGACGAAGAAAATTCAAGTTGAATCTCATGGATAGAAGGATTAGAATACTCCCTGGTGTTCTGCACATCCTAGGATTGGCTAGAAATTTGATTTATGTAAGAAAAATGGATGATGAAGGGGTAAAAATAGTGTTTGAGAAAGAAACCCGTAGGATGGTTCAAGGGGAAATGGTTTTTCTGAAGGGAGTTCATAATTGAACCCTATATAAGCTGCTAGGAAGCACTAATGGTGACAAGTGCAATAGTTCCATTGTTCTTGATATTGGAGCTAAAGAAGAAAAAACTCCTATAGTCTTTGGAGAAAACACTATGATGTGGCATCAAAGATTGGGACATATCGGAGAGAAGGGCCTTTGAGTAATAAATGGTAAAGGTGTGGTTGAAGGTATGTCTAAATACTCTCTAGATTTGGATTTCTATGAACATTTTGTATATGGGAAGAATAATCAAGTAATATTCCCCTCTGGTGCAATGAGGGCAGAGAAAATTTTATAGTTGGTGCACAATGATTTGTTTGGACCTGTTCCAGATCCATCATTGGGAAAATATTTGTACTATGTCTCATTTATAGATGACTTATAGAGGAATACATGGATTTATTTCCTTAGGAAGAAATCTAAAGTTGTTGAAAAATTCAAATAGTTTAAGGCTCTCATGGAGAATTAGATAGAGAAGAGAATTAAGGTGTTGAGGGCAGATATTGGTGGAGAATTTTGCAGAAACAAATTCGAAGAATTTTGTAAGAAGAGAATTATAGAAAGGTATAAGAATACTCCATATACGCCTCAGCAGGATGAATTTGTAGAAAGGATGAACATGACACTGATGGAAAAAGCAAGGTGCATGTTCAGTGGTGTCAGGTTAGGAAAATAATTTTGGGCAGAGGCAATGGGTATTCCATGTTACTTAGTTAATCAATCACCCTTATCAAAATGCGATGACAAGACTCCACACGAGGTATGAACTAGTAAGAAAACCTATCTAACACATCTCATGGTATTTAGTTGTGATGCCTATGTTCACATTGCAAAGGAAAACAAGAGATATCTAGATAAAAAGGTTGAAAAGTGTATATTTATTGGGTATAAAGATGGTCTGAAAGGTTATAAGAATTGTAACCCAAAAACTAAGAAGGTAGTGTGCAGCTGAGATGTGGTATTTAGAGAAATAAAATATGTTGTCAAACATGAATTCCTATCAAGGAAGGAAGAACCAAATAAAATAGATTTTGAGTTGAAGGATAATAAAACAGACTCTACAGAAGAACAAGAATCAAAAGAAGAATATCCTCATACTCCAGTATTGAGGAGATCGGTTCGAGAAAGAAGACAACTAGAAAGGTATACTCCACCTGATTTCCGTTCAAATTTTTCTTTGTTTATTACTAAAGATGATCCTATAATTGTTAGGGAGGCAGTGGATTCAGATGATGGAATACTCTTGAAAAAGGCCATGATGGAAGAAATGGAAGTGTTGGACAAGAATGAGGCCTGATATCTAGTGGAGTTATCGACTAGAATAAATCCCATTGGTAGCAAATGGGTGTTTAAGAAGAAGTTGAATGCATAAGGAAAAGTGGAAAAATACAAAGCTCGATTAGTAGAAAAAGGGTATTCCCAGGTAGAGGGAATTGACTTTGGTAAAAAAAATTCTCTTGTTGCCAAGTTAACTTCTATTAGATTTATTTTTTCTGTTGTTGTTGCTTTTTATTTTGAAGTAGAAAGGATGGATGTGAAGACATCATTCCTACATGGGGATCTAGAAGAATAAATCTACATGAAGAAATTAGAAGGCTTTGGAGTGAAGGGAAAGAAATAGCTGGTATGCAGGATAAAAAAGATTCCATGTGTGGGTTAAATAAATCACTAAGGATGTGGTATCAAAAATTTGATACTCATATGTTGGGACTTGGCTTCACAAGGAACAAATTTGATCACTGTGCGTATTTCAAATTAATCGATTATCATCTTATTTATTTGGTCTTGTATGTGGATGATATTTTGTTGATAGGAAACGACAAGGAGATTGTATAGGATTTGAACACTCAATAGTCCTCTAAATTTGACATGAAGGATCTTGGTGCTACAAATTTAATTTTGGGCATGGAAATTAAAAGAGATCAAGAAAACATGAAACTCTGGTTAAATCATAGGAAACATGTTGAGACAATATTGCAAAGGTTTATTGTGCATGAATGTAAACCGGTTAGGGTTCCTATTCATGTGGATGTAAATTTATCTCCAGACCACTGTCCCAAGACACAAGAAGAGGAAGAGGACATGTCTCATGTTCCATACGCCAGTGTGGTTGGTAGTTTGATGTATGCAATGGTCTATACTAGACCATACATTTCACATGAAATGGGAGTTTTGATGAGAGGGTATATGTCAAAACTAGAGAAGGAACATTGGACAATAGTAAAGAGGGTTTTTAGGTATTTGTGTGGAACTACTACCTATGGATTTCGCTACCAAGGAATACCAAAATTGAACAGAGTGTTGGACATACATGGATTTGTTGATGAAGACTAGGTTGTAGATCTAGATCATAGAATATATACAAGTGGGTATGTGGTTAACCTATTTGGAGGAGAAATCAGTTGGATGAGCAGAAGACAATCTGAAGTGGCACTCTTAACTACAAAAGTTGAATACATCATAGCCACTCATGCAAGCAAGGAAGCAGTATGGTTACAAAGATTGTGTTCATGTATTGGGTCGATTCAACAAGATGTAAGGATATATTATGACAATTAGAGTGCAATATTCTTAGTGAAGAACTAAAATTATCATTAAAAGACAAAGCATATTGATGTTCAGTATCACTTTGTGAAAGACAGGGTTGAAGAAAAGAAGGTGTTGTTGATGAAGGTTGACACTTTAAAGAATGTTCAATATTCATTAACAAAATATGTGAGCACTGAGAATTTCTCTTGGTGTAGAGGACCTATGGGAATTGTTTCCCTGGATTGTTGACTATGTAACCCTGTAACCCCTTGTATGCAAAGAAAAAATCAAGTGAGAGAATGCTGGGTATGTGTTACATTATTTGCATGACCAATACTAGTGTCTACATTGTGCTGGGTGTGCAGGGGGTCAAAAGGGGGTCACAGGGGGGTGGGATCCCCCCTTCACGGGGGTTCATGGGCAACACCCCCCAATTTTTTATTTTTTTTTGGGGGGTGTGGGGGGGTTGCGTCCATTTTTAGCATTTTTTTGATACATGGTTTTCGTCGATGGTTTTCTAATTCTAGTTAAAAAATTAGGGTTGTTGACTAATACAATTCAATGGATTAGGGGTTTTTTATTCCATGGGATCATATATATATTGTATTGTAAACAACGAAGAATATGACATGAATAAAATATTAGAGGTGTAGCTCTAAACAGGTTGATGGTTTTCTCGGTTTGGTTTTCTAGGGTAAAATCTTTGTGTAATGTGTGTGTGTGCCACTGTATCTTTTCTATTTTTATTAAAAATATAGTTGCAGTAATTAATTGTACAAGGTTAAAATCTACAATCACCTACAAAAGTTCCAGAACATGGTGAGTCAAATAAACTTCCTCTTTTTTCTTTTTTTCCTTTTTTTTGCAAACTTTGCTTGCCATCGAACTGATTTTCAAGCATATCTTGTCCAATTGTGCCTCACAGATTTTTTTCACAATCACAATTATTTCAATCCAAGTGATACCATCCAGATCCTACTTTTCTATTAACACAAGGTCTAGCAATGCCTGAGATGGGTTTTCACCACTAGATTTATTATTATTTTCTCTTATTTTTTCTTCCAATGAGAAGAAACAATCAAGAGGACGTAGGTATTGGTGGCATAACCACCTTAATTACGACCTCTAATTCTACTTGATTGATTAAATCTTGGATGCAATCCTCCTTAGATGTTGGATTTTGATGCAACCTCAATTGATGACCATTAGCCATGATGGGGGTCATGTTCTCATCAAATTGTCTAATTTCATAGATTGATTGTTGTAGACTATGTCAATCTCGTATGGCCCCATCCAACAAGTGACAAATTTTCCTTTGAAATATTTGTACCGAGAATCAAACAAGAGGGCTCAATCACCTTCTTTGAATTTGTTTTTCTTAATGAATCTGTCATGCCACTTAGTTCTCTATTGATAGACGAGAGATCTCATCAAGTTCATTGATATGACTTAGTTGATGCTATTGTTTTTCTAAGATGTCTAAACTGACTTGTAATGCAATTCTCAATGTCTTGACTTCAAATTCTATCAGAAGAAGTAAATGCTTATCATACACCAAATCATAAGGAGTGAAGCCTATGGTATTTCTCCAGGTGGTTCGATAAACCCAAAGATATTCTAGAATCTTTTCATCCCAATCCTTGTGATGTTGTTGTACTGTCTTGATCAGTATGGTCTCCAAAACCTTGTTTGTGACCTCCACCTATCCATTTTCTTATGGATGGTATGGAGTGGACATCCAGTTTTTGATATTGAATTGTTAGGCGATGGTCTGACTAAGATAAGAAGTGAACTAGGTTCCTTGGCTAGTAAAAATTTCTCAGGGAACCCCAAAACAAACAAAAATATCTTCATAAAGTAATTCAACTACTACTTCCTAAGTGGCTTTAGGAAAATCCTTGGTTTCAACCCACTTGGTCACATAGTCAATTCATACCAAGATATACACTTTCTATATTGAAGGTGGGTTGAGTGGCCCTACAAAATCAGGAACCCATTTTTAAATGGTTCTACCAAGATCTAAGGTTAAAATGAAATTTTGGCTCATTAGACTGGTCGATCCATTCACTGAAAGTTGTCACAACGTTTGACATACTTCTTGGCATCTCTGAAGATGCTAGGCCAATAATATCGTATATGTAGTACTTTGTTCACATTCCTTTTATCAACAAAGTGTTCTCCACATAGATCATCATGGAAAGATTTTAAATGTCATAGATCTCATCTTATTGAGCACATTGTAGTATGACAAGATTGTTCCTCGTTTGGAAGAGATGACCTTGGATCCATGAGTACATTGCACTTTTCCCGATGACCTTCTAGCATTCCTTTGGTGAAAAATTTTGTGGAAAGTTTCATGTAGTTAAATAGTTATCAATTTTCTCAAACTAGGGTGTGTTAATAGACAAGGAAAATAAACGTTCATTTGGAAATGTATCCTCTACATGAATGGAATCCCCCTCATTAGTAAGCCCAGAAAGGAAGTCAATAAATACACTCTCCTTTCTAGGTTTCTCAAGGATTTTGGTATCAAACTCCTACAACAAACGCAACATCTAATCACCTTGCCATTAGTAATGGGTTTGCTCATAAGATAAGGAATGGAAGAATGATCAATATGTATAAACACATGGTAACTAGTGATATAATGGTGAGATTGATTAATAGCATGAACAACAACAAGAAATTGTTTCTCAGTTACCATATAGTTTTGCTTAGCTAGAGTGATATTATTACTAATGTAGTAAATGGCATAGAGTATCTATTCCTTCTTTTGTCCCAATACAACTCCAATAGCTGTGTCTGAAGCATATGTGTAAATATGGAATGGTAAATACTAGTTTGTTCCCGTAGTACAAGTGAAACTGATCACTTATCCTTCAAAGATTCAAAATTGATCTACATTGGGTTTTCCAACAAAATTTTGTAGTTTTCCAGAGTAATTAGATTAATGGTGATTTTATATTAGTGAAATTTTCAATAAACCTCTTATAGTATCCTACATGCCCTAGAAAAATATGAACATCATTTTGAGTTGTTAGAAATGGGAGCTTTAGTATTGTCTCAATCTTTGCAGGGTCCATTATAATCCTTGTAGGTGATATGTGATGACCCAAAACAGTCCCTTTAGTGAGAATCATGTGACATTTTTCATTGTTGAGGGAAATATTGGTTTCTTGGCACCTAACTAGAACTTTTTCATTATTGCTCAACAATTCTTCGAAGGTGTCCCCATACACAGTAAAATCATCCATATATATCTCGATATAGCCATGAGTCAGGTCAAAAAATATTCTAAGGACAACCCTATGGAAAGTGGCAGAGGAATTGCATAATCAAAATGGAAGCACTTAGTAGGCACATGTACCCCAATGATAGGTGAATGTATTCCTGTCTTGGTCTTAGGGGGGAATTTGAATCTGGTTATAACCATTGAATCCATCAAGAAAAGAGAATATTTATTTCCTTCCTAGGTGTCTAGGAATTGATCAATGAATGAAAGAGAGAAATAATATTTTAGAGTATCATTGTTTATCTCTCTGATGGGTGTTATATATGCACTAAATCCCTCAATTAAATTGTCAACCCGAGGTAAGTAAACTTAGAGTTGTAGCACTATATATGCCAAGGTAGAAAAGATAGAGGATGTATAGTCTCACTAAGGATATGGTCTATTTAGGGGCTAATCTACTTAAGAAAAGGCCATCAATGAGAAAACCCTATCAAGGAACTTGAGCTATTTACCCGAAGTAACTTTTAAACAATGAATCGATGGATTGTTCCTAAAGAAGCAAATGAAAACCCTACTTTGAACAAGTTAACCTATTTAATATAATGAGCAAAAATCAATCCATCTATTTAATATATTTAACTTAATGAGCAATAGCAACAACAAATTAATCTAATCAATCTATTCAATCTAATGAGCATCAACAAGTAAGCAAATAAGCAATCAAATAACTAACCTATGAAAACTTCTTCAGCAAGTAAACTAATCAAAACTACTCAACAAGTAACTAATCAAACTATTAAGAAAGTGAACTCTATTCTTAAGATGAAACTCATAATGAATTCTGATCTACAAAGGAAAATCTTAACCTACTGAATTAAAAACATCATGACAAAATTCAAAGATTAATCAAAAACTATTCTTAATCTACAATAACAAGAAACATTAAATATAATGATGATGATTGTGTCTTCGATGTCTTATGAAATCACAATGGCATTTAACGATTAGTGATAACTCAAGAGGAATAATTTCAATATTAACTTCTATGGAGAAATTAAAAGTATAAATCAAGCAATCTAACAAGAGCTTATCCGTCATAGAAAAAATATCAACTATCCTGAAAATCCATGTGATCTCTCAATTTATGCATTAATCATCAATAATAAGAAACCACTATTCTACTTAATTCAAATGCACTCCTATACTAATGTAATCAAATTCACACGATTAGAAACTCATAACTAAAACTTAACTCAAACTCAAGCTTCTATTTAGAATTGCAATTTAAGTCTAGAATGGAAATTTCGTAAAATAACTAAGCTAATCCTATTATTAACAATTCAAATTGCAAGTTAAAATGCTTATAAAAACATAATTTAAATTCTACTTCTACCTCAACATACTACAAAAAAATTGATAAGAAAACTAGATAAGCAAACTGAGAATTAAAATCAAAACTAGCAACTATTCATCCATCGAAACTTTGCCAAAGAAACTATGTACTCTGTATTAACTTAATACTTTGTTTTAGCTAGTCTATTTCAACCTGTAGAAATTCAAACTAGCATTTAATCATACGACAAGGTTAGTATCTAAGCTTCCAAGATATTCACTAATAATTAAAAAGACACATCATATTAAGAACTATCCTTTACAAGCAACCTGTAAAAAGGAAATTGAAATAATTAAATTATGAACAACAAACACACAGCATGTAAAATGATAAAAACACATGTAACAAAAAATGAAAGAAATGACAATTGCACAACTCAAATACACAAGATAACTATATAAGTATTCACCCAGACCACTGGTGGGCCCCCTAGCAGGTCATGGCTACTTCTCAACAACTAATCACAAGCTAAATCAACACGATTTTGGCATTTAAATTAAAAATGCAGTCTTGCACAAGTTTGTGGAAATGTATTGAATTACACAGCAAAATGATTCTATAAATCTTACACAGCTCTCTTTTGTATGATCACTATTATAACAGTTACAATTCGAGAGGTCGACCACTGGAAGGGTTGACCTCCTCTAAAAACAATAAAATCCATTAAATATGCTATAACTGCCTTTGCCTTCTAGAAACCAAATGAGACACTCAATGCTCAACATAACAACTCAATCTAAGATGTCAAGAGCTCAGTAGCTAGAGGCCATGAGGGTGAACAAAACCCATGTCACCAATTCGCCCATCACAGACCGTCGATATAACAATCGCCAACTCGCCCACGTTTTTAGTGTTGGATGCAGTGTCGGACGCAATGTCGAATGAAGTATTGGATGCAGTGTCGGATGGAGTATCGGACGAACTACTGGATGGAAAAACTCCATGCGATTTTTCCCTATGACACACAAATCGCGTATTAACTTCTTGCAATCATTAAATCAAACTGAATTAAACTCAAAATCATCACAAAACATCAATTACACGTACCTGGAATAAGCTATGATGATTTGCTATGAAATCCTTCAAAACTTATTCAAAATGTTTATTAATACAAATATAATATCGATAAAAAAGGACTCAATCAACATCATTAAACAACCAAATCACGAGCCCAAAATTACCCCCACACCTAAGATTTTGCAGGTCCTATTGCAAACAAAAATGAATTGCCCAATATGACTAGACTTGTTGAGCAGGGGATGGATTGGATTTAGAATCTTCTTTCCCTGAAGACTTGGTCTTGGCCCTCTTGCGGTGTTTCAATTGTGCACGAAGGCTACGGTTATCATTGGTCATTTGGTCAACCAATCTTTGGAGGGAATTCACCTTTTCTTGTAGTATTGCATTCTCGTGGTGGAGATGTCTATCCATGATCTTCCTATCTTCCAATTGTTGCAGCAGCTGAACCTTTTCCTGTTGTAGCTTTTCAATGGCTGGAGCATGATCAGATATCTCAGAGGAGTTCTTGGATCCCTTGAAGGATGTAGAAAGTCTATTAGTTTTGGGAGCAAGTATAGGCATCTGAGAGGTAGGATTAACTGGCAGTTGATGAGGAGAAATAGGTTAAGATTTTGTCTCTCTATGAGGATCCAATTCTTATGCAGACACTTCCCTAAGTCTTTTATGAGGGCTTTCGAGATCAGAGGATACTTGGATAGGGTCCGAAGTGGTTGGGGGTTTTTCATATGGTTTTCCTCTTGTATTTCAGGAACTCTTTTGAAAAGATCCTCTCTTGAATCGATTATCTCCTCTCTTATTTGCGGGGACTACATGGAAGTCTTATTGAATTACCTCTTGTAACTTTTTGGGTGCAGGATCAATAGACGTTGAAGGCATTGGGGAGTTACTAATAGGATTCTTAGTCTTCTTGCTCAATGAGGCTGCAGGGGTATCAACAAGTTTCTTGTTCTTTTGTTCCAGTAGAGAGATAGCTTGAGTAGGAGGGTTTGGAGTCTTCAGAGAATGGGGTTTGGGTGGAGTAACAGTCCCTAGATCAAGTGTTTTATTGCTATTCTTGATTGTAAGATGAGGGTTTGAAAATTGGTAAATGAACTCATCCCATGTTTTCCCCTGTTTTTCCAACTTAGTTATAACAAGTAGTTTGATGAGGCCATGGTGGAATAGGATGTTATGGGGATTGGTTAAATTATTTAGTACTTGGGAAGACATGTTATCAAGACTTTTTAAGAAGTAAAAAGGGAAATTTAGTGGCTTATTGAATTGAAAATGAGCTAATAATCGAAAATGGCAGGCTTTAAAAATGGAATATCTACCTTCACAAGTGATCATTCTAGTGATGACTATCAAAGGGTTAATTAGATCCTCTTTAATCCAATCCTTGGAGTATCCCTTAGCTCCAGAGATATTCTAAAACTCAGGTTTGAAGACCCTGTTGTAGCTCGCTTGTGGAAAATGGTGATGTTTAAACCAACGATCTCCAACTCTTGGAAGATTTGTGGCTGAGGAAATTGATTCTTCAGAGACCACAAAGGTCAGATACCCCACGTGTGCCATCCTTCCATAGAATCTGAGGGTGAATTGCATGGAAACGTCGTCATTGTGGCCCTACAAATGAGCCAAGAATGGTCCCCACCCTGCGTGAAGGAACATTTCCCTTCACTGTGTGAACTTGGGAATAGCAAAGAGGTCAGCATAGGAGGATGGATAATACCGTTTGGGCATGGTGACAGTGTGGAGAATGGAAAAAGGGAGGATTTTAATAGAGGATGAGAGAAATCAGGCCGAGGATGAGCACGATTAAGCAGAGGATGAGCTTAATGACAGAGGGAGAACACAATTGAGAAGAGGGTGAGCGCAATGCATAAATGGGATAAAAAGTTGAGCGATCCCTCCATTTTTTAATGTGCCCAAGGTGGAAACGTTTGAATTCATTGATGAATTCATCACACATGAGTTTCCATGTGTGAGCATGAGTGCACCGATTTCAACTTGAAGAGCATCTTTTTGGAGGAAATCGTAATGATGAAGGAGTTAGATCAATATCCAAGTCTTCAACTTGGACATTTGATCATAAAATGTGTAATAATTGTATCATTTAACTCTCAATTGCCATTAACTAACTAAATAAATTCAATTGATTCTTGGTTACCTGAAATCGTGGAAATTTATTGTGTGTATACACCTCGTCTGGTGCTTCATATGGTGCACCATTCAGTCATCCATATGGCACCTCATATAGTCTTTCAAATGGAACTCCATACAACACTCCATATGGCACTCCATATGGTATTCCTGTGTGAAATGAAATTTGTTCATCCTGTAATGGATGTTTTATCCATAATACTCAGTCTTAAAACACTTTTGACAGTCACATTGACCATGAGAAGAGGCAGGTTAAGAGTGTTCCATTATTACTTGTTTTTCCATCGTGCTCACACAATTCGTTCCTCTATCTCGCATATTATAAGGCATGCAATACCAAATCTATAATGAACAGTCTGTAACAAAAAAAACCCAGTTAAGTGGTTAGTAAAGGAAATGCACAACAATTTATAACATACAGGGAATATTTAGCATTTCAAAAATAAAATAACTGCTGATGTAATAGCGTGTATCATGAAAACAATACACAAATTTTTTTACAAAGATTCTACTTCTTCTAGGCAGTGTTATCATTTGTCGACTCATGAAACCCTCCCCCACTCCTAAGTTTTGTGACACCTCACAATAAAAAATATAGGAAACTAGTCAGTTCTCCCAATAGCCGAAGATTTACAGCTTGTTAAGTGTAGAGATAAATTTCACATATCGGTTTGACAAGACGGTTAGAATATGGCCCCACCTATAGGATAGAATATCCTACATATAGTTAAGAAGATGTAGGCAAGAGAGTTTCGATATAGTCTCAAAGTTAGTTCCCAATGGAAAATTTATGGATTTCATTAACCTTATCTTAACCATACATACTTCATGTCAGCTTTGTATACAAGTAATGTCGTACATTAGGACAAGTTTAAATTTCTTATTATTTTTTGTTAGATTATCATCCTCGCTAGGTAGAATGCCCCGCTACCAGCAAGTCTATTCAGTACTCCGGCGGGTTTACCTAGTCATACCACAGGCCGGTACCTGCTGCCAGAAGACCTGTTTAGTATCCCGGTGGGTTAGCCTCTTACACCCTCAAAGACGGTCCCTCCATCTTTTAAGATTTCAATATAATATTGCTGTGTGCAAGAAGATGGGGGGACAGCTCTGAAAACAACTTTTTTCTCTTTTTATTTCAATTGGGATGGTATTTATGTTAGAGGATGAATTTATGTTATATATTCCTTAGTGATTGTCCTGATGTAAGGGGTACTTAAGCGGACATAGCCTATATAAAGATATGATATAATCAAGCATTTTTAGTGTGTAGTGGATGGCACCATTGGGAAAGAACAAAAAGGTATCTTTAGGCTCAACTCACTTTCTTCTCTCTCTTTTTTTTTAAGTTATTGTGATGTTTCCATGACTAACCACTAATCAGAACTCCTTGTTACTCTTTAATAAATATACTTTACTCACTTACTCAGGGTTCTTGGGGAAACTGTACAAGTGACCTCTAAGCTTGATGGTTACGATATCACTTCCTTATATCTAGTGGTGAAGGTTTAAGAGAAACTACTATTAGAGATGCCTTGAGAAAGAGAAGATGAAAATATTTGCAAAAATATGGCTAATTGCAACAAGTCATTATTCAATCGATGCTTGACAGGCAACAAGGTTCAAGTATAGTAATATTTTGAAGAAAAAACCATCTTTTATATTTCCTTGAAACTGTCTACTCCTAGTGAAATAAATACCTACAAAAATCTCTAGAATTGTCTATCAACAAAATTCTAAATTATTTACATATGTACAATCAAAAATTCAAAAAATCATTCAAGAACAAGGGGGGACTTCCCCATCTACTAAGGCCAATGCCTTGTCAGTTGACATGACCTGTAGAAAATCTTCTTTGGAAATGGGCCTGTGATAAATTTTGAGTCGGTTTCCATTTACTACAAAGGAGACTTGCCCATTGTCAATTGTTTTGATTTTCATATCCCCATTGTCATACATGATGAATACCTCGTAAGGACCCAACCACTGAGTGGTAATTTTTCCTTTGAAGGCTTTAAATCAGGAGTCAAACAACAAATCTCAATCACCAGGTTGGAAGTGTTTCTTCTTAATAAACTTGTCATGCCACTTGATCCTCTGGTTTTGGACTAATATTGTTCATTGGATAAAATCTTTCTTGATCTCATCCAACTCATTTAATTGTAGGGCTCATTTTTTATGAGCCTCATCTAAGTTTAATCCCAATTCTGTGACAAGACGAAAGGTCCTTACTTGGAATTCTATTGGTAGAAGCACTTGTTTCCCATATACTAGCTCATAAGGGGTATGCCCAGTGGTGTTTCTCCAGGTGGTCCGTTATGCCCATAAAGCCTATGGAATCCTATCAGCCCAATCCCGATGATGCAATTGAACAATCTTGGTTAAGATAGCTTCCATAACTTTGTTTGTGGACTCTACCTGACCATTATCTTATGGGTGGTATGGAAAAGACTTATAGTGTTTAATCCCATATTTCTCCATTAGTTCTCTCATCATATTGGAAGTGAATTGAGTTCCTTGGTCTATAACAATTTCATGAGGAACACTAAAGCATGTAAATATGTCTTCATAAATGAATTCGACAATGGATTTTTTTGTAGCCCTAAATAGGGCTTTTGCCTCTACCCACTTGGTGACATAATCTGTACAAACCAAAATATAATTTTTCTTACGAGACATGGGTTAAATTGGTCCTACAAAGTCAAGGGACCATTTCTCAAAAGGTTCTATCATGACTTGGGCATGCAAGGGCATTTCGTTAGTTGATGTGGGTCTTCCTATCCTTTGACAGCTATCACAACTCCTCACATGCTTGGCAACATCCTTGAAAATGATAGGCCAATAGTAACCTGAATGTAACACCTTATATGTTGTACGTTTGTCAGAAAAATGGCCACCACATGGTCCATCATGACAACTTTGTAGTATTTCTAGTATATTGTCTTCTCAGACACATCTACGAATGATCAAGTCTAGACCAGTACGAAAAAGGTTGTGACCAACCCAAGAGTAATTAGAACTTTGCGTAATAATTCTACGCTTTTCATGAGGTGACAAATGAGATGGTAACTTCCTAGTAGCCAAATAGTTTTCCATATCCGCAAACCACGGGGTATTTACAGAGAGGGAAAAAAGGTGTTCATCTGGGAAACTATCATCAACGGGAATACCATCATCCTCATTTTTTATGTGTGAAATAAAATCAACTACCAAATTCTCCTTTCCAGGTCAGTCAAGAACAATGATATTAAACTCTTGCAATAGCAGGAGCCACCTAGTCACTCGGCCATTAGTTACGGGTTTATTCATGAGAAATCTAATGGAGGAATGATCTGTATGTACAAATACGTCATAACCTGTGATGTAGTGGAGAAAATTATTGATAGCATGAACTACTGCCAAGAATTCCTTCTCAGTAACTGTGTAGTTTAACTCGGTAGGGGACAAGTTCTTGCTCACAAAATAAATGGCATAGCATTGCTTGTCTTATTTCTGCCCTATTACTCCTCCTATTGCAGTGTCAGAGGCATCAATGGATATATGAAATGGGAGAGACCAATTGGGCCCTCTAAGAACTGGTGCCACAGACAACTTAGCTTTCAAGGTCTCAAAGGCAGTTTGACACTATTCCGTCCAATCAAAATCAACATCCTTTATTAACAATCCAAACATGGGTGCAACAATCTTTGTGAAATTTTCAATAAATCATCGGTAATACCTGGCATGTCCAAGAAAGATTCTCACCTCTTTCTGAGTTTTGGGGGGTGGAAGTCTGATGATGACCTTAATCTTAGAAGGATCTACTTTAATCCCTTCAGATGAAACGTGATGTCCTAGAACTACTCCTTCAGTCAACAACATTTTACATTTTTCATGACTTAAAGATAGGTTCATTTCTTGGCATCTAATAAAGAATTTTTCTAAGTTATCTAAGGCTTCCTAGTAAGTATTGTCATATACTGTGAAGTCATCCATGTATACCTCCACACAATCATGAATAATATCAACAAATATCCCTAGTAGTGCTCATTGAAATGTGGCAGGAGAATTACACAATCCAAATGGTAAGAGCCTATAGGCATATGTGCCCCAAGGAAAAGTAAAGTTAGTCTTGTCCTGATCCTCAGGCGCTATGAGAATTTGATTGTACCTGCTATATCCATATAAAAGGGATAAATATTTATTTCCAGATAGTGTATCCAAAATTTGGTCAATGAAAGGAAGGGGAAAATAATCCTTCAGAGTGGCCTTGTTAAGCTCTCGGAAATCAACACAAATTATCCATTTCCTAGTCACTTTCTTTTGGAACCACTACAAGCAGGGATACCCATTTACTGTCAGAGATGGGATAAATAAATCTGACATTCAATAACTTTTGGATCTCCTCTTTTACTATATCCTTGAGTGTTGGGTTCATCATTCTCTGGGGTTGCCTAACAGGTGTTACTTTCCCCTGGGTATATATGCAATGAATGCATGTATTACGGTGTATACCCTTCATGTCAGTGTATTCCCAGGTGAATGCCCCTGATTTTTTTTTAAGGATACTCACTAACTATTTTTGTTGGTCTGCATCTAGTCTGGAGTTTATATGTAGAAATATCCCTGGACTAATCTCATAGGGCATGGTATAAGATGTGACAGACTCGTCTATATCAAATATGAAATATGTCGAAGAAAAAATCAATGGGTCCAATTGTTCCTAAAATTATTCCCCAAACATGTACTCAAATTGGGGAAAAATTTGTGGAAAATCAACACACATGATAGCAAAAATAAACCGGTTTAGCACATTTTCCGTTGTGTGCTCCTGAAGTGCCCAAGAATGATCACTTGGTAATAGAGGTTCTTCCCAATCCTCATTTTCTTATGGACATTTAATCCACCATATATTTTCCATGATAGATTGGGTTGGTGGATATATGGTGAGCTTATGGATAGAGAGTCCATTTGAGCTGGTCATTTCTCCCTCTCTACAACCAATAAATGCATTGGTTGTGGCTAACCAAGGTCTTCCCAAAATAACGGGATGGCCTTTGGTAGGATCCTTTGAGTGGATGACCATAAAGTCTACTAGGTACTCCCATGAGGTTAAATTAACTGTGATATCATCCAAAATTCCTCCAGGTATAACCCTAGTCTTATCTGCTAATTCCAAAATGGTTGGGGTAGGCCTAAGAAGAGGTTTTAATTGTAATTCCTCCAAGGTAGTAACGTTCATAACATTGATGGCTTCCCCTAGGTCTATGAGAGTGTTCCCAATGGAAACCTCATTAATGGTTATGGTCACTAAGGGGTTTCATGGGTTCCCATATTTTTCTACCTTAGGCTGCTATGATATGTACTTAGAAAGTTCTCCTATCAAATGTATTGTTGGAGGATCCTTCTGCTTCCTTCCCAGCTTCTTAATACACAATTCTTTGATCACCTTAATGTAGATCGGAATATCCTTAATGGCTTGTAGCAAGGGAATATTGACACAAATATTCTTCAATTCATTCAAGATGTCAATTTTTGGCCGGGTGGTAGGTTTCTCGATTACTAATATTTATAGATAAGGAGGGGCCTTCGTAATTTGTGAAGGTTCATTTTGGGGAAGCTTGGGTTCTTGGAACTTAGGAATAATAACATCTTCCCACCTAGTGTCATCTATGGGTTGTTTGGGGGTTTCCTCTTCTTCTTCTTCCTAGATGACTATTGAAGGTCTCTTCCTGTCTAGAACTTTTCCCGACCTCAGTTGAATCTCTTGGATTGGAATAGGAGAAATAATATATGTCGGGAAGGCCCACATCTCAACATTGTGAAGCGGTTGAGTGGGCTTATTATTGGGATTGGGCACTGGTTGTGCCAGTAATAATGTTGGTCTTGGGGAGCTTACATTCTGATATTGTTGTGGTTGTTGTTGTGGAATAGGAGGTAAAGGTGGTGGAACAAAACCTGGTAAAAGCTGCGAGATGTTCAGTGGAAACTGAGAATAAGGATGGTTGGGCATAGGGACAGGTGGAGCTTGAGGGTTCCCTTGGTTACGCCCTCCTCTCCATCCTTGAAGCCAAGGATGGTGATATTTTGTAGACAAGTTTTTCTAACTTGGTGAGTTCCACTGTTGTGGTTGTTGTTAATAGGGTGGAACTTGAGGCTGTGGATCCAGGTATGCAAGCTGATTCCTAGGCTTCCATGGCCTCCTAGGTGCATAAGAGGACTGCCCAGGATCCCCACTTCTATATATGGATAACAAACCAGGAAATGATGGACATTTCTTAGTATAGAAGCCACAAACTGAAATGCTATCTAATGGACATTCCCTCGAGGAATGCTTCCTCCTATATCTTAGGAAAAATATGCTCATTGTTGCATTTTTCTCCTCCTGTTTCTTTTTAATATTTAGGGTGTCCAATTGGGAACCTAGTGTGCTTAAGATATATGTATTAAATTTCTCTAAAAGGTTCCCTATCTCTACTTGTGTGATACCACCTAAGCTAACTGGTTTTAAGTTTCTACTATAAGGATCCTGAACATTCTTCCTTGTTTTAGCTCTACTCCTCGAGTAATTCTTACACATTTCATATATTTTGACAAATGGTTTATGGGAGATGTCACCTGATTCCATCAAGTTAAGTATTTCTAGGTATTCCTCTAAAATTCCCTTAAGGGAAAGAGCCATGATTGCATCATCTGGAAGGTCATGATACTTTGATTTCCATGAGATGTAGGCAAACCATTCTATATAATCCTCGATATTCTCGTCTTCTAACTGTTGGATTTTGAAAATATCATTACGAGAATCCTTGGTCTTGCAATAGTCTTGGTACTTCTTAAGGAATATATCTTTCATGGCTTCGCAAGATCTAATATTGGATTCTCCCAACCCCATGAACCATCTTAGTGCATATTCCTTGAGGGTGGTAGGAAAGAGTTTTAGTTTCTGGGCATATTGTAAGTAGTTGTAGCTCCTACACAAGATTTCAAACTCAAATAGGAAGGTATTCGAATCTTCACTACTTTTACCGTAAAAGTTGGGCAATGATGAGAGGGGAATTTTTTTCATATTGACATTCTATGTGGTGTCCAAAATCGGAAACTCAAAGGTGGTTTCGATTTGGTTTCCAACTTCTTCTCCCTCTTCGTGTCTTACATTATTTTGATCCTCCTGATCATCCATACTAGTTTTGTTTCCAAAAAGAGATTACCTAGGTGGTTTATCCTTGAAGAGAACAAAGTATCCCAAGGTTCTTGTTACAGGAGAATCCCCCTGCGGACAAGTGGATTTCCTCATGGATACTAGACTTCTAAGACCAATACAGAAAGGGTTCTAACATTGGTCAATGACATCCTTTTAAATCTAGCTAAACTAATGTATAGAGAAGAGGAAGAAAGGTGTACCTTTTTAATGAAGCTCGTCCTCGCACAGTCCGAGTTGAGCTTTGATCCCCAAGCTTCTCGATAATTCCTACAAACCAAACAAAGACAGAACAAGCTTCATATTCTACTAATATTAGCTTGAAACCAGATCTATCTAATGGAGACAAGTTCATGTAGAATAAACACAACTTGAAAGATACAAGCCAAGCACATATGTATATTAATGAAAACAAAGCAAATTGCTTACAACCATGATGTAGATGCAGCAACTTCACCAAGCTCTCCTTGTCCAACCCTTTGCTCAAATAATCCACAAAAAATGATGATGCTTCAATGATAAATCTCCCTTATGAGATCATAATTTTTATGCCTTCAATGAATCTCCTTCCTTATGAGATCATAAGTTAGGTGCTTCTAAATTTCTCTATCCCCCCTTTCACCATGAGAAGGCCTCCTTATATAAGCTTGTAGAGACCCAACCACCTTAGAGATTCTTGGGATAGGTTGAGGATCCTTCTCCATCAGTTGTGGATCCTCCCTAAGATGTAGCCTTGACCTCGGATTCGAATCCAAACAACTCCAGAGATGAGGGGGATTTATCCCTGATTTTCCTCAACAACCCAAAATTTGCTAAAACGGGTCAGGGATCCCCCAAAATGGTGCACAGAGCATTGCAACACTCCCCCAAATAAGGCCAAGGAGCGTTGGCACTCCCTGATAGTGGGTAGGGGAGTGTTGCCCTCCAAAATCCATTTTTGAGTGGTATATTCCATGTTAAAGGTTTTGTACTCTTAATCAAATGTCTTCTCCTTCTTAAACCAATCTTTGAAGGTGTCTTAAGTGTCCTTGTGATGTCTTTAGAGACACGACATAGGCAATATGGCAGTATGATGTTTGCAACACTTACAACACTTGTAACTGGTTTCTAAGTCTAGTTCCTGGATAATGTACTGAAGTCGACAGGAACAGACTCATCGAAGGAGGGCCTTGATGTATACCTCATCAATGACACAAAACTAACAAAGAGTGTAATTGGTGGATCAAAAGAACA
Organism: Picea engelmannii; assembly: GCA_009831015.1. Lineage (NCBI taxonomy): Eukaryota > Viridiplantae > Streptophyta > Pinopsida > Pinales > Pinaceae > Picea > Picea engelmannii. The sequence continues at coordinate 280,751 of ML791627.1, read as the reverse complement.
TGTACTAACACGGGTATTGAAACAGGAAATTTGTGATGGTTGACTCTCAAGGAAGATACTTCCCTTAAACACCGAGGCACAACAACAGAAACATGACATGGACAAAAACATGATGATGCAGTGGATATTGTGACTTTTGTCGGGTGACCCAAAGGAGTAAATAAGATCAGAGGATTGATTCAGTGCAGAGGTTCAGTGGATTAAAATGTATTGAAATACAAACTGCCATGTTCAAGGGCGACCGTAAGAGTGACCTGTAATGTTCCCAAAAATAGCTTGGATTGCTTCTTTCAAATTTTTCCCCCATCCAGAAAGACGAGTACCTATTTTTGATTTAATGAGCTCAAGGAGGGTAACACATGCTTGATATAACTCACCTTCAGTAAGTCCCTCTTCCTTTATTTAATGAACTGGAAGAAGTAAGGGTTCGGTCCCATATGGGCCCTTCAATGTATGATTTTTTAACGAGTCCAGAGAAGGTAAAATCAGTGATTTTTCATGTTTAGAGAGTATGAAAAGAACTTAAAGATGACTCTGGTGTTGTCCTTTTTCGTAATGCTAGTCTCGCGAAGCCGAAAAAGAGATAAATTTTCACTCGAAAGATTCCCTTTCAAACCTTTTAACGAGTGGGAAAGGAAGCAAGATCACTCAGCAATGTTTTCACGTTTAGAGAGTCTGAAAAGAGATTAAAAACGACTCCATGGGGTTCCTTTTTCATATAACCTTTACGAGTTCGAAAAAGTGATAAAACTCTACTCAGTTACATTCTCATGTTTTTGCGAGCACGATAAAGAACAAAGACTAAGCTCGGTATTGGTTTCATTTTTACACAAGCTTGAAACAAAATTAAACTATGCTTGTAAATTCCCAACGTAATTTCCAAAGATAGGGATACCCATGGATGTTTGGTACTCTGCTCTCAGCTTGAAAATCTAGTGGCATAACTCTAGAAAGATAATCAAAGGCTGGAGACATGCCCCCCCAAGATTCAATTCATTCACCTACTTTGAGGTCGTCACCAATTTATGTATTAGATGGAGAAAAAGGATAAGGGTGGATGAAATGAAGGTTCAAATACGACACCTAACGAAAGACTCGACTTGACATCTACGAGATCTGGTGAAAGATTCAATGTGACGGGATAGGTGATTGTTTCATTTTTTAATGAGCTTGAAACAAGAAAATAACTATGCTCAGGACTCCGAGTTCAATCCACATATTTTTGTTTCATTTTTTAACAAGATTGCCACAAAGAGAAAAACTATGCTCATGACCTATGTTTCATTTTTTAACGAGCTTTCCACAGAGAAGAGAAACTACTCTAGTTAACTCTTCTTGATCATGGCTTCCAAGAGGATAACGCTCTGGAAGGACACCATGTCAAGGGACAAAACTCGATCATGGCTTCCAAGAGATCTTCACTGGATGGAAGAAGAATGCTCTGGAAGGAACACATGTCGAGGGCCTCGACAGGGGTAAGGCAATTAGGCTCCAATATCCCTACTAAAGATATCACCATGTCAACTACCAGTTCTAAGTCATCAAAAGTTGAAGTCATGGGAGACAACACCACATAATTGACCTATGGCAGGGGTGATATCGACTACATATAAGACCCGTTTAGGGAGGTCATTGGGTTGATGGTCAAGTCAGGGCCAACGAATGAAAGTTGATCAATAGTCACCATTCTTCCATCATACATGAAATATATCACATGAAAGAGAGTGGACACAATAGCTTTCATGGCATAGAAATAATCTCGCCCAAGGAGTAAATCGAAATCCAAGGGGTCCTGGACTACCATAACATCAACAAAGACATTTTTCCCTCCCAAAGTTATGGGAAACTGAGGAAGGATCCCTAAAGGGTGTCTGGTTTTTCTGTTAAAAGCGAACAGAGTCTGGGTAACCGAAACAAGTTGAGGATAACCCAAATCTTTCCAAGAAATAGAGGACAAAATACTAATGGACAAACCTTCATCTATCAACGCATGAGGAATGTCCTGACCACAAACTTGTACTGTAATCTTGAAGGGAATGTGAGAGGGAAGATGAGGTCCAGTTAGCACACCCCAATCAAAAAGGGTGGCCTCATTACTTGGAGGGGTTTTCACAGGAGAAGGAGGAATGCCTCCCGACACGGTAGATTCTGTACCAACGGGAAAAACATGGGCAGAAACAGGTTTACTCTCTACCGAGAGGGTAGGATCGATCGATAATGACATCAAATCGATCACTTGGGTTTCATTCTCCAAGGGGAGAATGGGGTCGACGAGTGGAAACAGATCGACCATTTGGGTTGTACTCTCTAATGGGAGAGTGGGATCAACCGAACATGGGATCGGATCAACCACTTTGGCAACTGGTTCAACTAAGGACGTGACCAGATTAACGACATGATCAACCAAACTGACCAATGAATGGACCGGAGCAACCACTTTGGCACTCGTCAGAGGAGATGTGGGATTGACCATGTTGGCACTCTTTAGATGAAGGGTGGGACTAACCAATGACGAGACTGGATCAGTCACTTGGGTCTCACTTTTCAAATGAAAAGTGGGGCTGATCGATGATGAAACTAGATTAACTACTTTGGTTAGTGGTTCAACCGAGGATGAAACTAGATTGACCACCTGATCAACTGGACTGACCAGGGATGGAACTGGATTGACCATTCCATCAATGAATGATGGGTTGGGGGAAATCTTATGATAACCAGTTGGAAGTTGAATCTTTACCAAAAGAAAAGAAGCATCGTCCATACAAGGAAAAAGGTGAGAATAATGATCACCTTTGCATAACATACAAGGAAACTTGACAGTTGTCTTCTTCTTACCAACCTTAATGTCACTAGTTGACGGGGTGTCAACAACATGTCTAGCAGAGGTCGATGACATGGAGGACCACATTTCTAAGACCTTGGGAAGACCAGGGCAATCCCTCAGAAAGTGGTCACCCTTACAAAGAATGCAAGGGAATTTGGATTTCTGATTCTTCGGTTTAATCTTGTCGACCTCATCAACACTCCCAGTACGATTAATAGTAGATGGTTTCTTGAATCCAACATCTGATATGGTTGGAGGCTTGGTCATTTTTTGGTTCTTCTTCTTCTCTTTTCATTTCTTCTTCTTCTTATCAACCTGAATACTCGCTTTAGAACTTTCACTAGGTGAAGAAGAAGAAATGGAAGGAGACATGATAGGTGAAGAAGGAGAAAGGCCAACATGAGGTTGATGTGTGGGTGGTGTTCTTACATCTAAATCACCTGCATTCGAGATCACCGGAGTGGAAAAAAACCATACCGGTAACCCAATTGTGAGACATGGAAGGCTCAAAGTAGCAATGTAAGGAGGACCAACGTTTTCGTAAGAAGGAAAAACAAAGGTTTCCCCTGGCAAAGGGGTTCCTTCATTGGTCATTCCGGGAACTAACGCCATAAAAAATAAAGATCCAACCTAGACTCTGCTAGGGAGAACAAACATCACACACTAAAAATCTAGTAAGCAAACAAAACCTTCTCACAATGAACACACTAGTTGGTGATGAAATCCAACATCGTGGGAACAAAGTAAGAAGGGGATGAGATAGAGCGGGTGGAAAAGTTACATTGATGACCTTCTTAACGGACTTACGCCTTGGTGCAAGCTCCCACACATAATCATGGGTATACCCTCTAAGGACCCTAAGTGAGTTTGGCCAATGTTGATTCCAAGTACCATGAATACTTGCCCCTCCATAGTCACCTTGTGTAAAGACCCTAAAGATATAGGCCACTAAGGTTACCAACTACAACAGTAATTCCTGGGGAAACAATCGACAGTCCAATCAATGCGCAAGGGCAGGGTATCTGGCCCAAAATCAACTTGAAAGGCTTCCACTCATCATTGTGGGTATACCTTCAAGCAACCCCCATAATATGTACAATATCTACACCAGGACCAACAAAGTAGGGTGAGTAACTCTGTCAGTCTTAATGTGACCTCGGGTTTGACCCTTGTGTGAGAAGGGCTTCCCAGGACAAAATGTAGCAATTGGATTTCACCGCTCCCTAACACAAGATTCTATGTTTGTTTGCAGCTTTGGAAAGTTATCTTTCACACCTATTCCAAAGCCCTACAACTAATCTAATGTAGGTTTGCTACTAGAAAATGTAAAAATGTCTAATCAATTTTAGTTTAGCGCTTGATTTTTAAGGCTATTGTTACTCAAAAGAAAAATGGTGTGGACAATATGGTGTTTTCACCAACTCAAAATTTATGCAAAGATATAAATATGCAATCTTTTCATTTCGATGAAAGCTATGCTACGAGAAGGAGAAAACATTCATCATTCCAAATGCACAATGTCCCCAAATGCCAAAAAACATGCAATTTCGCTACTTCAAATGCAAGCTAGTTTCACTATCCAAAAGAAAGAATGCATTTATCTTCTTTGTTTTATTATGATGTATACAGAAAGTAAATACAAAATCAATTCTCCACTACTTTCAATCGGGAGAAAGAGTCCTATGCAGATGCAAAAGACATGAAGCAAAAGGGCTACAAACAAAGCATGGACTCAAGGCAGTGAGGTATGAAAGAAAACAAGTAGAGACTTGTTATAACAAGCAAGAACACCGTCAAGGATTCTAAAACCAACAAACATTCAAGGAGTACAATAAGATGCAGAGAAGAATCCAAGAAAAGACAGGGAGAAACATAAATCACGCAAATTGTCTCGACAAAAGCGCAGCTAGAAAAGGCAATTTCACATTTTTGAAAAAGGTTTCAAGATCCAATAAAGACAATATGGAGTGATAAGCATAAAAAACCAATCCAAACAAATTCACAAACCAACCACAGACTCTAGGTAAATATATATGCAAAAAAGGATGCAAAAGACTGAGCAAAAGAAGGCAAAAACTCTAAAAAAAGAGACTAGCGCTCCCCTAGAAGGGTGCACAGAGTGTTGAAACACTCCCTGAAATACTGTAGGGGAGTGTTGGAACTCTAGTATGGCCTATAGGGGGGTGTTGATCCACCCAAAAATTCAAAAAACAGTAAAAAATAAGAAGAAAAACTTACCCAGAATGCACAAAAATTGGTGAAATTGCTAGTGAAGGTAGGAGAAGGAAAATGGATGATGAACAACTAGTAAAAGTGATATGAAAGGTGGTAAAAGGGAAGGGAAAAACCAAGGAAATACAAATAGGAGTTCCTTCCCCAGTGGAGTCACTGATTTCTGTTACAGGAGAATCCCCCTGCGAACAAGTGGATTTCCTCTTGGATACTAGACTCCTAAGACCAAGACAGAAAGGGTGCTAACGTTGGTCACTGGTATCCTTTTAAATCTAGCTAAACCAATGTATATACAAGAGGAATAAAGGTGTACCTTTTTAACTAAGTTCATCCTCGCACAGTCCGAGATGATATTTGATCCCCAAGCTCCTCGATAAGTCCTGCAAACCAAACAAAGACATAACAATCTTCCTATTCTACTAAGATTAGCTTGAAACCAGATCTATCTAATGGAGACAAGTTCATGTAGAATAAACACAACCTTGAAAGAAACATGCCAATCACATATGTATATTAATGAAAACAAAGCAAAGTTCTTACAACCATGATGTAGATGCAGCAGCTTTGCCAAGATCTCCTTGTCCAACCCTTTGCTCAAATAATCCACACAAAATGATGATTCTTCAATGATAAATATCCTTTATGAGATCATAATTTTGATGCCTTCAATGTCTCTCCTTCCTTATGAGATCATAAGTTAGGTGCTTCTCAATTTCTCTATCCCCCCTTTCACCATGAGAAGGCCTCCTTATATAATCTTGTAGAGACCCAACCACCTTAGATATTCTTGGAATAGGTTGAGGATCCTTCTCCATCAGTTGTGGATCCTCCCTAAGATGTAGCCTTGACCTCAGATTCAAATCCAACCAACTTCAGAGATGAGGGGGATTTATCCCTGATTTTCCTCAACAACCCAAAATTTGTTGAAATAGGTCAATGCTCCCCCAAAAGGGTGCACAAAGCGTTGCAATGTTCCCTTAAAGAAGGCTAGGGAGAGATGGCACTCCCTGACAGTGGGTAGGGGAGCGCTTCCCTCCAAAATACATTTTTGAGTGGTCTATTCCATGGTAAATTTTTTATACTCTTAATCAAATGTTTTCTCCTTATTAAACTAGTCTTTGAAGGTGTCTTAAGTGTCCTTGTGATGTTGTTAGAGACATGACATATGCAAGATGGAAGTATGATTTTTGCGACACTTGTGATACTTGCGTCCAAAATATGACACTTGCGACACTAGTCATGACGACAATAGGTCATCATTGAAGTGAGTAATTTTGATGTGTAACAGTTCTTCTCTAAGAAAGGTATTCCTCTGATGGGAAGGTCTTCCTACTGCTTGGATTTTTGGGACTCTACTCAAGCCGGTTGATATTATTGGTGCCAAAGTTTATGTCTCAATTTGAGAAACAATTATATTGGCTGAACTACCAAACAAAGTATTCACCTGTTTAGGGTCTATGATATCGTCAAAGTTAGGATCTCCTAATGGTGGTAAGAAAACAAAGGTTGTGTTGGTTGGTTCGGCGGAAGGCTCGAGTGGTATTTCCTCCTGTCCCACTATTACTGATGTTTCAATTTTCTGTTCTATAGTGCTCCTTGCTTTAGTCTCTTCGGAGACTACTTTATCTCTTTAAGTTGAGATAGCTCTTACTTTTCGGTATCGGTCTACGGATTTTGTGAGTGGAATGTTCCTTCCCCCGAAAAGGTCAAAAGGAACCTTGGTTGAAAGGTCTGATTTGGTTTTAATGTATCTTCCCTTTAGGTCCCTAGGTCTACTCATGAAAGCAAACAAAAAGAAAAACTACCATTGGGTTTGGGGGAACCTGCTATAACATATGTGTAGGTTCTTACCTCTCATCTTAAAGTTCCCCCACCACAAAACTAATGCTAAGGTTTATAAATGATCTATCTCCTAACTATTTCCTACCTTGAGACAACTCCCTGGCAACGACACCAAAAATGATGGGTGTTCTATATGCACTAAATCCCTCAATTAAATTGTCAACCGGGGGTAAGTAAACTTAGAGTTGTAGGACTATATATGCCAAGGCAGAAAATCTAGAGTAAGTGTAGTCTAACTAAGGAGATGGTCTATCTAAGGGATAATCTACTTAAGAAAAAACTATCAATGAGAAAACCCTATCAAGGAACTTGAGATATTTACCCTAAGTAACTTTTAAACAATGGATCGATGGATTGTTCCTAAAGAAGCAAATGAAAACCCTACTTTGAACAAGTTAACCTATTTAATCTAATGAGAAAAAATCGATCCATCTATTTAATCTTTTTAACTTAATGAGCAATAGCAACAAAAAATTAATCTAATCAATCTATTCAATCTAATGAGCATCAACAAGTAAGCAAATAAGCAATCAAATAACTAACCTATGAAAACTTCTTCAACAAGTAAGCTAATCAAAACTACTCAATAGGTAACTAATCAAACTACTAAGCAAGTGAACTCTATTCTTAAGATAAAACTCATAATGACTTCTAATCTACAAAGGAAAATCTTAACCTACTGAATTAAAAACATCATGACAAAATTCAAAGATTAATAAAAAACTATTCTTAATCTACAATAACAAGAAACTTTAAATATAATGATGATGATTATGTCTTCAGTGTCTTATGAAATCATGATGGCATCTAATGATTATTTATAACTCAAGAGGATTAATTTCAATATTAAATTCTATGGAGAAATGAAAAGTATGAACCAAGCAATCTAATGAGAGCTTAGCCATCATAGAAGAAATATCAACTACATGAAACTCCATGTGATCTCTCAATTTATGCATTAATCATCAATAATAAGAAATCACTATTCTAGTTAATTCAAATGCACTCCTATACTAATGTAAGAAAATTCACACGATTAGAAACTCATAACTAAAACTTAACTCAAACTCAAACTTCTATTTAGAATTGCAATTTAAATCTAGAATGGAAATTTCGTAAAATAACTAAGCTAATCCTATTATTAACAATTCAATTGCAAGTTAAAATGCTTATAAAAACATAATTTAAATTCTACTTCTACCTCAAAATACTACAACAAAATTGATAAGCAAACTAGATAAGTAAACTGAGAGTTAAAATCAAAACTAGCAAATATCCATCCATCGAAACTTTGCCAAAGAAACTTTGTACTCTGTTTTAGCTATTCTATTTCAACCTGTAGAAATTCAAACTAGCAATTAATCATACAACAAGGTTATTATCTAAGCTTGCAAGCTATTCACTAATGATTAAAAAGACACAACATATTAACCACTATCCTTTACAAGCAACTTGCAAAAAGGAAATTGAAACAATTAAATTATGAACAACAAACACACAACATGTAAAATGATAAAAACACATGTAACGAAAAATGAAAGAAATGACAATTGCACGACTCAAATACACAAGATAACTATCTAAGTATTCACCCATACCACTGGTGGCCCCCCCAACAGGTCGTGGCTACTTCTCAACAACGAATCACGAGTTAAATCAACATGATTATGGAATTTAAATTAAAAACACAGTCTTGCATAAGTTTGTGGAAATGTCTTGAATTACACAACTAAATGATTCTAGAAATCTTTCACAACTCTTAACAATTATTAACTCTTTTGTTTGACCACTACTGTGGTATTTATAAGAGTTACAATTCGAGAGTTCGATCACTGGAAGGGTTGACCTCCTCTAAAAACAACAAAATCCATTAAATACGCTATAACTGCCTTTGGCTTCTAGAAACCAAACAAGCCACTCAATGCTCATCGTAACAGCTCAATATGAGATGTCAAGAGCTCAGTAGCTAGAGGCCATGAGGGGAACAAAACTCATGTTGTGGATTCGCCCAACACAGGTTGCCAATATAACAATCACCAACCCGCCCACGTTTTTAGTGATGGATGCAGTGTTGGACGTAGTGCCAGATGAAATACCAGACGCAGTGTCGGATGGAGTACCGGACGAGCTATTGGATGGAAAAATGCCTTTGATTTTTCCCTGTGACACACAAATCACGTATTAGCTTCTTGTAATCATTAAATCAAACTGAATTAAACTCAAAATCATCACAAAACATCAATTTCACGTACCTGTATAAGATATGATGATTTGCTATGAAATCCTTCAAAACGTATTCAAAATGGTTATTAATACATATACAATATCGGTCAAAAAGGATTCAATCAACATCATTAAACAAAGAAATCACGAGCCCAACACTCTCTATAATCAACACACACACACACACTATTTCCCATTCTTATTTGTCACAATCACTAAATATCAAACCCACTTGATGTCATATATGGGGTAAATAAAGTTCACATTGAGTAACTTTTGCAATTCCTCCTTCACTACATCCCTCAAAGACAAAATCATTTTCTATGGAGGTTTCCTAATAGGTCGGGAATCCTCCTTAATATATATGTGATGAATACATGTATTGAAATGAATCCCTTTCTTGTCTGTATAATCCCAAGAAAATGCACTATTGTTCCTTTGCAACAATTTGATGAGTTGATGTTGTAGAGAAGGTCCTATTTTGGAGTTAATATTAAATATTTTTCTTGGGTGAATATAAATTGGTGTGTTATGATTCTCCGATATGAAATCCAAAGGGATCGTTGAGTCAAATTGTTGTGTCAATTCATATAATGAGTAAGTTTCTCGAGGATGCTTTTCCATGATATATCCAAGGGAGGGATAAGTTGAATTATGGGTTAGATATGTCATGAAATTATAAATCAAGTCATCTTCAATATCTATCTTAAATATTGAAGCTTGTTCCAAAGTTAAAAAAGGATGAATGATTTCATCATTACTATCCTCTATCCAAGAAGGTGATTATAATTCCGAGGAAGGTTTAGCAGGAGGGTAGAAGGTGATATTTTTTGTGGAATTTCCATGGGAAATATGTTGGATTACTGAGAGGGGGGGTGAATCAATAATAGCGTAATTATAATCATTTTTCTCCAAATAATCCAAATCTTATATCAATGTAGAATTATTATCCAATAATGAGCAATAAGAAATGAATAATCACACACATACACAGTACACCATTGTTTTACGTGTAAACCCAAATCAGGAGAAAACCACAGAATGTTTTATCTTATATGTCTTGAAGAATTACATTCATTGGAAGCACCAAATTCCTTTGTTTTCTAGATGCAACTGGAAGGAGGCTCCAACCCCCTAGTTTCTCAGGCTACAACCTAAGGCAATCTCCATTTCTCCAATTCTATGGCTACAACCAGAAGGAGGCTACAACCCCCTATGTTCTTAGGCTACAACCGGAAGGTGGCTACAACCACCTGTCCTTGCCCCATACAACCACCCTAAAGTAGAAGTAGAATTATGGAACCACCGTCACACTATCACTGTGAGATATAGCGCTGTAAACATGTACCAATAAACCTGAACCATGCATCAACCTATACCTCAACCTACAATCAACCTGTACCATAAACAAGTGCATCAACCATGCACCAACCTGTACCAAACAATCTGTAATCAACCTGTACCATAAAAAAGTGCAACAAACCATGTACCAAGTATGTAACAATCATGTGTCAAGTACTCATCAACTATGACTCATCAATATGTACCAACATCATCAACTATACACCTCATGTATGTGCCAATTCATCAACTACTTGTCTCAACCATGTACCCAACTTGTACCTCAACCAAAATCCCTCATCAATTTCATCATCCAAATATGATTTGTAACTCTATAATAGAACTAGTGTATATGATAACATACCTACAAACCTTCCTTAACTTTAACAACAAGAGACTATCATTTTCATCAAATGTTTCTTTAGTCTCACAAGACTAGTTTTGGATTAGTCAACAACCCTAGCTTGAAATAATCATAACTTTGTACCTGTAATGAATAAATATATGAAACTGATACACAATGTTCTTCAGTGTGTTTTATGCAATTCATCCAGGTGTCACTACTTGGAACCTCTCAGAAAAGGAGTTACGGAAAAAATGGCACACCTTGTTGAATTCTGGCTTATTTTAGAGAGAGACCTTGTAGAACATGGCCCGCATGGAATATTTGTTGAATTGATCTAAAACTATTACACAAAATACTAAAGACTGTACCATAACCAACACATTTGGTCTTACTAAATTTGGATCTGTTATGAATAATTTATGACGTGTTTACGCGAAACACCTGTTTTTTATTAGTTTCAGGACTAGCCACAAACCCTATTTTCCACAGAGTGTAAATCCAAAAATACAATGACCCACGAGTTGAATTTTTTACCACGGATACTTGGATATATTTCCTCAATGGAATAGCAATTTCACTATCTAAATCATTCTATAAAAAAAATTATTGCGAAAATGGTGAGATGACCTGAAAAAAACATACCTTAGAAAGCATCATCAAAAGAATTTATCCTTCCTTGAATTTCGGCCTTCTTTTTTTCATTTTCCTCAGAAATTCAGCTTAGATATCCTTTGGTTACCTAAAAAACCTATAGGTATTCAATATTCTCAAGTGTTTCTAAAATGAGAGAGCCTTTCCTCTTATTTATACTTTCCAAGTAGCTTCCTTAAAAACATCTTCTAGGTCACTTTGCCCACTTTCCTTATTTTAAGGTTAACCCACTTCTAATTTATCCATTGAATTTATTTTTTAAATAATTTATTTTGTATTCACTTTGAATTATAGTAAACTCATCACTTCACTTTATTATTTACCTTCTAAAATCTCTTAAACCACTTTGACTACTTGACCTTTTGGGGCTTCTAGATGACATAAGAGGGTCCTCCAACTTCGTAAGACCATAACTCTCAAACTGTGAGGGGTTATGTGATGTTCCACATACCACCAGAAATGGAATGATATGTAATATCCATCTAGAATAGTATTACCTTCAAATATAGAAAAAATCATACCTTTATCTATCAAACAAACTTGGGTCCATTACCCAAACCTGGGTTCTCCAACTTCACATGGTCATAACTCTCTAACCGTGAAGAGTTATGTGACGTTCCACATACCACCAGAAATGGAATGACAAGAAATATCCATCTAGGATAGTTTCCCTGACAAATTCATTTTCCCTCATCTCATTATTCCACAACTAAGCATGGTTTATCTTACTTCGCAAAGCGTCTTCCCATGAGAGCTTTCACCATAAGGGGACCACTTTGGATTTCATCCATATTTACTTCTTATCAACCATGACAAGATAACAGTGAGTAATATTTACATCAAAAAATGTTGGTTCCATTACCCAAAACTTTGTGTTGTGGGGCTTTCTTCAAGGGTTGACATCAATTACAACCAACCTTAATCAACAATCTCCCCCTTTGGCATTGATGGAAACACTCTGATGCAATACTGAAATCATATCACTCATGCTCCCCCTGGAACCATGCCTCTGTCCTCTACATCTAATAAACCTTCTCCCCCTAGAACCATGTCTCTGTCTTCTGCATCTGATAAATCTCTCCCCCTTTGCCATCAATGGAAAAGGTATCTTTCCATCCGGGGTTGCTCCCCCTTACTAAACTTTCCTCTTATGGTGCTTCCTCGTGTAAATCTAATACATATAAGATAAGCATTCAAAAAACATTCATTTTGGAGTATAAATAACTCCAAGTCTTTGGTGAACATATTCAAAGGATTCTCGTGGAAGTGTTTTTGTGAAGATCTCTGCCACTTGTTGTTTCGTGCCCACATACTCAACTCTAATGTTCTTTTCTACAACCTGCTCCCGTAGAAAGTGATACTTTATTAGAATGTTCTTTGTCTTGGAGTGCATCACTGGGTTCTTCGAGATATTGATGGCGCTTGTATTATCACAATAGATTAGAATGGGATCATCATACTCAACCTGTATATCTGTCAGAGTTTGTTTCATCTAAATAACTTGTGTACAACATGATGCTACTGCAATATACTCTGCCTCGGCTGTAGATAAAGATACCGATGATTTTTTCTTGCTTAGCCATGATACTAAACACTCACCCAAGTAGAACATTGCTCCACTGGTGCTTCATCGGTCATCAATACAACCTGCCCAATTTGCATATGTGTAGGCAATAAGTGATAGATCCTTTCCTTTTGGATACCATAATCCAAACTCTTATGTTCCTTTGAGATATTTGAAAATCCTCTTCACTACTAACACATGTGACTCCTTTGATGCTGCTTGAAATCATGCCACATGTCCAACTGTCTGTATTACATCTGGTCTGGATGTTGTCACATATAGTAGGCTTCCAATCATTGACCTATATTGCCTTTGATCTGTAGACTTTGAATCATCATATTTGCTCAACTTGCAACTGGCTTGCATGGGAGTGATAACTGGTTTGCAATCTTCCATTCCGAACCTCTTTAGCATTTCTCTGATATACTTGGTTTGAGAAATAAATATTCCTTGGTTGCTTTGACGTATTTGAAGTCCCAAAAAGAAGGATAGTTATCCAAGTAACAACATTTCAAATTCATTATGCATATCTTTTGCAAATTTCTGGCTTAACCTTTCATCATCACTACCAAAAATAATAGCATCAACATAAAATTCAATTAATAAAATATTACCTTCACTTACCTTGATGTAGAGGTTGTTGTGTGCACTTCCTTTTCTGAACCTTGCATGTTGCAGATACTTATCCAGTCTAGAGTACCATGCTTTAGGAGCCTGTTTTAGACCATACAAGGCCTTCTTTAATTTACATACATAATCTGTGTTCTCTGACAACTGAAATCCTTCTAGTTATTCAATGTAGACTTCTTCTTCAAGGTCCCCATTCAGAAAAGATGATTTTATGTCCATCTGATATACTTTAACATTTTTGGAGCATGAATAGTCTAAAAGAAATCGGATTGCTTCCATTCTGGCAACTAGGGCAAATGTCTCTTCAAAGTTGATTCCTTCAATTTGTGCATATCCTTTACATACCAATCTATCTTTGTTCCTCGTAACTTGTCCATCTTCATTTAATTTATTCCTGAAAACCCATTTTGTGTCAATCACATTCTTATTCTTTGGTCTTGGAACCAGTTCCCAAGTGTCATTTTTATCTATTTGATCCAATTCTTCATTCATGGCCTTATTCCAAAATTCATCCTTGTTGGCTTCTTCAAAACAGTTTGGTTCAATTGTAGATAAGAGTGCTAGGTGTGTTCATTCTGGTGAACGGATTTTTCTTCTAGTCTCAACTCCTGCATCTTTGTTTCCAATAATTTGATCTGAAGGATGATTCTTCTGTACTTGTTTGCTAGGTTTCTTTGGAGATACTTGTTGAACTTGCTCTTCTGTTTTTGTCGGATTCTCTTCATATTCCTCTTCTACTTCATCTTCTTCTTCAAAAAAAAAAAAATTGTTCCATTGATTTTCTTTCTTCTTCCTTTGATTCCGGTCTACCTGTTTCATCAATTGTTACATTGATGCTTTCCATAACTTTGGTCAATCTTAGATTGTAACACTTGTATGATTTCCTTGTACTTGAGTAACCAACAAGTACTCCTTTGTCCACACGAGAGTCAAACTTTCCCATTCTTCCATCTTCTCTTTTGATGTAGCATTTTCTTCCAAAAAATCTGAAGTGCTTCACATTTTATGGTCTTCCTTTCCATAGCTCGTAGGGAGTTTTATCATTGTTGTTTCTGAGCATTACTTTGTTTTGAATGTGAACTGTTGTATGCACTTCTCGTGTCCAAAATATATCTGTCAATTTGAAATCCATTAACATTGTTCGAGCTTTTTCCTGTATTGTCCTGTACTTCCTTTCAACAACTCCATTCTGTTGAGGTGTCCTAGCAATGGAGAATTGTCTTTTTATTCCATGACTGATGCAGTAGTCCATAAATTCCTTTGAAGAAAACTCTACTCCATTATTAGATCTCAAGCATTTGATTCTTGAATCCATCTCATTTTCAACCATTTCCTTCTAGATCTTGAAGTTTTCAAAATCTTTTGACTTAATCTTGAGAAATAAAACTACAGTCAGTATTGTATAATCATCAACTAATAACATAAAATATCTCTCACCTTTTAAGCCCTTTGTTGTAGTTGGTCCAACTAGATCAGTATGCCCAATTTTCGGTGGTCTTGTTGTTGAATATTCCTTTGATTTGAACCTAGTCTTTGTTTGCTTTCCTTGTTGACAATGCTTGCATAAAGTGTTGGTTGGTTCCGTGAACTGGGGCATTTCTCTGACTGCTTCTCTTTTGCTGACTTTGAAAAGGTTATCAAAATGCATGTGACCCTTTATTTTGTGCCATAGCCAACTTTCATTTTCCTTTACTAGACAACACTTTTCATTTCCAATTTCACTTAACACATATATGTTGTTTGAAGTTCTTGTAGCTATACCGACCAATTTCTCTGAACCTTCTCTTCTTATCTCACACTTTTGTGAATCAAAAGTAACTTTATGACCTTGGTCACACATTTGACTGACACTTAGAAGATTATGTTTCATATCTTCTACCAATAGAACATTTTGTGCCTTTTTATTCTTGTTCCCAATTCGAATTGTGCCTTCTCCAATAATTTTGGCTGAATTATCATTTCCGAAAGAGACTGATCCATTTCTTTCCTTTCGCAATGTAACAAATTTGTCTCTATCACCTGTCATGTGTTTTGAACACCCACTGTCAACATACCAACTGTGTTTCTTCTACTTAGCTTATAGAGCGACTGTGCATTCTTCATTGCTATACTGATCTTTCTTTCTTATCCATGTCGTTTTCTGAGGTTCTTGTCTGTGACTTGTTATTCTGTTGAGGTTCTTTAGGAGGGACTGTCATTCTGCAATTTTTGGCCACATGTCCAAAATTGTTACATTTGTGACATTCCACTTCAGTGCTTAAAGATTCAAACCTGTTGTAACTTCTTCTTTTTGTTTCACTAGGTCTTCTTGAGTAATTCCTCTGTGTATGACTCTCAAAGTTGTTATTGTTCCTGTTGTTAGCTCTCCAATTCACAGCTTTATGTCAAAATTATTACATGCATAACATAAACCAAAAATATATAGTTTTATACCTGGGAGTTGAAGATCTTATGAAAGAAGGTGTTCTTATGAATCCTTCTTCTTCTTGAGGCCTATCTGTCTATTGTTGATTCTGAAATTTGAATCTTCTCAGTGGAGGAGTGTCCCTATAATCTTCCTTGTACATCTTCCTATCTCCTTTGATTGTTTCTGCATAGATTTTCAGATTTTTTTCTTTCTCTTTTGTTTTGGAGCTTGATCCCTTTTCTGTCTGACTGTATCCAAGTCCAGAATTGTCAAGATGAGATTTTTGACTATTGATAATGTCATCCAGAACTTTTGAGTGATTATGCATATTTTTCTTTTTAATATCCTTTTTTAGTGTGACAATCTCTGCTTCCAAGTTTCCAATGATCTTGTCATTTTATTCTAGTTGTTCTTTGAGTTCTTCTTCAACTCTTTTATCTTCTTCTATTTGAACCTTCAATCTTGTGATCATTTGTTCTAGTTCTCGAGTGTCCTTTTTCTTGTCTAGTTATGCTTGTAGTTTATTGTTTTTCTTCTTTTCTCTTCTGATAACTTCTATGGCACACATTAATTCTTCTCGATAGTCAACTTCTGCCTCTTCAATTTCATCTTCGACTTCTTCATATCCGTATTCAGCTTCTTCAAAGTCTTCTTTTTTATAATCTTTTACTGCTATGAATAGAACTCTTCCTGTCTCACTGTCACTGATTTCATCTTCATCTGATGATAAGATGTCTTCTTTGATGCATAAGTTTTTATTGAAATCTTTCTTTGTAGTTCTTTTGCCTTTATATGTGTGTTTTCCTTTTGAGTAACCTTCATCATTTCTCTTTTTCTTATGAGGACATTTGTTAGCAAAATGACCATTACCATCACAATTAAAAAAAATTAAAGGAAGATTACCTCTATACCTACCATTGGTTCCCCTGTTTAGTCTATTGACGAAGTTGGTCACTTCTTCTTCATCTTTTGAGACGTCATTGTTGATGCTATATTCTTCTTGTTCCTTTTTCTTTTGCTTTGATCTTTTGGATACTTTGAAGGCTTCTTCTTTTACATCTAATTTTCCTATTTAGTTCTTATTTCATATGTTGTGAAGATTCCATGCAGTTCGTCCATGCTTATTGAGTTCAGATCTGATCTTTCTTCTAGTGTTGATATCTTAGGGTTGAATATCATAGGAAGAGATCTTAGTACCTTTTGAACAATTACAGATTCTTCAATTTCATCTCCCAATCCTATGATTGCATTCACTGTTTCATCAACTCTTAAGAAGTAGGCTGCAATATTCTCATCTTCCTTCATTTTTAGTTGTTCGAACTGACCTTTATAAGTTTGAAGTTTTGTTTCTTTGACTTTTGTATCTCCTTCATAAATATTTCGAAGCTTGTCCCAAATCTCTTTGGTGGATTTACAATGTGTAACTTTGGTGAATATTGGTTCACTAAGACCATTCAAAACTGCATTTGTAGCTTTGGAATTATTCTGACCAAGTTTCACTACTTTGTCATTTGTTGGTGGAACTGTTGGTACTGTGTATCCATCTACAATTGATTTCCAAATTTCAAACCCCTGTGCTTGTATATATGTCTTCATCCTTATGCTCCAAAAAGAATACTTTTGTCCATCAAAGTGTGGTATTCCATTTTTATATGAGTTGGTACTCTCCATGATCTACCTTTCAGTGGTTAAACTGAATTCTAAAGGAACCTGCTCTGATACCAATTGTTGGATTACTGAGAGGGGGGTGAATCATTAATAGCGTAATTATAATCATTTTTCTCCAAATAATCCAAGTGTTATATCAATGTAGAATTATTATCCAATAATGAGCAATAAGAAATGAACAATAAAACGTATACACAGTACACCAGTGTTTTACGTGGAAACCCAAATCAGGAGAAAACCACAGAATGCTTTATCTTATATGTCTAGAAGAATTACATTCATTGGAAGCACCAACTTCCTTTGTTTTCCAGATGCAACTGGAAGGAGGCTCTAACCCCCTAGTTTCTTAGGCTACAACCTGAGGGAATCTCCAACTCCCCAATTCTCTGGCTACAACCTGAGGGAATCTCCAACTCCCCAATTCTCTGGCTACAACCAAAAGGAGGCTACAACCCCCTATGTTCTTCGACTACAACCGGAAGGTGGCTACAACCACCTGTCCTTGCCCCGTCCAACCACCCTAAAGTAGAAGTAGAATGATGGAACCCTTGTCACACTATCACTGTGAGATATACCGATGTAAACATGTACCAATAAACCTAAACAATGCATCAACCTGTACCTCAACCTGTAATCAACCTGTACCATAAACAAGTGCATCAACCATGCACCAAACTGTACTATACAATCTATAATCAACCTGTACCATAATCAAGTGAAACCAACCATGTACCAAGTATGTACTAATCATGTTTCAAGTACTCATCAACTATGACTCATCAATATGTACCAACATCATCAACTATACACCTCATGTATGTGCCAACGCATCAACTACTTGTCTCAACCATGTACCCAACTTGTACTTCAACCAAAATCCCTCATCAATTTATTCATCCAAATATGATTTGTAACTCTGTAATAGACCTGGTGTATATGATCACATACCTGCAAACATTCCTTAACTTTAACAACAAGAGACTAGCATATTCATCAAACATTTCTTTAGTATCACAAGACTAGTTTTGGATTAGTCAACAACCCTAACTTGAAATAATCATAACTTTGTACATGTAATGAAAAAACATCTAAAACTGATAAAAAATGTTCTTTAGTGTGTTTTATTAAATTCCTCCAGGTGTCACTACTTGGAACCTCTCAAAAAATGAGTTATGGCAAAAATGGCACACCTTGCTGAATTCTGGCTTAT
Source organism: Picea engelmannii (assembly GCA_009831015.1). Taxonomy (NCBI): domain Eukaryota; kingdom Viridiplantae; phylum Streptophyta; class Pinopsida; order Pinales; family Pinaceae; genus Picea; species Picea engelmannii. Next base: position 261,813 of record ML791627.1, on the reverse strand, counting down.
TCTAGAGAGAGACCTTGTAGAGCGTGTCCCGCACATAATGTTTGTTGAATTGATTTTAATCTGTTACATAGAATGATACAGAATGTACTCTAACAAACACATTTTGTCTTACTGAATTTTTATATGTTATGAAGAAGTTATGATGTTTTTACCCGAAACACTTGTTTTTGACTAGTTTCAGGACTAGCCACAAACCCTATTTTCCACGGAGTGTAACTCCAAAAATACAATGAACCACAAGATTAGTTTTTTACCATGGATACTTGGATAGGTTTCCTCAACGACATATCAATTTCCCAGTCTAAATCATTCTATAAAAAACAATATTGCGAAAATGGTGAGATGACCTAAAAAAGACATGCCTTAGAAAGCATCATCAAAAGAATTTATCCTTCCTTGAATTTTGGCCTTCTTTTCTTCACTTTCCTCAGAAATTAGGCTTATATATCCTTTGGTTACCTCATACACCTATAGGTATTCAATATTCTCATGTGTGTCTAAAATGAGAGAGCCTTGCCTCTTATTTATAGTCTCCAAGTAGCTTCCTTAAAAACATCTTCTAGGTCACTTTGCCCACTTTCCTTATTTAAGGTTAACTCACTTCTAATTTCTCCATTAAATTTATTATTTAAATAATTTATTTTGTATTCACTTTGAATTATAGTACACTCATCACTTCACTTTATTATTTACCTTCTAAAATCTCTTAAACCACTTTGACTACTTTGACCTTTTGGGGCTTCTAGATGACATAAGAGGGTCCTCCAACTTCGTAAGGCCATAACTCTCAAACCGTGAGGCGTTATGTGACGTTCCACATACCACCAGAAATGGAATGACATGTACTATCAATATAGAATAATATTACCTTCAAATATAGCAAAAATCATACCATTATCCATCAAACAAACTTGTGTCCATTACCCAAATCTGGGTTCTCCAACTTCACATCGTCATAACTCTCTAACCATGAGGAGTTATGTGGCATTCCACATACCACCAGAAATGGCATGAAAAGCACTATCCATCTAGGATATTTTTCCTAAAAAATTCATTGTTTTTCATCTCATTATTCCACAACTGAACATGGGTTCTCTTACTCTGCAAAACGTCTTCCTTTGATGGATTTCACCATAAGGGGACCAGGGAGCACTTTGGAGTTCATCCATATTTACTTCTTATCAACCATGACAAGACAATAATGAGTCATATTTACATAAAACAATCTTGGGTCCATTACCCAAACTTTTGTGTTGAGGGGATTTCTTCAAGGGTTGACATCAATGACAACCAACCTTAATCAACAATCTCCCCCTTTGGCATTGATGGAAACACTCTGATGCAATACTGAAATCATATCACTCATGCTCCCCCTGGAACCATGCCTCTGTCTTCTGCATCTGATAAATCTTCTCCCCGTGGAACCATGCCTCTGTCTTATGCATCTGATAAATCTCCCCCCCTTTGTCATCAATGGAAAATATATCTTTCCATCTGGGGTTTCTCCCCCTGACTTAATTGTCCTCTTATGGTGCTTCCTCATGTAAATATAATAAATATAAGATAATCATTCAAAAATCATTCATTTTGGAGTAGAAATAACTCCAAGTCTCTAGCGAAGATATTCAAAGGATTCCCGTGGAAGTGGTTTTGTTGAGATGTCTGCCACTTGTTCTTTTGTGCCCACATACTCAACTCTGATGTTATTTTCTGCAACCTACTCTCGTAGAAAGTGATACTTTATTGGAATGTGCTTCATCTTGGAGTGGATCACCGAGTTCTTCAAGATACTGATGGAGCTTGTATTATAAAAATAGTTTCGAATGGGCTCATCATACTCAACCTGTATATCTATCAGCGTTTGTTTCATCCAAAGAACATGTGTACAGCATGATGCTACTTCAATATACTCTGCCTCAGCTGTAGATAAAGATATTGATGATTGTTTCTTTCTTAGCCATGATACTAAACACTCACCCAAGTAGAACGTTGATCCACTGGTGTTTCGTCGGTCATCAATACAACCTGCCCAATCTGCATATGTTTAGGCAATAAGTGATATATCATTTCATTTTGGATACCATAATCCAAACTCTTTTGTTCCTTTGAGATATCTGAAAATCCTCTTCACTGCTAACACATGTGACTCCTTTGGTGTTGCTTGAAATCATGCCACCTGTCCAACTGCCTGCATTACATCTTGTCTGGATGATGTCACATATAGTAGGTTTCCAATCATTGACCTGTATTGCCTCTGATCTGTAGACTTCGAATCATCATCTTTGCTCAACTTGAAACTGGTTTGCATTGGAGTGATAACCGGTTTGTAATCTGTATTCTCTGATACAAGGCCTTCTTTAATTTACACACATAATCTGTATTCTCTGACAACTGAAATCCTTCTGGTTGTTCAATGTAGACTTCTTCTTCAAGTTCCCCATTCAGAAAAGATGATTTTACATCCATCTGATATACTTTAACATTTTTGGAGCATGCATAGGCTAAAAACAACCAGATTGTTTCCATTCTGGCAACTAGGGAAAATGTCTCTTGAAAGTCGATTCCTTCAATCTGTGCATATCCTTTACATACCAATCTAGATTTGTTCCTTGTAAATTGTCCATCTTCATTAAATTTATTCCTGAAAACCCATTTTGTGCCAATCACATTCTTATTCTTTTGTCTTGGAACTAGTTCTCAAGTGTCATTTTTCTCTATTTGATCCAATTCTTCATTCATGGCCTTATTCCAAAATTCATCCTTGTTGGCTTCTTCAAAATATTTTGGTTCAATTGTAGATAAGAGTTCTAGGTGTGTTTGTTCTGGTGAACGGATTTTTCTTCTAGTCTAAGCTCCTGCATATTTGTTTCCAATAATCTGATCTGAAGGATGATTCTTCTGTACTCATTTACTAGGTATCTTTGGAGATACTTGCTTAACTTTCTCTTATGTTTCTGGTGAATTATATTCATCTTCCTCTTCTACTTCATCTTCGAAAAGTTGTTCCATTGATTTGTTTTCTTCTTCCTTTGATTCTGGTCTGCCTGTTTCATCAATTGTTACGTTGATGTTTTCCACAACTTTGTTCAATATTAGATTGTAACACTTGTATGATTTCCTTGTACTTGAGTAACCAACAAGTACTCCTTTGTCCACATGAGAGTCAAACTTTCCCATTCTACCATCTTCTCTTTTGATGTATCATTTGCTTCCAAAAACTCTGATCTGCTTCACATGTGTTGGTATTCCTTTCCATAGCTCGTAGGGATTTTTATCAGTGTTGTTTCTGAGCATTACTCTATTTTGAATGTGAATTGTTGTATGCACTACCTATGTCCAAAATATATCTATCAATTTGGAATCCATTAGCATTGTTCGAGCCATTTCTTGTACTGTCTTGTTCTTTCTTTCAACAATTACATTCTATTGAGGTGTCCTAGCAATGGAGAATTGTCTTTTTATTCCATGACTGTTGCAGTTGTCCATAAATTCCTTTGAAGTCAACTCTCCTCCATTATCAGATCTCAAGCATTTGATTCTTGAATCCATCTCATTTTCAACCATTTCCTTGTAGATCTTGAAGTTTTCAAAAGCTTCTGACTTGTTCTTGAGAAAGCAATTTGTAGTCATTCTTGTATAATCATCAACTAATAACATAAAGTATCTCTCACCTTTTAATCCCTTTGTTGTAGTTAGTCCAACTAGATTAGTATGCACAATTTCTAGTGGTCTTGTTGTTGAATATTCCTTTGATTTGAACACGGTCTTTGTTTTCTTTTCTTGTTGACAATTCTTGCATAAAGTGTTGGTTGGTTTCGTGAACTGGGGCATTTCTCTGTCTGCTTCTATTTTGTTGACTTTGACAAGGTTATCAAAATGCATGTGACCCATTCTTCTATGACATAGCCAACTTTCATCTTCCTTTCCTAGACTACACTTTTCATTTCCAATTTCACTTAACACATATATGTTGTTTGAAGTTCTTGCAACTGTACCGACCAATTTCCCTAAACCTTCTCTTCTTATCTCGCACTTTTGTGAATCGAAAGTAACTTTATGACCTTGGTCAAATATTTGACTGACACTTAGAAGATTATGTTTCATATCTTCTACTAGTAGAACATTTTGTGCCTTTTTATTCTTGTTCCCAATTCAGACTGTGACTTCTCCAATGATTTTGGCTGAATTGTCATTTCCGAAGGAGACTGATCCATTTCTTTCCTTTCTCAATGTAACAAATTTGTCTCTATCACTTGTCATGTGTTTTGAACACCCACTGTCAACATACCAATCATGTTTCTTCTGGTTAGCTTGTAGAGCGATTGTGCATTCTTCATTTCTATACTGATCTTTCTTTCTTATCCATGTCATTTTCTGACGTTTTTGTCTGTGACTGTTGTTATTCTATTGAGGTTCTTTAGGAGGGATTGTCATTCTGCAATTTTTGGCCACGTGTCCAAAATTTTTACATTTGTAACATTCCACTTGAGTTCTCAAAGATTCAAACCTATTGAAACTTCTTCTTTGTATTTTACTAGGTCTTCTTGAGTAACCCCTTTGTGTATGACTCTCAAAGTTGTTATTGTTCTTGTTGTTAGCTCTGCAATTCACAGCTTTCTGTCCAAAATTATTACATGCATAACATAAACCAAAAAATATAGTTTGATACCTGGGAGTTGAAGATCTTCTGAAAGAAGGTGCTCTTATGAATCCTTCTTCTTCTTGAGGCCTATCTGTCTATTTTTATTTTGAAATCTGAATCTTCTCGGTGGAGGAGTGTCCCTGTAATCTTCCATGTACATCTTCCTATCCCATTTGATTGTTTCTTCATAGATTTTCGGATTTGTTTCTTGCTCTATTGTTTTGGAGATTGATCCATTTTTTGTCTGATTGTATCCAAGTCCAAACTTGTCAAGATAAGATTTTTTACTATTGATAATGTCATCCAGAACTTTTGAGCTATTCTGCATATGTTTCTTTTTAATATCCTTTCTTAGTGTGACAATCTATGCTTCCAAGTTTCCAATGATTTTTTCCTTTTTTTCTAATTGTTCTTTGAGTTCTTCTTCAATTATTTTATCTTCCTCTATTTGAACCTTCAATCTTGTGATCATTTGTTCTAGTTCTCGAGTGTCCTTTTTCTTGTCTAGTTCTGCTTGTAGTTTCTTTTTTTTCTTCTTTTCTCTTATGATAACTTCTATGGCACACATTAATTCTTCTCGATAGTCAACTTCTGCCTCTTTAATTTTATCTTTGAATTCTTCATTTCCTTCTTTAGCTTCTTCATATTCTTCTTCAGAGTCTTTTTTATCAGAATATTTTACAGCCATGAATAGAACTCTTCCTGTCTCACTGTTACTGATTTCATCTTTATCTAATGATGAGATGTCTTCTTTGATGCATAAGTTTTTCTTGAAATATTTCTTTGTAGTTATTTTTCCTTTATATGTTTGTTTGCCTTTTGAGTAACCTTCATCATTTCTCTTTTTCTTATGAGGACATTTGTTATCAAAATGGCCAATACCATCACAATTAAAAAAATTAAATCAATCTTACCTCTATACCTACCATTGGTTCCCTTGTTCAGTCTTTTGACGAAGTTGACCACTTCTTCATCATCTTTCAAGACGTCGTTGTTGCTGCTATATTCTTCTTGTTCCTTTTTCTTTTGCTTTGATCTTTTCGATTCTTTGAAGGCTGCTTCTTTTACATCTGGATTTTCCTGTTCAGTTCTCATTTCATATGCTGTGAAGATTCCATGCAGTTCGTCCATGCTTATTGAGTTCAGATCCAATATTTCTTCTAGTGCTAATATCTTAGGGTTGAATCTAATAGGAAGAGATCTTAGTGCCTTTTGAACAATTACAGATTCTTTGATTTCTTCTCCCAGTCCTATGATTGTATTCACTGTTTCGTCAACTCTTAAGAAGTAGGCTGCAATATTCTCATCTTCCTTCATTTTTAGTTGTTAGAACTGACCTCTATAAGTTTGAAGTTTTGTTGCTTTGACTTTTGTATCTCCTTCATAAATATTTCGAAGCTAGTCCCAAATATCTTTGGCAGATTTACAATGTGCAACTTTGGTGAATATTGTTTCACTAAGACCATTCAAAAGTGCATTTATAGCTTTGAAATTATTTTGACCAAGTTTCACTACTTTGTCATTTGTTGGTGGAACTGTTGGTACTGTGTATCCATCTATAATTGATTGTCAAATTTCAAACCCCTGTGTTTGTATATATGTCTTCATCCTTATGCTCCAAAAAGCATACTTCTGTCCATCAAAGTGTGGTATTCCATTTTTATATGATTTGGTACTTTCCATGATCTACCTTTCAGTGGTTAAACTAATTTCTGAAGGAACCTGCTCTGATACCAATTGTTGGATTACTGAGAGGGCGGTGAATCAGTAATAGCGTAATTATAATCATTTTTCTCCAAATAATCCAAGTGTTATATCAATGTAGAATTATTATCCAATAATGAGAAATAAGAAATGAACAATCACACACATACACAGTACACCAGTGTTTTACATGGAAACCCAAATTGGGAGAAAACCACGGAATGCTTTATCTTATATGTCTTGAAGAATTATATTCATTGGAAGCACCAACTTCAGTTGTTTTCCAGCTGCAACTGGAAGGAGGCTCCAAACCCCTAGTTTCTCAGGCTACAACCTAAGGGAAGCTCAAAATCCCCAATTCTCTGGCTACAACTAGAAGGAGGCTACAACCCCCTATGTTATCTGGCTACAACCGGGAGGTGGCTACAACCACCTGTCCTTGCCCCGTCCAACTGCCCTGAAGTAGAAGTATAATTATGGAACCACTGTCACACTATCCCCGTGAGATATACCGCTATAAACATGTACCAATAAACCTAAACCATGCATCAACTTGTACCTCAACCTACAATCAACCTGTACCATAAACAAGTGCATCAACCATGCACCAACCTTTACCAAACACACTGTAATCAACCTGTATCATAAACAAGTGAAACCAACCATGTACCAAGTATTTACCAATCATGTGTCAAGTACTCATCAACTATGAATCATCAATATGTACCAACATCATCAACTATACACCTCATGTATATGCCAACTCATCAACTACTTGTCTCAACCATGTACCCAACTTGTACCTCAACCAAAATCCCTCATCAATTTCATCATCAAAATATGATTTGTAACTCTGTAATAGACCTGGTGTATGTGATCACATACTTACAAACCTTCCTTAACTTTAACAACAAGAAACTAGCATTTTCATGAAACGTTTATTTAGTCTCACAAGACTAGTTTTGGATTAGTCAACAACCCTAACTTGAAATAATCATAACTTTGTATCTGTAATGAATAAATATCTGAAACTGATACAAAATGTTCTTCAATGTGTTTTATGCAATTCCCCCAAGTGTTACTACTTGGAACCTCTCAGAAAAGGAGTTATGGAAAAAATGGCACACCTTGTTGAATTATGTCTTATTCTAGAGAGCGACCTTGTAGAGCGTTCCGCGCACGGAATATTTGTTGAATTGATTTGAAACGGTTACACAGAATACTAAAGACTGTACTCTAACGAACACATTTGTTCTTACTGAATTTGGATCTTTTATGAAAAAATTATGACATTTTTACCCGAAACACTTTTTTTTTACTAGTTTCAGAACTAGCCACAAACCCTATTTTCCACAGAGTGTAACTCCAAAAATACAATGACCCAAAAGCTGATTGTTTTACCACAGATACTTGGATATTTTTCATCAATAGAATAGAAATTTCACAGTATTAATAATTCTAGAAAAAAAAATATTTCTAAAATGGTGAGATGACCTGAAAAAACATACCTTAGAAAGCATCATCAAAAGAATTTATCCTTCCTTGAATTCCGACCTTGTTTTCTTCACTTTCCTCAGAAATTAAGCTTAGATATCCTTTGGTTACCTCAGACACCTATAGGTATTCAATATTCTCAAGTGTTTCTAAAATGAGAGCACCTTGCCTCTTATTTATACTCTCCAAGTAGCTTCCTTAAAAACATCTTCTAGGTCACTTTGCCCACTTTCCTTATTTTAAGGTTAACCCACTTCTAATTTCTCCATTAAATTTATTATTTAAATAATTTATTTTGTATTCACTTTGACTTATAGTAAACTCATCACTTCACTTTATTATTTATCTTGTAAAATCTCTTAAACCACTTTGACTACTTTGACCTTTTGGGGCTTCTAGATGACATAAGAGGGTCCTCGAACTTCATAAGGCCATAACTCTCAAACCGTGAGGAGTTATGTGACATTCTACATACCACCAGAGATGGAATGACATGTAATATCCATATAGAATGGTATTACCTTCAAATATATCAAATATCATACTGTTATCCATCAAACAAATTTGGGTCCATTACCCAAACCTGGGTTCTCCAACTTCACATGGTCATAACTCTCTAACCGTGAGGAGTTATGTGACGTTCCACATACCACCAGAAATGGAATGAAAAGAAATATCCATCTAGGATAGTTTCCCTGACAAATTCTCTGCCCTTCATCTCATTATTCCACAACTAAGCATGGGTTCTCTTACTCCACAAAGCGTCTTCCCGTGAGGGCTTTCACCATAAGGGGACCACTTTGGAGTTCATCCATATTTACTTCTTATCAACCATGACAAGACAATAATGAGTCATATTTACATCAAACAATATTGGGTCCATTACCCAAACCTTTGTGTTGCGGGGATTTCTTCAAGGGTTGACATCAATGACAACCAACCTTAATCAACAAAATAGTCATGTCCCCTGACCTATAACGGATGTATGCATCAATAGTATCCAACCAAGGCCTACCCAATATCAATGGTTATCCACCTAGGTTGGATTTTGGTTGCAAGATCATGAAATCTATCAGTTATTCCTAGGAATCTATTGAAACTATCACATCATCCACTATGCCCTCTGGCTTAACAATAGACATATCAGCTAATTGAAGGACGATAGGGGTTGTATGTAGGCTAGAAAACTGGAGTCTTTTCATAGTCTCCTTAATCATCACATTAATAGAATACCCTAAATCAATCAAAATGTTGGGAATGGGAGTATTATTGATATGGACATTGACTACCAGACTCCATGGATCTACATACTTGTTCATGAATACCGTTCCCAACATTAAATCAACTAAATTCCTGATCACATGGATGGTTTAAGGGTCCTTCTTCTTCATTTAAGGATTTATTCAACATAACTCATGAATATCCTTAGCATATATAGGGACATCCTTAATCACTTGAAATAATGGAATCTTAACACACACATTTTTAAGTTCGCCCAAAAGATCAAATTCAGGTGGTATGGGGGGGTTTTCTATGGATGATCTTTCTGTATAAGGAGTTGAAACATGTACATATAAACATGGTTGTTTGGACTTCTATGAGGTGTATTTTAATGTCCCTTTCCAAATGATATCTTTGGGATATTGATGAAGTATCCTAAGTGAGTCTCGTAGGCTATAGTCAGTGGAAAAAGGGAATTAATTAATTATTTAATGTCTAGGGAGTGGAAAACTGACTTTTTAAAAAGTGAAATTGAGTAATTAATAAAAAGGGGGAGTTTTAAGTGAATTAAGTGAATTAAGTTATAAGTCGTTGTACTTTTTTAGGAGGTTAAAAATATCCAAAAATGGTCAACGAAGAGATAAAAGGGAAAATGAGGGGCACCCTCTCTGATTATGCATATTGTATTCTTCTAAAATGAAATTGACAGAGCTATTGTGGCTTTGGCTCTTGGAATGGAAACCCTAAAGAGTTTGGAAGATTGGCTTCAGTGGTGAGAACATCCAACCTAGTTGGTCAAAGGGAGGAGATAATCTAGATTTCTTCATTGTGCTTCATTCGCAGATGAGTTTATCTTCTAGTGCCTGAGTTTCTTCATTGTAGTTGGGTTTTCTTGTTTGGCGGTGGAGATTTTTTGGTGTGTGGGTCGAATCCCTCTTTGGGGAGGTCAAGTTTGGGGTGAAGAAGGTCGAGCTAATATTTTGGACTTCTTTTCCTGAGTGTGGGGGGCAAGTTATCTATTCTAGGGATAGAAATACCTTTGTTGGGTGCATTATTCACCCTGTGGGTTGAGTTATTCACCTTAGGCTTGGTTTATTCCTTAATTGGTCAATTTGTATGAGTGTGGAGGTGATATTCTTCATGGAAATGAGTTATGGAAGGGTCGTTCCTCTTTTCTGGGTCATATTCTTCATAGTGGAGGTCGAGCTGGCTGCTGGAGGTTGAGTTATACCTATGGGACAACTTGCTATCAACTTAGGTCGAGTATTTTACTCCTAGACTATTTTTCTTCCACTCATTTTATTGTTGTCCCAGAATATAACTTCAGACTTGTCCATGTTTACATCATTGTTGTATTTTCACATATCTACAGGTAGCACCTATTTAATAAAGAGTTCAAAAAGTATTTCTTTATTTGTTGTTGTAAAATGAGGACAGGATTGTGAGTTGTGTCATTGATATATCAGTCCAAAATTAAGCTAAATAGAGCAGTCGGATTTATTTCTACATATTTTTGTGTGGTTGAATCATTGCTTTCATATTTTGGTTGTCAATTTTATATGCCATAAACTCTTCAAAGGGGTTCCAACTGTTTGTGGAAAAAAAATCTTATATGAAACACCACATAAGCCTCTACAATAGCAATCGTTTGACACATTGACTACGCAACAAACTAAGAAAATTTCAAAAAATCAGAGTAGGAATATTACAGTTCTATCAAAGCCTCAATCCTACCAACCTGAGGGGGTTTATTGATTCATGAAGAAAGGAGATGAAGAATGGTATATCACCTATAGAAGTAGGAGGCAATGAGGGGAATACAATATGTTTAACCAATAAGAAGAAGTAGAATAGAACCAACTAGAGGGAAAACAAGAACAAGTCACAAGGGGACAATAATGAGGACAAGTATTTGAAAATCTTAGAAGGATTATCTAATGGGAAGCAACAACTAGCACAAATCTTGACAGATTTAATTACTAGTAACCAAGAAAACCAAAACCATGGCGGTAACAATGGTTTGGAAGGCACTAATGGACAGAATAGGGGCAACAATGGTGTAGGGGGTTTCAATGGGAACAATGGAAACCATGCAAAGGGAAACAACAATCATACTCCTACACAAGTTAGCACTAGAACCATGGGTAGAATATTTCCCTGGCCTCTCATGCATCAGTTCATGGGGAACCAAAAAGCATGAAATCAAGGGCAACAAGGATAGGGTAAAACCTTTGATGATTATTGGAGGGAGTACTTGGCTCTTGGTGAGGAATTTCAGGAAGCTATGTCACTACAGGACTACCCCAATATCAAGTATAGGAATATACCCAGGGAGGTAAATAGGGGTCATCATAACATTGATCTCATGAGAAAGGTTGGGAAGCTCAATGTTTCCTCCTTTGATGGTTTGATCAAGTGCACAGATAGAGCATAGGTGCAAAATTTGGACACATACTTCCAACTCAACCCAATGACGGAGGAATAAATTATTAACTTCACTACCTTGAACTTAGATGGGGAGGTCATTGAGTGGTGGTACCATGAATTGGTCACTCTAGGGAATGCCAACATCACTGCCTATATGGAATTCACACATAAGTTGATGGAGAGGTTTGACAGGAAGGATTTGGAATTACATTTTAGATATTTGGCACAACTCAAGCAGGTTGGGACACCAGATGCTTACATTACCGAGTTTTAGAGGCTTGTATTCATAGTAACAGATATATCCGAGAGAGATTGGTGATGTTGTTCACTGAGGGTTTATTTGAGTCATTGTGTGGTTGGGTAAAATCCTTCAAACCTGAGACTCGACCAGATGCCATTATTAGGACACGGGACATGGAGGATGTGGTCCCGAAGAAAAAAACTTTCTCCAAACCTTTCATTCCAAAGAAAAAAAAAACATTTTAGAAAGAGGGAACTAGTAAGGAGTAGATGGATGAGGAAACTTATAATGAGTTGAGAAGAAATAATCTTTTATTCACATGCAAGGACCCTTGGTAACCTAGACACAAGGGTATGGGAAAAGGTAAGGTGCACTATATAGAAGTGATTTCAGATAGTGAGGAAAAAGAGGAAGCAGAGTAGGTACAGGACGAAGAGCAGAACAAATAAATTGATGAGTAGCCACATGAGGAGGTAAAGAGTGGAGATATTACCACTCTATTAAGTGTCCCAATAATTCACACCTTCAGGATCCATGGTGTAGTTCAGGGTCAGCGGTTGATAGTACTAATTGATGGTGGGGCAACCCACAACTTTATCGACTCATCCTTGGTGGCTAAGAGGGGAATTCCTACGATGGATTTTGAGGGGTTTTATGTAGTGGTAGTTGTGGGTGCATTATTCCTTGCACATAGAAGATCCCACAATTGTGCGTAGCATTGGGAGACTACATAGTGACTGGTGATTTCTATGTAGTTGAAATACAAGATACTAATATCATATTGGGGATCCAATGGCTTGTTTCCTTAGGAAAACAATTTGTTGACTTCCATGCCACAGAGCTAGAGTTCAAAACAACATATGGTAGGAAGGTGGTTTTGAGGGGCATGTCAAATGATGCTTCCAAGATCGCCTCAACCAAATGAATGTAGGGTATATTCAAACATGGGGATTTTTCTTATGCAACAAAGTGTTTCATCACTACTGAGAAACCTTATGACAACGTCCATCAATATCATATAGAAATCCAAACATTGTTGAGCAAACATGATCGATGTTTTGGACAGATACCTCCACAGAGACTGTCAGATAGGGGATTTGTTCACACTATTGAATTGTAAGAGGGAGAAAAACCTGTGTTCACCACTCGGAATCTGAAGAAATTCAAGTATGATATTGAGAAGGCCATTAAGTAACTGTTGGATATGGGACACATCAGGCCTAGCTCGAGTCCATTCGCTTCTTCTATAGTGTTGGTGAAGAAGAAGGATGGCACAATGTATATGTACATTGACTATAGAGTGTTGAATAAGAAGACAATAAAGAACATGTAACATATTCCCAAGATCAATGATCTTTTGGGTGAGTTTCAAAAACCAATGTATTTTTTGAAGATTGATCTTCAAACGGGGTACCACCAGATTAGAGTCAGAGAGCAGGATATTCACAAAACTTCTTTCATATGCCATTATGGGAATTATGAGTTTTGGGTCATTCCATTTTGGTTGACCAATGTACCAGACACCTTTCAGTATTGCATGAATCACATATTCAAAAAGCAGCTGAGGAATTTTTGTTGGTATTCTTTGATGATATTTTGATATATAGTAAGACCTGGGAGGAACACTTTGAACATCTGGATGAGATCCTTATCATCATGGAGGAACATTCACTATATGTTAAGGACTCAAAATGTGAGTTTGGAATGACAAAGATATTATACTTGGGTCACGTGGTTAGTGCTCATGGGGTACAGGTGCATATGGAGAAGATACGGGCTATACTGGATTGGCCACTGCCCAAAAATATTGCATACTTGTGTGGTTTTTTTTGGATTTGTAGCTACTACAAGCGGTTTGTGAAGGGTTTTTCACATTTGGCTCCACCACTCACAGATCTCATGAAGAAATGGGCATTTAGGTGGATAGAGGAGGCTCAAAGGACATTCGACGGGATGAAGGAAGTCATGCGCACGTTCCCTTTGTGCTTGAGTGTGATGCATTGGGTCAGGGTATAGGATCAGTTTTGATGCAGCAGAGGCATATAATATAATACAAGAGAAGGAAGATCAAATGTTCAGAGAGACTCTACTCCATATATGACAAAGAAATTCTCACAATCATGCATGCCTTGGCGAAGTTTAGACAATACTTGGTAGGTGGAAAATTTGTGGTTAATACCAACTACAACAACTTGAGGAACTTTTGGGGGGGGAAAGGAGTTGAATCAAAGGAAGCAGAAGTGGATTAGAAAATTGCAAGCATATGATTTCGACATTGAGTATGTGAAAGGAAAGAAAAATGCAATTGTTGATGCTCTCTCTAGGGAACTAAAGATATGTTCACTTGCATAGGTTTCCGTTGATTAGAAATCTCATCTCTTGGTGGAGTATTCCAAGAACAAATTTTATTTTGATTTGATGGATCGCAGTGTCCAGGATGACAGGTACAAAGTGGTGGATCCCATCATCTACTACAAAGACTGCATATAATTAGTCCCGAAATCTACATTGAAGGAGAAAATCATGAGGGTTATGCATGATACACCCTTGGCAGGGAATCATGGGTACTTTAAAACTTACAAGCAGATCGGAGAGAGATTTACTTGGAAGGGCCTCAAGGATGATGTATTGAGGCATGTGAGGGAGTTTGTGGCTTTTCATCGGAACAAGTCAAAGCAGACCCATCCTACAGGATTACTACATCCATTTCCCATTCTAGAGTAGAAGTGGGAAAGTGTATCCATGGATTTCATCACAGGTCTACCTAAAGTACAAGGCAGATATTACATATATGTGGTGGTCAATTGGTTGATAAAATTTTCACTTATTTTCCATATCTTCATAATATAAGGCAACACAAGTAGAATATTTGTTCTTCATGGAAGTATTCAGACTCCATGGTTTTCCAAAGTATATTGTCAGTGACAGGGACAACATGTTTTTCAGTGCATTTTGGCTGGAGTTGTTCAGATTGGCTGGCACAAAGTTGACTCTCATCACTAGTTACCACCCTTGGATGGATGGATGGACATAGATTATGAAAAAATGGATTGAATGGTACTTACATAACTATGTTTCCAAGCAACATAAGGCATGGGTAAAGTGGTTTCACTTGGGGGAACATTGCTATAACACCACTTATCATATGTCCATCAATATGACACCATTATGAGAATTATATGGATATGATGCTCCTTTGTTTTACTTGGAATTTGGTTATAGAAAGGATCCCAAAGCCACAGATTGGATCCAATAGAGTCAAGACATCCTCAATACTTTCAAGAAAAATTTACAGATGGATTGGAATCAACATAATATCTATGACGACAAGAACAAGGTTGAGTGCACTTTCGAAGTGGGAGACTTAGTATTCTTGATATTACAGCCATACATATAGTATTCACTTAAGAAAAGTGGTGCAGAAAATATTAAGCCTCAGTTTTATGACCCGTATAGAGTGTTTCGGAGGATTAGTGAGGTAGCCTATGAGATGGAGTTTTTGGAGGAGAGTACAATTGATAATGTGTTTCATATTTAGTTCCTCAAGAAGGAATTGGGACAATGAGTCACTACTTTGATAGAGTTACCTCCATTGGATGAGGAGGGGTAGTTGTTGTTGGTTCCTGAGGAGGTACTAGAGGTCCAGGAGAGGACATTACAAACCACGGTGATCTGAGAATACCTCATAAGGTGGAGAGATTTCCCAGTGGAGGATGCCACATGGGAAAGTGACCAGAATTTGCAGCATCCGAACTTGCAATTGCTTGAGGACAAGAAATATTAGGAAGGGAGGAATGTAATGTCCCTTTCCAAATGATCTCTCTAGGATATTGAAAAAGTATCCTAAGTGATTCTCATAGGCTATAGTCAGTGGAAAAATAGAATTAATTTATTATTTAATGTCTGGGGAGCGGAAAAGTGACTTTTTAAAAAGTGACATTGAGTAATTTATAAAACAAAAGGGGGAGTTTTAAGTGACTTAAGTTATAAATTCACTTCACTTTATCAAAAGGGTAAAAACGTCTGAAAAGGGTCAATGAAGAGATAAAATGGAAAATGAGGGGCACCCTCTCTCATTATGCATATTGTAGTCTTCTAAAATGAAATTGAGAGAGATCTTCTGGCTTTGGCTCTTGGGACAGAAACCCTAAAGAGTTTTGAAGATCGGTTTTGGTGGTGAGACCATCCACCCTAGCTAGTCGAAGGGAGGAGATCATCAATATTTCTTCATTGTGCTTCATTTGCAATTGAGTTTATCTTCTACTCATTGATTTTCTTCATTGTAACTAGGTTTTCTTGTTTAGCGACGAAACTTTTTTGGTGTATGGGTCAAATCCCTCTTTGGGGAGGTTGATTTTGGGGTGAAGAAGGCTAAACTAATATTGTGGAATACATTTCCTAAGTGTGGGTTCCGATTTATCTACTATGGGGGTCAAAATACCTTTGTTCGCCACATTATTCACCCTGTGGGTTGGGTTATTCACCTTGGGCTTGGTTTATTCCTTGGTTGGCATATTTGTATGAGTGTGGAGGTGCCATTCTTTAGGGAAATGAGTTCTGAAAGGGTATTTCCTCTTTTCTGGGCCAAATTCTTCATTATGTAGGTTGAGTTGGCTTCTTAAGGTTGAGTTATACCTGTGGGACGACTTGCTATTGTCTTGGGTCAAGTATTTTACTCCTAGACTATTGTTCTTCCACTCATTTTATTCTTGTACCAGAATATAACTTTAGAATTGTCCATATTTACATCATTGATGTGTGTTCACATATCTATAGGCAACACCTATTTAACAAACGTGTAAGAAAGTGTTTCTTTATTTGTTGTTGTAAAACGATGACAAGATTGTGAGTTGTATCATTGATATATCAATCCAGAATTAAGTTAAATAGAGTAGTCAGATTTATTTCTACATATTACTATGTGATTGAATCATTGTTTTCATATTTTGGTTGTCAATTTTATATGCCATAAACTCTTCAAAGGAGGTCCAACTATTTGTGGAAAAATATGCTTATAAGCAACACCACATAAACCTCTACAATAACAATTGTTTAACACATTGACTACGTAGCAAACTAAGAGAATTTCAAAAAAAATAGAGTAGGAATATTGCATGGATGGTTGTATTTTTAGGGAATATTTTAGGTCATTTAGTTCATTATTTTTGTCCTCGTCATCTTATTCCAAGTTGATAAGAGAGGCCTGATTATTTATTACTTTTCTCGAGCATAATTGAATTTCATCACAATCCACTGAGGAAATGAAATAACTTGGATAGGGTGGTATCTCAATGTTGTAGGTGGGATAATTTACTTTATTGTTTGGGTTAGGCATGGGTTGGGTAGCAATTTGCAATTATTTTTTAGAAGGTTGATTAGATGGTAACTACAATTGTTGTGGGTGTTGGGATGGAGGATGTGACCAAGGTGTATACTATTGAGGTTGATAAGACATGTTCCCAAAAGTTTAAGGCACTCTCCAACCTTGTTAACATGGTTGTGCCTGAGCTTGAGAAGGCCATTGCAGCCATGCCATGGTACCAATTTTGGGGTGGATATTGATTGTTAAAATATGGGGTAAAATACTAAGGTAGGTTCGGAGACATACTTGATCGTCGAGGCGGCCATGGTTAATTTTTGGATACAAAGAATATTTGTTCAATTCCTTCATTTCCCCCCTAATAGGTTGCTTTAAATTCAAGAAAAGAGGGAAACCTACTAGTTACATTGTTTATCTCACATATTCCACATGTCTCTACGTTGTTTAGAGGGAATTCTCGTAGAGGATGTTTTTTTTTAGATTTGGAAAAAAAATGGCTAATGCCAAATCTGCCTCCTGTTTCTTATTTCTTGCTTACATGGTATCCAACTCAGATATGAATGAACTAAGGATATCAATTTTAAAAGTGTATATGAGTTTCCTATTTCATCCCTAGTAACCCCTACTACAAATGTTTTTGTAATTGTTGAAATAGTATCTTTGGGACCTCTCCCATATTTTGAATTTCCTTGTGAATAACATTTACACAACTCACATATCTCTTCATACGTCATTTGTGAGATATCTCCAAATCCCATGAGATGCAATACATCTATACATTTATCTCTAATTCCCCTAATGAAAATAGTACACAAAGTCTTTGTATCAATCTTGTTCTACTTTAATCATTGTAAATTGTATTGAAACCTCTCAACATAACCTCTTGTTCTTCTTGAAGATCCCTGACCTTACAGTAATCTTGATACTTCTTTAAGAATGTTTGCCTCATCTCTTCCCATGTGTAAATAGTATTCCCTCCAATCCCCATGAACCAACGAAGTTTTACTTCCTTTAGGGTGGATGGAAATATCTTAATCTTTTGGTCATTAGAAGAGTAGTCGTAACTTCAACAGATGGCATCAAATTGAAAGAGGAATGTGTTGATTAAGGTTGGTTGTCATTGATGTCAACCCTTGAAGAAAGCCCCGTAGCACAAAGGTTTGGGTAATGTACCCAATATTGTTTGATTTAAATATGACTAATTATTGTTTTTTCATGGTTGATAAGAAGTAAATATGGATGAACTCCAAAGTGGTCCCCTTATGGTGAAATCCCTCACGGGAAGATGCTTTGTGGAGTAAGAGAACCCATGCTTAATTGTGGAATAACGAGATGAAGGAAAGTCAATTTTTCAGGGAAACTATCCTAGATGGATAGTTCTTGTCATTTCATTTCCGGTGGTATGTGGAACTTCACATAATTCCTCACGGTTAGAGAGTTATGGCCATGAGAAGTTGGAGACCCCAGGTTTTGGGTAATGGACCCAAGTTTGTTTGATGGGTAACGGTATGAATTATGATATATTTTCAGATAATACTATTCTATATGGATAGTAAATGTCATGCCATTTCTGGTGGTATGTATAACGTCACATAACTCCTCACGGTTTAAGAGCTATGGCCTTACGAAGTTGGAGGACCCTCATATGTCATCTAGAAGCCCCAAAAGGTCAAAGTAGTCAAAGTGGTTTAAGAGATTTTAAAAGGTAAATAACAAAGTGAAGTGATGATTGTATTATAATTCAAATTGAATACAAAATAAAGTATTTCAATAATAATTTTAATGGAGAAATTAGAAGTGGACCCAACCCTAAAATAACGAAAGTGGGCCAAGTGACCTAGAAGATGTTTTTAAGGAAGCTACTTGGAGAGTATAAATAAAAGGCAAGTCTCTCTCATTTGAATCACACTTGATCATATTGAATATCTATATGTGTCTGAGGTAACCAAGGATATCTAAAACTGAATTCTGAGTGAAGGTGAAGAAAAGAAGGTTGAAATACAAGGAAGGATAAATTATTTTGATGGTGCTTTCTAAGGTATGTTATTTACAGGTCATCTCACCATTTTTGCTATAAATTTTTTTTCTATAATGATTCATACCGTGAAATTGCTATGAAAGTGAGAAAACATATCCAAGTATCTATAAAAAAACATTCAGCGTTTGGGTCGTTGTATTTTGGGAGTTACACTCCATGCAAAATAGGGTTTGCGGTCAGTCCTGAAACTAGTCAAAATCAGGTGTTTCAGGTAAAAACGTCATAACTTCTTCATAACAGATCCATATTTAGTGAGACAAAATGTGTTGGTTAGGGTACTATTTGTAGTATTCTATGTAATAGTTTCATATCATTTCATCAAATTTTTTTGCGGGGCACGCTCTACAGGTTTCTCTCTAGAATAAGCCAGAATTTAACAAGGTATGTCATTTTTGCTATAACTCATTTTCTGAGAGGTTCCAAGTAGTGACACTTGGAGGAATTGCATTAAAAACACTAAAGAACATTGTGTATTAGTTTCAGATATTTATACATTACAGGTTCAAGGTTATGATTACTTCAAGTTAGGGTTTTTGACTAATCCAAAACTAGGCATGTGAGACTAAAGAAAAGTTTGATGAAAATGCTAGTCTCTTGTTTTTAAAGTTAAGGAAGGTTTGCAGGAATGTGATCATATACACCGGGTCTATTACAGAGCTACAAATCAGATTTGGAT